>JAMZAV010001267.1:0-498483 GCA_024449915.1 Sweltsa coloradensis
TCCACTTATGCATAAATAATTTTAGAATAGCCCTAGTTTAGTTGTGAATTAGAATATTCGTTGCATTTTTATAAATTAATATTAAAAATTGAGAAGGGTAACCAAAACACGTCGCCTAAATATCCTGGTAATGTCAATTCGACTGCACAAAAACTACATTAGTATTTTGATTTTGCATTTAGCCCACTACTTTTTTCTAAAACGCACCAAATGCACTGTAAAAATATGGTTAAAAAGATTTTTGCCTGCGGCAATATTGTTTTATTTTGCCCGTCTCGAACAAGATTCTTGTGGATGCCCTTGCCGGTGGGTATGTTTAGTTTGCCACGGAGTAAACAAGGGCTCGCCTGAAAACGTGTTGTAGGACACCAAAATTGGGTGCATGGGCGCCCGCAGAATGAGGAAAGGGGCCCCCTGGCCCCAAGCAAGCAGAAGTGCTAATTTGCCCTCATTTGATGTGTGGATTTATATTAAAACTTGTACAGTCGATTCCTTACTGATGAACATGTGTTAATTTAATGGTTGCCAATTTTCTGCGAGATCGTAGCTTATTGTGTCTTTTACCTGCAATAGTTCGTCTTGAGTTTTGAAAAGAATACCACTCCATGGATTAATGCGAGTTTTAACAGTCACAATAAAAGGCTTGCAAAAGCGAAGATGTGAGGTAGGGGAAAGTCAGATTATCTCAGTGGACAAAAAAGCTAATAACCGCCCAATTCAATGTTGAGAATCTGAAGCTTTTGACTAAAGGACAAAAAAAATTTGGGGGGGGGGGAATATTTTGAAGGTTTCCTTTTGGTGGTTTTCTAGTTTCGAATATTGAAAGCACAAAAATTGCATTATTTTGGTATTGTATTCAGCCGACTACTTTTTTCTAAAACCCACCAAACACTTAGGTATTCTAAAAACCTGATTTTCAAAAATTTTGCCTGCGGCGCTATTGTTGGGCAAATCCCCTGTGCTCGCCCAACAAAAGTACAAATTATAACTTTTACCCTCCCCTGCCAAAATTCCTGCGGGCATCCATGCGTGGGTGGGTGTAATACTATAAAGTTGACCCCGCGGGTTTTCAGGGGTTCAAGTTGCCACTGAAATTACACATAAACGAAAATTTAGGCCATATAAAGTTAACTTAATTGGAATTAGCTACGAGTGTTCGATAATAATAAATTTTAACTGTCATGGTGCCAACTATAGCCCCTATGTTAAAACAGAAATATTGATTTAATTTCAATGCCCAATTGACAAACTAATTGCATATTTTGGAGCTAAAACTTTCAGAATAATTGAGAAAAGTTTCTGAATTTGCTCTAATTTAGCAGAAAAACATTATTATTGATACGAATATGGAATACCTAATAAAACAGTCGCATCATTTACGTGAAAAAAGTCATTCACAAAATTCCAAGGTCATAACCTATATATATTTTAAACTCGAGGTTTATTTCAAGACAACTATGACCACTCACATAGACCTACAATATAGATGACATTTAGTAAATAGGTCTACTTAATTTATTTTTTTAAACATTTGGATATGTAGGCTAATATGTAGAATTTAATTTTGTAATGTAGGTAGACCTATATAAGCTGATAGCTGATCCCACTACGTAGGAAGGTTACTATTGCAAATGTTGTTCGGCAAAAAATTGTAAGACCAAGACTGACAAACCATGTCACCATGTTATTAGCATACCTAATACAGTTTAAAAGGCCCTACCTATTTAAGGATTATTCTGCAATATGTACATACTTTGGCAGTTAGATGCTCTTTCAAATCCAATGGACACGAGACTGTAAACTTTTCTTGGGTCTCAGAACTGGGTTCCCCGGGGCAGTCCATCGTTGCTTTGACGCTGTACAACACGTGCCCAAACTTTCCCTCGTATGAAGACGGCAGATTCGGAGGAAGAACTGTGTTGAATGGATAGTAGTGCTCCCCCATTTGTACGGTGGTTTCGCCGCCTAGTGTAGAAAATTGAATTAAATCTACTATGTGCAGCACCGACATAGGCCTAGAGGGTCATCAAACAATTTCCGTAATTCAATATGTTACTCACGGAAATGTTCACCAAATTAAATATAGACTAGCAGAAGTTGATTAGTTTTACTAACTCAGTAACTTACTTACATTCAGAGGATCGAAACTTTTGAAATCAAACTAAAGTTAAACAGTTTTAGGCTATATGTATATAGGCCCATAGGGCCTATCGCAATGTTTATTTTAATTTATGTTACCAAAATGTGTTGGTTGGGCCTAATTCTTAAAAGAAATTATTGTTACAAATGTTTAGCTTTTATGATAAACGTAGTGAGTTAGTAAGTTAAGTAATACTTACCAACTAGTGCATCCATTTTCTATACAGTCTAGATGCAGTGTTATTTCATTTGTGTTGATAGGTTAGTGGTGCTCAGACATTTTCATTTATGCCTAGGTGTACCAAGCATTGACATCTCATGCATAAGAAGTAGGCCTGATGAACGGTTAAATGAGTTAAAGAAGAAACCATGCAATCAAAGTAGGTAAATCATATTGTTCCCAGTTACATTAAAAATGTCTAGGCCCTACTGGAATTAATTGCATCGATATACGTATCAAGGTATCGGTTGGCAATCCTTAAAAATAATAAGGCCGTTTCAGTTACCCTAGAAGGCTTGTAGCAAGCTGGCTGAATGAATGTGCAAAGTGTAAGATACATATCGGGCGACACACCGAGTGATTCTTTTTAGTTTTACGAGCATTTTTTACAAGTAAATCTGATGGCTAACCAACCCAACAGCATTAGGCCTATATAGGACTACAGCCAGAAAGCATGATTACTCAACATTTAATTGAGATATATGGCCATGACACTACAAATTATTAGCATAATTAATTGGATGAGCGTAGCGAGCGAAGCGAAAACTTCAATTTTACTAACCCCTCAAAAAATTTAGCTTGATTTTTTGTTTTGTTTTGTTTTTTTGTCTGTTTGTTCGCACGATTCCGGGCAAACGGCATAAGCGATCTTGATGAAAATTGAAGGGGACCTTCGAAATCTCCGAACTTAGACGTGCCATGTTTTTGGGTACAATCGAAGAAATATTTCTCATGAATAGGCCTATCGCACTTTTACGATTTTTTTTTCGAATTTTAGTGCAATATTTTTGTGACATTTGGGCCGATTCTGACCAAATGGGTGGGGCTACAACGTTCATATTTCACATGGACATTAAGGTTATGGTGATGTAGTACCTTTAGAAAGAAAAATATGAAAAAGTTAGCCAGAATCCATAGAATGAAGGTTTTAATATGAGTTTTTTTGAGGTTAATAATAACAATTAACAATAGAAACACGACAACTATCACCTACAATGCATTCAAAAAGCACTTGCAAAGGAAAAGTGGTCCTACGCAAACTAAAAACTTACAAAAAGCTCATCCATCAACGCGACGGGACTTTGGCGTTTTCCTAGTACCTAGGCCTAATATAAATTAGCCTATTTGCATAATTAATATTATAAATTTATTTAACAATTTGACTGAAGCTTAGCAATCCATGCAATTCAATTTGTTCCATTAGGACTAACAATTCAACTAGCTTGAGCAATCAAGTCAGGTTGTCATGCAAGTTGAATGGAGATTGCGACATACCGGGAGGCCAAAGGCAGTTAAAGAGATGATGATGATGATGATAATAGAAGTAAATGTTAAAGGTGTTACATTAAAATACCTGCCGATAACACCTATTGGCATTGCGGTACCGGTACCGAAAGGCACATGCCTACACAATAACTTAATTCAATTTTTTCAAGCTCGAGTACAGTACAAAGATACAATTACCTGATTGAATGACAGGTGCCATATAAATACAGAGTAGGCCTACTTGTGCATGGCTTCAGTCATTTATCTTTGTGCACAATAATTTTAGAACTAATAACAAATATGGATTCTAGTAGAACTTAAATCATCACTAAGATTGGAGAAGGGTTGACAGGTTGAAAAAGCAGACTATAGAATTTGTACTATAGCCTCTACAGAATTTCTCAATTTTGTTGTTAGGTAGACCTACGTACCTTAACTAAAAATCAGTAGTAACCGACTGGGTTAGGCAACCCTCGACAGTCAAACTCGCAAGCTTGCAAATGTGAGTGAAAATTGGTTCCTTGCAGGTGTAAATGGCCAAACAAAATTTTTTTTCCAAAAAATTTTGTGTTGTAGGCCTATATTTTATTCACCCAAAAAAGTCTCCCCCCCAAAAAAAATGGACTATGACTCGTGAAAGTAACCCACTCCAATAGATTAAGAGAACGTTTTTTGGAAGGCAACTAATCCAACTCTGTATACAAAGAAACCCAGCACACAGATGCTGCACACATTCAAACAAATGCTAGTGCGGAGAAGATAGGCAAAGCGTAATTTTAATGGCACTACTTGGGCCTCCGACCAAATTAAATTTGTTCTCAAAGTAATTTCATGGCCAGTATTTTGAATTTTTCTCGAAAACAGTATTCCCTCATTGTTTTTAGTTTCCTTTGGTTACATCCCATTTGGGTTGAAGCTTCTCCTTTGAACTGAATTGAAATTTCCTTTGGAACAAAAATTATCATTAGTACCGCGGTTAAACACTTAATTAGGGTAGGGCCCACAATCTAGAAACTAAAAAAATCCAATTTAGGCCTAAACAGGAATTGAACTCGGTCTCCCGCTAGCAAACTGATGTGTTAAACCTCTAGACTAGACCAGCAACCGGTAACTTACTAACTACTGGATTATCAGTGCATTATGGGAGACCATATATGACCAGAAGTCTGCAAGCGGTCTTCCCCTTCATTCACTCATAAAATTTTGGGTAGGCCTAGCACTTGTAAGGGGCTGTGAACGGGTATCCTCCCATGTGATAATAAACACGGGTAATTAAATAAATCGTTGGGGTACTCATGTGACTGTTTTTTTATCTCAAATTATGCTCAACTACCCCCGCCAAAGGTCAGTTTTTCACTCGATTTAATCGGGGGCACAGCGAGGCAAGCAACATAAGGTCTTTCTAAAGTGCTGGACAAATCGTTTCTAGGAAACGAGCATCTCTGGCGCTAGGGGACCGTCGACATGCTAACTTTCATGAACGGGAAATTAGCTAACGTGTTTCAAAAAAAGACGTCTCGTCAAAATGAAGTACCCTACCGGTAATAAAATAAGATTAACTTTTTGGAAACTTTTTCTCTTGCTTAGGCTATTTAAAAATAAATAGGCCTGAAAAATTAAAAATAACAATTATTTTGTAATTTTGGGTACGTAACTGCCGATATTACGGTTGGCATAATTGGGCAGCCCTAGCCCTAGAATAAGGCTACCATATTTTGTCTTTTGCAGTAGGCCTACTGCAATTTGAAAAACAATGAAATCTACAAATCTAGGCTATGGATCGTGTCGGGGTGCCACTAAAGTTTGTTCAAAATTACCGTGGTTTGAAGGCGAAAGGCTTAGTGGTAAAATTGGATCTTACCCCAATTTGTTATAACAGTAAAAGATTACGCCTTAAGGGGCTATTACCCCCAAAAATTATTTGTCCCACATAGTCTAGAGCTTGAAATAGAGGCCTACTTAACTAAAATTACAGTTTAAAAAATTGTAAAATTTGGTTGCTAAACCCAAGCTAACCCTGCCAGAAGCAGGAAACAGCAGGGGTTTAATGATGATGATGATTATTGAGACAGATGAGGAAAATTGTCATTTAAAATAGAACAGTAACCTATCTGAATGGAATTTGTTACCTGAGGGGCACTGTAGCCTACAGAAAATTGGAATACAAATTACATTTTAAAAGTTCTTTGGAAAATTTGTAAATTTGTATTATGAAACTTATTATTTTAGTATTTTTTAAATGTTAATATTGGACCTTGCTACCATACAAAACTTTGTATTACCTGTAGGCCCTAAGCTAAAAAATAAATGAAAATGTAACAACAACTTCAAATACTCGCATGTAGGGGTAGGATATGATTTGGGCGGGTGCATATGAGTGAACACTGTAGAAGGCTTACTAAAATAAATAAATTTATAAAAAAATAAATAAATAAATACATAAATAAATAAATATATTATCGCTACCTTTTTTCCAACAACTATATATTTTTGGGTAAAGGGGTGTTTCACCATTGTTCTTGGGCAAACCCCGGACATTAGGTATCGGTGTCTGCCAAGCTCGACACACATTTTCTTGGAAAATACATGATCTTCGTGTATTTCTTTCTCTGTTCGTGACACCAACTCTCTCCACTTTTCCTGTCTTCCCACCATCTCTATCTCCCCCCACTGCCCAATCCTCTCCCTCTCCTCCACATCTGCTTGTACCTTTGTTCTTGCCATCTATCCCTAGGTCTTCCCACCTTTTTTCTTCTCTCATTCACTACTTCAAAGCTTGTCTTGGAATCCTATTCTTCTCCATTCTTCTCATGTGGCCATAACCATCGTAGTCGGTCCTTACCCATCTTGAACTTAAGGCTCTCAACTCCCACTTTCTTCCGTATCACACTACTTCGGGACCTTGTCCATCTTAGTGACACCCGCCACACTGCGGATGAATTTCCTTTCAGCTGCCTGTACTGCACTTCTTCTTTCCATCCCATTTGGCCATGTTTACCGCTCCATATGTTAAAATTGGTAGTAAATGCTTGTATAGCAACATTTTACATTTTTAGGGAACTGCTCATTCCCAAAACAGTTTTCTTACCTTCTGGTAAAAACTTTTCTGCCAGCCCCACCCTTCGCTTTACCTCCATTCCATATCTTTGCTTCATTTTTCATCATACTTCCTAGGTATTGAATTCTTCCTTTTCCTGCAGTTCTATTCCCCTCAGTATAATCCTATTTTTGTGTCTTGGAGCCTTTTTTTTCTCTTTGCATCACTATGTCTCGCTCTTCACAATGCTAATCTTCATACCAAAATTCTTCTGTCCACCTCATTCCACTTATCCACCTTCTGCTGCACTTCCTCAGCACTATCTCCCAATTCCACAAAGTCATCCGCATATACCATAGCACAAGCCATAGCATTTTGCGCACTCTCCTTTCAATCCACTCTCTCATAAATTTTTGCCCCATGGCTTTGTAGGTGATTCCCCTGTAGTTATTACAATCTTTCCTGTCCTCCTTTTAAAAAATAGGCACTATCACCCCTCTAAGCCAATCATTTGGGAAATCTCATTCTGTTTCCACGCTGCTTTCACAACCCTGTACATCCAGTGATTGCCCTTGGTCCTCCTGCTTTAATCATTTCGACGGCAAACTCATCAGCTCCTGGGGACTTGCCATTTTTCATTCTTTGTATTGCTTGGTTTACTTCTTCTTTGTTACTGTGTTCTCCTCTTCTTCATTTGCCATCTCACTAATACTGTCTTCCACATATTTCTGATGTGGGACATTTAGTAGGTTCTGGAAAATATGATTTCCACATGTCCTTTAATGTAGGCCTATCTGGATCATTGGTCACTACATCCCTTTTATTTCATGAACCTTTGTTTCTCCTTGTCCATGCGCTTCTTCTTTATCATGCCATAGATCATTTCTTATTGCCACCAAAGTCCTCTTCCAGTCTATCAGCCATTCCATCATTGTTCTGATCTTTTCTGTCTTTACTACTTCTCACATTACTTTTTTGTCTTCTGTATTCCCTGATGTTTTTGTTCTGACCTATCAAGTTCTTTTGTCTTCCATGCTACTTGTTTCCTCTTGACTGCCCCTCTTTACTTCTGTATTCCACCACGTGTCTCTTTTCTCCTCCTCCTCTCATGTTGTGTTCCACACACATCTTTGCTATCTGTACTGTATGTTCCCTCAGGCCCCCACCATTCCTCTTCTACATCCATCATCTCACCCTCCTCTGGTATAACCTGTTTTTAAACATCTCCTCATATCTTTCCTGTAGTGCTTTTTCTTGTAATTTCCAGAGTTTAAATTTTTTTCCGTGTTTCTTCGAGTTGGGCTTGCTTTCTGTCCCCTGTTCGTTTATAAAAGCAGCTACTAATCGGTGGTCATTGTCTAAGGCAATATTGAAAATGCCTGTGCAATCTCTAAAATTGCTTCTTCCCCTGGCTGCAAGTTATTATAATATAGTCTATGACTGTTTTCTGATTTCCCATCCCAGCTATATCTTGTGATCTTCTTTTGCTTCTTCTTTTCAAATAGTGTGTTACATATAGTCAGTCCCCAGTCTGGCAAAACATGTTCAGTAGGTTGGTCCCATTGTTATCTCTCATCCCATACCCATGGTGCTCCAATTACCTCTTCATATCCTGTCTATCCATTCCCACTTTGGCATTGAAATCCCCCATGATCACCACATTCCCCTTTTCTATTTTCCTCTATTATGCTCTCTACCATAGCAAGGAAATTTTATCTTTCTCTTGCCTGGGTCTTCCCACCTGTGGTGCATACACCTGTAGTACTTTCCATCTTAAAACCATCCATCATAAATAAATAGGGCCTACCTACTTCATTCATTCAATGGGCCCTTTAAATTCCAACTCGACACCTTCTCGCGGTTTGGCCCGTGAATAGGGGAGTTTTCCCCTCCCTGAAACTAATGGGGACTCTGGGTCGTCGTCGGGGAACCCCGCCCCTTTGACTACCTCCCCGACGGCGACGACAAAGACAACACGGACGAATGATGACACAGACGGAGACGCCCAAACGACGGGGGGGAACCCTTGGCCCTCCCCATACGCTTGTGGCTGGTGCTGACCAGCACAGGCCTGTCCCCCCCTTGTCCCCCGCGGCATCCCTTACGTCCCTCCCTTCGTCTCGATTAGCCAAGTTGCATAAATATGAACTTTAAAGCAATACCCCAAAAAAAAAAAAATTCATTCAACCCGGGTAATTTTTTCTGAAAACGCTCAGAACGCATTTTAAAAGACTGTACCCAGATTTAAAAAATGTTGCCTGCACCACTATTGTTAAGGGGGGCTCTGCCCCACGAACACTAAGTGCTGTTTTTGCATGGAAATATTTGGCCCTCTAACCTACCTAGAGTTTAAATTACTGTAGGGACCGTGGATAGTCATATGGCCCAGCCGTATTACTAGTGCAAAATTAGACGTACAGCCAATGATTTGATTGGATAGATGCACGCCGTAATAAAAGTGTTGTCCATCCGTCGTCCCTTTTGCTGTTTTAAGTAACCAAAAAAACTTCCAAGACCGTTTAACGTTGCTATTTTAAATGAAAGACCTTTTCGGTTGTCGTCGTCGTCATACTTTTTTGCTGTTTTAGTACAAAAAAACTTCAAGACCTTTAACGATGCTATTTTAAACAAAAGTCCTTTTAGGCTCCCTACACGTAAAGGTGTAGAGATAAGGTTTTTTCTTCAAATAGGCCTAGGCCTAGCACTTTTTTAACTCTTTTATCATCTAAAATTGCGTTTGCGACGGGGTAAAATGTAGTGAAATCATTTGCAGAAAACATGGACCAAAATAGAATGGTAAAAAAGACCTCCCCGGGTAACGAAGATTTAAACCCGCCAACCTTTCGCATAGAATTCGGACGCGCTACCACTCTGGAACACTGCACTGTGATGTTTGTAGCTATTGGCCTAGTTAGGTGTATCGTCGATGACCGTACTCCCAAATATTGCACTAGTAATACGGCCTGACCGTACGACTTACCACTCCGTTAAATTATGGCAACCCTACCTAGTGACATGCAATTTAAATAGGTTCGCTACGACTGGCCAAGGCCCATAAGGCAAGTCGACTAAAGTGAAACAGTTAAAGAACGCTCTATTGGGCACCAAATCGACATGTAGATCGCAGCCTGGCGGCGCGCTACGTCACAACAGGGGCTGGCGTAATTGTGATTCCGGGCTGGAGCGTATATGGCGCTAACGTGTGTTAGTCGCGCCGGTTATGACAATTCGGGGATAAATTTCCGATCTGTTCACTAACATTTACCTTTCTCGCAACACAGCATTATATAAGATGTATATTTTCATCTACGGTTTGCATTTGTTACGCTCTTAAAACAACCACAAGTAGGCGTAATTGCGTAGGTAGGCCAACCTATAGCCAAAATTAAAAACTTCCTATTCCTATATTTCTGAATGGATAGTGATGAAATGTAAAATTTTATATAATAATATCATCATAATAGTTGGGTAGGCCTATATTATAATGTTTAAGCAAAAGAATATCCAGAAAATAAAACATAAGCAGATTATTAATTATTATAATTACTACTACTAGGAAAACGCTAAAGTCCCCGCGTTGATGGATGAGCTTTTTAAAAAGGGTTTTAGTTTGCGTGGGATATCTTTTAATTTTGCAAGTGCTTTGTTTTGCTGCCCACGCATTGTTGGTGAAGTTGTCAAGTTTCTTTTGTTTTTTGTCAATTGGTTTTATTTACCGAAAAAACTTGTATTAAAAGCTTTATTTCTATGGATTCTGGCTAAAATTTTCCACTTTTCTTTCAAAAGGTACTACATCACCATAACCTTAATGTCATGTATAATATGAACGTTTGTAACCCCCCCCGTTTGGTCAGAATTGGCCCAAATGGCACGAAAATATCGCACAAAAAAGTCAAAAAACGTAAAATTTAAAAGCTTTATTTCTCTCGATTCAGGCTAAACTTTTTCAACTTTTTCTTCCAAAAAACAAGATCACCATAACCTTAATGTCCATGTGAAAATGAACGTTGTAGCCCCCCCCGTTTGATCAGAATTTGGCCCAAATGGCACGAAAATATCGCACTAAAAATCGAAAAAAATCGTAAAAGTACGATATTTTGAGAAATATTTCTTCGATTGTACCCAAAAACGTGGCAAGTCTAAGTTCAGAGAAAACGAAGGTCGTTTTCAAATTTTCATAAGATCGCATATGCCGTTTGCCCGTAGAGAGCGAACAAACAGACAGAAAAAACGAAAAAAAAAAAAAAAAAAAAAAAAAAAAACACCCGAGCTAAATTTTTTGGGGGGTCGGTGAAATTGAAGTCTTTGCTTCGCTCATCCAATAAGTAAAGTTGCCAGCCGAAATTGGTATTGGTCCCCAAACAATTATTACCAAATTTGAATTTAGAATGTTAAGTTTTTGAAGTGAAACGTGTCTGTTTGTTGTATCAAGAAATATTTTGCAACAAATTGATATAACACTGAACAAACTGAAGTGCAAGGTGCAATATTTAACGTTTTCCCGCGATAATGTAATAACAAATAATAGTACAACTTGTATTATTTTCTCATATTTCCTGAAAATGTCAATAAATTAGGGCTACATCTATGCTATAATCCGGATGTTTTTCATTTGTAATCATCGACAAAGTGTGCTTTAATCAGAACATGACGAAACTTCTAAAAATACTTGTCCCGCAGAAATTGGTTTGATTTTCTATGAAAAATGTTAATTGAAAACGATTATTCCGAATTTATTTCTATACATAAGCCTACCTTTTTTGTGTTGATAAAAACGCACTACAGTGTAGTAAATTTTTAGTAGCCCATCACATACGAAACAAATTAAAATATGTAGGCCTATGTGCTATGTAGGCCTGTATGTGAAACAATTGGGAATGGTGTGTTTGCCTATTGGCATAAGCATGAATTTTAAAAATTTTTGTCTGAAATTGTAAAACGCGATTTAATATGAGTGTCGGTGACGGGGGAAAAAACAATAAGTATTATTAAGAAATGAACATAAATAAATGATAAATCTATCAAACACAACGGGAAAAAATCAGGGGTGACACCACACTGTCATCTGACTATAAAGTTTTCGGACTTTATCCCTGGGGCTTAAATGTTAGAATAATGTGTTTTTTTAAAGTAGGCCCTATCGAAATTTAAATTGAGATCACGATAATTTAAAAGTTGTTATTTAATTTTAAAGAGTTGTATATTAAAAGAGAAATGTAGGCCAATGCTTAAAACCCTTCGAGACATAAAACCCTTGCGTCAGGTGTCCACTTTATGGTGCACTTACAGGCCCCATTCTTTCATTTAAAATTTGTTTTCTTGTGATAACCATAGCACAAATATGTCTTTATTTTATTTCTAACGTTTAACATCCGTAAACAAAACGTATCACGCCGAAAACTCAACTTTTTAGTTACATCTACACGTTCTTCCACGTTATTTGCCGCTGTATCTACCGAGTGATCACTACTGCTCGGGTTCTACGTTCCGCCAACAGGGCCGCGCTAGTGTGCTTTTTGGTGCCGAATAACATCTTGGTCTTTGTGTAGGCCTACCTATTAAGGTAATGCCGTTATCTTTATAGTTACCAGGCAATGTTAAATTATCGAAGTGGCTATTTAACCGTAGGTTACGGACAAATTAACAAATCGTCCGTAGCAAAAACGAAGATCAGCGGAAATTATCGAAGGTATCCGAATCTTCCGCGGGATCGGTGCGGCGGCCGCCATTCCTGTTCTGACAATCTGACTGCAATCACGTGTTTGTTGATGCAACACAAGGTTTTTTTGAACCGGAAAGTACTTTAGGCCCTATATTTAAAATAGAAACGTTAGGCCTAAAGGTTTTTTGTATTTTATTTGCTTCAATTTCCTTCATGACTGCGTAGAAAGACGGAAACATGAATCCCGTAAGCCCCTCCCCATCCTTTTCAGGCCTAGGCCTAGGGTGCTAGACTTTTTGGTGCAGTAACGCGATTTCGACTATTCTAGGCCATGTTTAGGCCTACATGCGATTGCTTTGATGCAGATTTTTTGGGCTTAGTCAATTCTAAAACACATTTTGGCTAGAGCAAAGGCCTATTAGAGAATTGGATATCATAAAAAAACTCTCAACTAAGTATTCATATGGGCCGGATGGCATACCTGGTTCAATACTTGCTGTGTGTTCTGACTTTATTTCACCCCTACTAGCTTACATAATCAATGAGTCCCTCTCAAACGGAATTTTCCCTGAGAAATTAAAAATAGCAAGAGTGCTCCCTATTTACAAACATAAAGGGACCAAATCGGAAATGAATAATTATAGGCCTATTTCTTTATTATCCTCTTTCTCCAAAGTTTTTGAATCCATTGTTCATGCTCGTCTAATTTCCTTTCTAAACACACATAAAATCCTCTCCCCTCAACAACATGGGTTCTTAAAGAAGAAATCCACTTCAAGTGCAATTTTCAGTTTTCTTGCTCCTCTATATTCAGCACTTGATCGTGGGGAACACTCAGTAGGCATATTCTATGATCTATCAAAGGCCTTCGATACCTAAATCATGCAAACATATTGTCCAAACTAGAGAAAATGGGCATCAGAGGTACAACAAATGCATGGATTTCCTCATTTCTTTCAAACCGCACCCAATATGTGGAAATAAGAACGGAGCAAGATCAAGTAACAACATTCAACGATCAATCCGCAAACACTACTCACGGAGAACCAAAAGGCTCCATTCTTGGGTCAATTATTTCATACTTGACATTAACGACTTACCAAACAACTCAAACGTAGGAACTTTAACTAGTATGTGGATGACTCTAGTTCATCTGATCAATGTCCCAAAATAGCAATGCAGTTCTTCACTTCTCAATCAGCCAGGAAGTCCAAACATGTAAACATACATGCTCCTACAAATCACCTGTCACTGCTATATCTAAAACCAAAATATTCTTTTTTCACACTCCAAAAAACTTATACCTTCCTCAAGCCCATTAGTGTCGAATTAAAGTGGAAGGTATTCGATCTCGTCTCAGACAGTGAAACTTCCTGGGTCGTAATAATGACTGAGACACTTGACATGGTCCAAGCACACTGACAAAGTATCTTTCATAAAATGAATACAGACGGATGCTTTATGCTCCGTAAACTAAAGGCAATAACGTATCCACACATTCTTCCAAAATGGGTTTATTTTGCCCATATTTCATTCCACTTAATGTAGGGGAATTCTTTTTTTGGGGTGCGTCACATCAGGCTTCAAAGAATTATTCTGCTACAAAAGAGGGCAGTCCGTTCTTATTGCAGGATCAAAGCGAACAGTCATGCCAGAGAATATTCTCCAAATTAGGTATACCTTCCCACTCTTGCAAATGTTCTGATACAGTAGCTTCCATATTTGTCATGATAATGCAGAAATCGTCCCCGAAACTTCCACTGGTCCATACGTTACCATACAAAGATCCCAATCACAATTCACAGTTGACACCACATAACCTAAAGTTGCAAAGAGTTTTCAAAAAGGGTAATCCAATGTACTTTAGCCTCACATAATCTAGTCAACAATCTGCACCTCCATGTTATAAATAAGTAAACTGATACTAGTTTTAGAACTAATTATAGGCATTCCTACAGGAAAATACTTTTACAATCTTGACGGTATTACCTTAATTAATTACCATTCATTACAGTCACCCACAATGATCAAATGTACCAAACATATAATCAATTCAACCTAATTGCTAACTATTACTATAACTTACCATGGTACAAGGGATTAGATTTATATTAACATTATATTACTTAGAGTATTATTATAATATCAGTTAGGCCTACTGCATATTACTATTAATTTTGTTTTTTTGTTTTTTTCTTAACCATTTCCTAAATTTTTTACTGTTGTAAATCCAATTATGATTGTAAACGAGCTATAGTTATTCACACTCTCTCTCTCTTGAGAAGTATATACGTATCCTAAAATGTATGATCAAAGTGAATAAATAAACTAAACTTTTTAAACTAACTTAAATTATGCCTGACAAACACATGCCACAGGTCTCGAAGTCGGAAAGTAATGAATCTACAAAATAGGCCTAGATTCACGCTACTGTATGTAGGACGGGGAGCAACTAACACCCCAATGTTTACGTACGGTTAATTTCATCTGTAGAAACATAGAATTAAAAGGTATGAAAACTTGTCCGACTACCTAGACGCTTTCGGTTTAGTGGTCGTAAATCTTATGTAGGCTTAGGCCTTAATTCTACCGGCTTAAAATCTACTTGCCGTTCCCGTAGCTAGGCCCTACGGTTTTAAAAGTCTAGCCATGGCTTACAGAAAACAGTCTACGGTGTTTGTATAATTGAATAAGTTGTAGTAATTTCTCCGTAGCACGGTTAAATAGCAACCAGCGTTTTTAAAGTATAGAACCAATATTTCCAACCGTTACAGTACCGGTAGGCTAGCCTCAGTGACCTAGGCCTAGGTAGGGGGCTTTGTTTCCGGACGTATTGTACTAGCCTACAAGATGGACCGTCAAGAGTAGGCCTACAGGCTAGCCTTCTGATCTACAGTACGGCCTAGGCTAGGTCAAGGTAGGAAACACTAGGGCCTAGTGTACTAGGGCCTAGCCTAGCATCTTTTTTTTTAAAAAAGGGGGGGGTTACCCTTCAACATATATTTAGGCTTTCACAAAGCTTTGACCTTGGAAGTGGCCTAGGCCCTAGGCCTAGCAAATAAAATAATTTAATCAGATATAAACGTGCGGGCTTATGAGCGTAGCCTAGCCTACGCCTATATCGTTTCTTGATCAATTGGGGAGGTCTTAGCATTGCATTAAATTATTTCTTACCACGCATCCTCTTCGGAGAGCTTACGGATAATAACAACCTCCCTGTCACAGACTGACCACTAACAAACGACTTCAGGGAATTATCGAATACTATTTGAAACTTTGTGATACCCATTGCGTTCAAAATATCGATATAGGCTAGGCCTAGCTTCGATGAAAAGTGGGATAAGCTCACAGAACAAAGCGGCGTCCAACAATTTGCTGACTTCCACGAACTGAGTGATAACCTTGTGACAATCAAAAAAGAAAAATAATAATAGGGCCTATGTTCCTTTCCACCGCCGTCTCTGGCATGTAGTAAGATACAAAAGAGCTGCTTGTTCCATGGGGATCAAACAAAAAATTCGGTCATGACTTCAGTGAACTTTCCAGTCGCGTAAATAAAGAAGTCACTTGCCCCCCTTAACTAAACACCATTCTATGGTTACAAAGCTGGAAAACTAGATCTGTGAAACTTACCTATTTTCCCTACCATGGAAGTTTTGTTGTATCATACCATTCATGGAAAATAAACGCTAATCCGTGATCACTATAAAGACGTTTCAAAATAAATATAAACTAAATTAATTCATAACAAAACTTTATTATTTCATTAATTGAAAAAGCACCGTCAAAAGTCTTCCAACTCGCTAGCAAACCTGAATATGTATACTCTTCACTTCCGACTCCCCTTTAAAACTGGTGAGCTCCCATCTAGCCGGGACCACTAGACCCTGACAAAGCTCTATGCCTTTCTTTGACATGTCAATCATATTAATACACATGGGGAATATCCGAGCCACGACAACAATGATGTCATTTGTTAACTTAAATACACCGACGGCTTGGTGGTTCTTTTCTCTTCCGTTTATCCTCCACAACCCTACATCACACGTTCTTGCAGTATTAGCAAGAGTGTTGACGCAGCTCTAGAGGACCTCTTCGCCACCAATCCCTCCAACGACATAACATTATTGCGAGACAAATACGTGCTCATTTTGCATAAAGTGATCATGTCTTTTTAATCGACATATGATTTTACTTACTTGGTAAAATTCAGTCAATTCTAGTCCGTACTTATAACAACACCACACATAACAAAATACTCGGCTGTAGAAATACAGCCAAAACCTTTACACCACTCAAAAGCGCTAATGAGATGCTATAAGAAAAAAGGGCCGAAGCTATGTCTACACCTATCCACATAAACGTACCCGTGTCCCATAAACAGAATCACATACGAAAGAGTTTTCAATAATAGAATTGCGATTATCTAACTTAAATACGTAAGATAGCAGTTATCAAAAGTTTACATTTTTCGTGTAGATAAATTAACTTAACGTAACATTGTCTAAATTACTATTTTTTGGCCAAAGCTTTTCGAGGATGCGGGATCGGGAAACGTCCGTTATGTGGTAAGGTATGATGAGCTTTGGCCCTTTTTTTAAGATCTCCATTCCTTTGAGATGGGTAAACCCCACGGGGTCAAGGGTTTCGATTGTATTATCTACAAGTCTTTGTCTATGTGTGTGCCATATTCTGTCAGTACTTTTTATCAAGTTCCATTACAAAAAATTATTTTTGCTAGTGGTATTGACCTCGCACTCAAATATAATCATTTTTGATCAAAAGTTGATTTAATTCTATAGTGAGTTAGTCAGGTAACAATATATTGGTATGTCTAAAATATCTAGACTCCGTGATTCATGTACATTCCTTGCGGTAATAGTTGTGTATAACCCATCCGGTACGTAACGACGGTATATATGAGACTGGGACCCCAATTACTTGATGTTCGTAGGCGAGATGAGTGTTTGAAAAAAGCATATTTGAAACACGAAGTCACGTATTTCGTATTTCGAAGGAATGGGTATTTTGATACTTTATCGTGGCGAAAAACGTCATGGTTGTGATTGAAAGCATTGATATTAAACCTCCTATAGGAATTAGGAGGGTCTATGGTTGAAAGATATATCACTGAAAACCAAAAACTTAAAAAGTATGTTTGCGTATAGCAACGAGAGCTTCGACAAAAGTTCTATGATTATTTCTAGAGGCATGTACCTTCATAAACGCGGGCACAAATCGAAACGACAAGTTGTATGAAATGATTTGCATTGTTGCAATTTAGTAAACAAAACAGTGAGCAAGTTCATATCACAAAACAACTGTTGTGCTCGGCATGCAGGGTTGGATGGCTTGTCAAATACATGTAGATGTAAGTATGTATATTTTACTAGTCCTATAGCCAAATGGAACATTAGACCTACACGTTGTATTAGCTAAATAATTTTCTACATCGAGGGCCTAGGCCTAGGGACGGTTTTCTGATTTGTGTTTATGAGAGTTATATAATTGCACCTTCTTCTCGGCCATCTACGAAAGAAGAAAATTTTATGAAATTTGTCCGCACCCTAGTTGTTACCGGTATGCGCACGTTCCGCCAGAACTCACTATACCGTCAACAAGGGTCAAGTAACACTGTTAGGCGACTTGTGATATGATGCCAAGTGTAACTGGGCTTATTTTAAAACCTTGAATTGGGAAGTCCTAATCACCAACAAACTTATTTCAACTTTTTTTGCTAAAAGAGGAATCTATCATTCTAAAAACCGATAAATGGTGTACCAGGGAAAATTTATGAAAATTTGTATTGCCCTCACCCGGTCTGGGCAGGAACTCGCGGGAACAGACGTTCATTTAGAAGTTACGCAGTAGATAGACAGCTAGCACCTTACGCAGGTGTAGGCATAACATCCTTGTAAAGTGAATTTTGAAGGTCCATGGTTGAATGACATTTTTTCACCAGGAAGGAATGCGCGATACCCCCAAAATAAATTTAGGCATGTGTTGTGCATGGGGGTTACCCTAAATCCCCTCACGATCTGTGATCCTAGGTATTCAAAGTTTGCACGATCACGGTTACATGACTCGGGGGTAGACACCTCGAAAGTCACCCCATACTTGCTTGGTGTAGAATCGGTGCCGGGAAGTGTGTAGCGCTACCCAGCGGCTGGCCTGTCTGGTGCCCTGAACGGGCAGCTTAGGATGAACATAAATTTTATTTGCAAAACGCACAGTTGGTTGTTACATAAACACAGCTCTTAGAATATACAATACGTACTAATTATTCGACCTAAGAAAAATATATTCAGCAGAATTGGACCGTAGGCAGAAACTTGATTTTAAAGTCGACTGCAAAAAAATTGATGGGGGGGAGAAGCTCAGAAGGGGAAATTACGGATTTGTAATGTTTGATTATTAGTTCGAATTAAAGTACGGTCACTCGACCAACAAGGATGATATAAAGCATGTGTTGGTAAAGGGATAGTATAAGTGAATTCTTGTCGAGTGCATGGTTGGACTTACCAATATATTAGGTTGTCACGTCTTAGGGCAGCAGCCGCATGTCCATAGCGCGCGCGGTGGCGCCTACACACACCTCAAGCCACCCTTTATACATCTCAGTAGAAGAGTTTGGGGTGATGTTCGATGGGGTACACCAGCCGTCATGTGAACGTGATGTGAACTTGAATAAAATCATTTATCGTACTAATGAGGGATTTTAGGTACCCTGAAAAAACCATGCACCAAGATTCTTAATTGGGGTACGGACCATTCGCTTTTTGGGTGAAAAAATGGTGTTGAACGATGCGTCACAAAAGTCACCTTTAGAGGATGTCTCAGCTATTCTAACATCTAATTCTGTCAAGTTTGCGTAATCGGCTCCGCGATTTTATGACAGAGCGGCGCTGGGACGCTACCAATGGCGTGATAAATATTTTCTACCATGGACATTAAGGTACTCTTATAGTAATATCAGGTGCCTGTTTGTTTTGAAACAAAGGAACAGTTTGAGCACAATAAGTTTGCGTGGAAGGTCTGTCCATGGAAGATAAAAGTGGTTCTGTGTAAACTAAGTGAACCTTAAACATCTGAGGCCATATCTCACCCAACAGATATGAAACAAGTAACCATAGTTTAACTCTTGAGCATTCTTGTGTGATCGGTATTCTACGTCTATAAGGTCCATGAATGTAGTCAGGTGCCGAAAGTGACGATACGGTAAATAAACATAGAGTGTTTGTGGTGTATTTGGCCACATTTGTTTTTTAAATTTTTATCTTACTGCCTTTCTTCTGATTGTGTAGGATTTGAAATGAGGACTAATATTGTTGTTCGTGATATTTACTCTTTCATGTAAACAATATCTAGAATACTGTCCTTCCTGACCTATGTGGGTGCCCCAGATGTATGAGCTGAAAACGTTGTATTGTCCATAATACTAAGTAACACGTGTGGCAGGTTCTTAAATCAGGTCCATTGAGGCTGATATGGTATCTAGGACTAAATTAGTCTCTACTGTACCACATTACTAGTTTGTGTACAAAGTCCCATAGCAAGACATCTCAGGACAGCACAACATAGTCTCTGCACACATGTTGCCCGTCACATAATAAATCGAGTTCTTTACTGAGCCTGATAATACGGCCTAATGGCATGATACAACTCAATATGTATGATTGTCCTCCACCAATCCGGCTTCCGCTATGTACAATCATTCTAATGTTCCAGAACAATAAGCTTACACATATTTCTTATTCCTTCCTGTTAGCCTCTGTTGAGCTAATGATTCAAAGCTATGTTCTTGCTATCTTTGACCACATACCAATCGTCGAAGGAAGTGTGTGTCAAATATGGAGCGTGCTTATACATTTTTGTTTGTTTCAGCAATTAACTTGTCAACTAATCCCGAATATCGTATTTCCTATGAAATTGCACTCTCGTGCTTTTCGTATTTGGTCCCTTCGCGTTTTTATGAATGGCTATCTGCACTCATCTAGCAATATAATTATGGAGAGATAGTGTTGCGTAGCCGTCTGTTGTTTCGGGTTTCTGTGAATAACCTCACCCCACGTTTAAAATAGAAATTTTCGCCTACATTCGCACGTCTGTTGTCCTAACACTGATACCAGTTCAGAGTTCGAATTTACCAATTGGCCATCGGGACAAACCCGTAGCTTAAATCGGACTTTTGTTTTCTAATTGCGTTTTTTCATACGCAATACTCACCCACCGAAATGCCAAAGTAATTGCGTCTTGAATCAGCAGTCCTTCCATACCTTAGTGTTAGTCATTAGGATTATGCGGATGTGTTTATATCCCAACGCTATACCCAGACTTATGTGCATTCTGAATGACCGGGGTCTAGAGATTATACATCATTTTCGTTATTGGGCTGGAAATACCCTATAGTGTAAGTTAAACACTCCAGACTTTGATAGAAGTATTTTAATAAGTATGTGCTTTTTACACCCAGATCATAATTTTAACGAAAGGAACTTGAGATAAAGTCTACAATTTGAGATACACGAGTATTAAACAAGAGATATATCATTGTAGAAATACAGTCCCATAACCCTAACACATCTCAAATAGATGTAATGAAATGACGGATCTGAAGAAATATAGGGCGTAAGTACTCATCTATCAGCCTGTCCAAGCATTTGCGGAGCTCATTCTTTAATTGCATAAAGCCGTACACATTATTTCGTCTCCATACACACAGGATCCTCCTGGGCACAAAAGTTTGGCCATAAATGTAACAATTTTGAATTGTTTGTAATTTACGTTTAAAACTAAAGTAGAAAAAGAGATACTTGGTTGTTGATACTATTTACCGTGTATTCAAAGAATCTTATAGTAATCGTGCACACTGCCGTAGACTTCATATCTTTGCCATATTAAGCTTTTTCGAGAAGGTAGCTGTTCATTGGGACATGTACTTGATTTACGTTTAGAATTCAAGAAAATGGCGCTCAAATGTTGGCAACGGTGGAGACGTTGCGCCCTTCCCCCTTTTTATGATTGTCTCATTTACTTTTTGAGTGTGTATAAATGGGCGTTTTGGTCGCTTGAATGTATTCACTAAAAGTTTTTATGTTCTATTCTGCTCTTGGACTGGTGGAATACCGATGTCTTGTACCACAAAGTTTATTTTAATTTATTCCATTCTTGTTGATGCTGGAATGCAGTCTACAGAGAAGGATGAGTCGGCTACCTTAAATTCTGAAACGATCTATAGGGACAAACAGATTATCAAAATGTGCATCTTATTTACTGCATGGACGCGCTAGTACACTCGACCATCCTCAATGTAATTGTATTTGGATCCTGTGTTACTATGAACTCTATATGCTACAAGTTTAAGTCCAAATAATGTATAGTCTACTTCTTATTTACCCAATATGAGTCTTATTTTACGGATATCAAGGCACGTAACTCGAGTGCGGCTGAGCGAAGTGATTCACACACAATTTCGACATGGCCGGTTACCCTAAAGAAAAAAGTCTTTGGTGTAATTGTATTGTATCTAGTTTGACATCTCACCGGGCAAAAGGGTCTTATCTACTAACGATGAAATTTCAGGAGGCCTTCATAGGCTTATAATTTGAACTTAGACTGCAAAGTTTTTGGGTACAATGAAAAAATATTTCTCATGAAATTGTACTGGAACGATTTTTTTCGATTTTTAATGCGACTATTTTCGTAATATTTGCCCGCGGACAGGACAAACGGCCCACCACGATCATGATGAAACTTATAACGGAACTTCAGATACCTATGATTATGAATTGGGTCAGTTGAATAAAAATATTTCTCCCAGAAAACTCAGTACTTTTACGCATCTTTCGTGTTAATGCGGATATTTCGTTGATATTTGGGATTCGGATAGTATTTTGCACTTTGGAAACAATCAGTGCACAAACCACGCGGATCTGTAGTTGCCCGTTGAGGGCGCGCAGCCAAGCCGCGGTGCGCACACTGACGCAGAGCAACCTTTATACAGAAGCAGATGTTGGGGTGATTTCAAGGGGTACCCAGGATGTACTCCAGCCGTCTTGAAACGTGATGTGAACTGCAAACGATATGCTTAAAAATACGAGGGATTTAGGTACCGGACACACATCATGCCAAATTTGTTGGGGTACGAGCCATTCCTTTTCCTTCTTGGTGAAAAAATGGCTTGAAACATTGCCCTACATTTAGCTACTGCTACGGTTACTTCGCTAAAATTACTAATTCGTCAGTGTGTCATAATCGGGCCGCGGATTCTGACACAGTGGGCTCATTTGGTCTTGTTGGTGCTAGCGTACTCGTACAGAAACTGCAGAATGGGTCCAGGACTCAGATTCCCGTAAAGGTCAGAAGTTTTTCTTAACTGTCGATATTTGGACTTCAGTTCACATCAGTCTTGTGTCTTAGGAGTTGTGTAAAGCGGTGACTTTGGAGGCCCGTGCCTGAGCCATACGGTCAGTGCATCAAGCTACATAATAAATTTTTCAGAGTGTTTCGTGAATCGGCCTTGTTGATTCTTGGCGTTGATTTACGCCGGGTATTTGTTTCCGACCCACTGGTCTATACCATTGATTGCTAATTTGGCCTATTAAAAATATCGATCTTTGTTGTGTTATCGCTCCACCTCGTCGATTGCGTCGGAGGCCCTGGCAGGGGTTGGATTGGTGTCGCGTTGATTTTGAGAAGGTCCTCCACACTGAATTAATTCAGTAGTAAAATGAGTGGGTAGAGCTCTAATAAAAAGGGATTATTTATTTTCATATTTGAGAAGAAAAAAGTTGAAAAACGGTTGCTGGACGGCTTCCATGAGATACACGCGTGTTATCAATATACATGACTGTTTACAAGAATACTAATCAAACAAGTATCTGCTCGTTGCTTGGAACAATAATCCACCATACATTGTGCTTCTTTGACCACATAGGAATTTAATATTCTGGTATGTCAATTGTAATACCCAATATCAAAACCAGAATTGACTTTGATAAACATTTACTGGTTATGTTAACAAATAGATTTTGTAATGGAATTTTGACAATTACGTACAATGGAAGACGCACCACTGATGTATATTAAATAGCCCAGAGGGAAGAACGTGTGAAAAAAAAAACATTGCCAAACCGCGATAACAACACAATCAGAAGAGCAGACTGTAGTAGTCGAAAAGATACAAGGTACCACGCCAAGAGCTTATGGTGACTCCCTCCTAACATTATTCGCAGGTTATGTCGGAATAGCTAGTGAAAATCCATCATTCGAGGTCGCACTGTCTGGTCACTAGTATTCCTTGCAAAGGCTTGGCGAAAATATAATTGTTGCCACACCAAACTTTTTACAATTATCAAAATGACAATATAGTTAGCAAATAACATTCTTTCTGCTACGCTTTATGCACAAGGACTTTCAGACAGGTTATCAGAGACAAAGTGGAGATTTTACATTTGCTTTTCAAGATTGCAGCAAAATAAATGGGTGGAGTAGGGCTACATAAGCGTTGTGATCCATTTCCTTCTTTTAGTATCACTTCCGATTGCTTTTGATGTGTGTAACCGGTCTTGTGGCGTTCTTTTATGTGGGACTACATACGGTTGGTATGTGTAATATGTAATAAGCTACAGCAAAGACCATGGGAAGAGCAGTGTATTTGAGCACGAATCATAAAATGCCAGTCCTAAAAGCTACGGTACATACAGACATTGCGAATAAAGTAGATTCCTAACCACTATGCAGGACAACAGTAATTTGAAAGAATTGTGCGTCCATCACCTAGAGGATGAGGAACCGCACGATTTTCTTGTTCGCTAGTGGATGTATTATTAATCGATCACATGCTTAGTGTGGTGGCCATTCACTGGAAAACGTTTTATCTCCAACCACCTTCCTCTATGGATGTTAGATAGCATGGACCATCACCTTATATAACAGAAAGCATTTTAGCCACAGGAAAATATAGAGAGAAAGGGCTTAGTCCAGCAGTCCAAGTGTCCAATACAATAGCGGCGATAGCTACTCGTGAGTTTTACTGATGGGATGAGGCGCAAGCGGAAACGATCGATCACAATTTCATTGAGCCCTGAAAAAAGAACTTGAGTCAGGTTGTATTGCTGGTCTGCTTCGGTCACTGTACGGAGTGTGTTCAACATGACAGTGATCTTAGGGAGCACCTAAGAGGGCAGTATCACGATGTGAAAGACAATTCACCAGCCTTCGGGGGACCCGTTGCGGAATCAAATTGTCGAACCTTCGTATAGCTATTGACATATTTTCCATTGAATATTTTAAGGCGATCGCTCTGAATAGTACTAGCGACTCGTGGGGTGGTGGGGTGGGAGGTAAACGGTAGGGACTCTGTCATCGCGTCATTGATGATATGAGTGAAACTTTATTGGGAAAACGTGTTAGACAATCAATGAATTTGGATTGTGCAATGTATTTATTAGGATTGTTGGCGCGTGACAAGCATTCGAATATAAGATGTATTGTAGCATATTTGCCTAGAAGCTAGATCGTTGGCTCACTTCTTAGCCGGATAGTTCGTTTTAAATAGACCTTGTCTTTCTGCGTATAATTTGCGTCGATATATTTAAGAGCATTCGGATATTATTTGCACTGGTTTTCAGTAAACAAAATCAGTCCAAGCCTGTACCACCATCGATTGAGGGATAATAATCTAACCCTAAAACTATCAGAAGCACAGCAAATTGACAAATCGGGACTCGGCGGGTCAATGGTCAACGGCTCTGTCGCGGATTGATATACTCATGGTACTTATGAATAGTAACTGGTGTCCAATTGTAGAATAACCATGATAGTAATGAGAACGAGTTCTAGTTCGGGCTTATTCATCTTCAACCAGTTCCCCCCTGGTACATATACACACAACGAGTTACTCATCACACTCATAAATTCGCACAATGTTTGTTAAATACTATAGTAGATACACGTCGGGTTGCTGGCCACAAATTAAATGTCAGCTCACTCTATATTAGAGAAGCTCACTCCTTTAGAAGGGAACGTAAAAAATCCAGATCAAGGTATCTATAATTTATGGTGGTATACGACAGTGTCTGACTCGAGCGTTTGCTTGCGCGCTGACCTATCTGGCTCTCGTAAGGTCCCGTCGAGACGACGAATCCTGAACTGGAAAGAGTACTTTCCATGGGGGGTTTTTCCCTCATACGTGTTGTCGCTCTTAACAAAGTCTCGGGACATCCGCCTTCCACAATTGTCCGTAATATTTCAACTATACCTATAGCATTAGACAAGTGAGGGGTCATGTAGATAGCAGAGCACCCTATAACAGGCTCTCCCAGTCAAAAGAATATTCCTATTTTATTGTTAACTGAGGAATATAGGGACTACTGTGTTAAATACGACAATAGTTGTTGAAAAGACACGATGAGACGGTTTATATAAATATGACTTTCTGCATTAATGCACTTGATAGTGTTGTGAAAGATGAAACTAGTGATTACAACAGTGTTGTGTGTGGCTTTTGTTTGCTGTTCCGGGTGGTTAGCCAATGGAACGCACACTGCCACGCCCACGCCGCCCTCAAAGAGTGCCCAGTAAGTCATTGTCCTCTTTCCATGTGTAAGGCATGGAAGATACTATGTTTGTCGTGAGAACCCATCTAAAGGTGCATCTCGTGTCAGTTTCACGGTGCTAAGCAAAGGCACACGAGACTTCCAGACAAAGATAGTCGAAGTGTTTTAGCAAAAATATTTGTCTTAGCGGTCGACGACTTGTGTTTCTTGTTTGGTTAAAAAATGTTAATAATACACAAGGATAAACAACAATTAAATAAATTAATGTGAAATTTAACAGTAACTCACACTAATGAGCACGATGTCCAAATTACTGATCCTACTAAAACGCCATAGTTATAGATACATTATTGAATCGTGCATGAATAGTCAATGGAAAAACATTTGCCCGTACAAAATACGAGTTCGTGTTGATTAGTCAAAGCCTACAAAAATCTCATGACCAAAAATTTGATCATGTCGAACCTTGAATGGATCATCGGATGTTACCTGGTGTACGGCCGGGTGAGGTAGTTCTATGATTACTGGATTTTACATTTTTCACGCTAGTTGTATAAATCATTATCTTCTTTGTTATCATGTTGAATTACGTAATGTAGCACCCTCCCCAAATGTGTTTGTATAACTGTATGTATTGTTTAAGAGTGTTTCAACAGGCATCGGTTCACGTGTGGTTCAGCCGAATTTTCATGAACAGAACGACAGACAGAAATAGATACCCGCTACTAGAATTAATGATAACTCGCTTTGTGCGGCTCCACTCGGTCCTAATTATATATAGAGCCCTTAACTTTAATATTGAAGGCCGGCGGAGCAGTTATGAACTTCAGACTTAGGGCCCGCTAGCAGAGGTTGAATTTGGGAACTGATGACGGATTAGGGGCACACGATGCTGTTATCGGACACCAGAGAAGTTCATATCGCGCAAGAGTACTGGTGATCTACGCACGATAGATAGCAGGTTATATATTTGCAAATGTTAATTAGTTTTTGTGACACATTTTCGCTTAATGTGACAGGTTAATACGGTACAAGTCCGTATTGAGCCTTTAGGTGTTGACGGTGTCGAACTATAGGACTTGATTCGACAAGGATGCGTGAAGGACGTTAATGTCACAATGTCCTACTTATTTTTTTACGTGTTACAAGAGTTAAGCCTATACCATCACCAATGTCATAGTTACTACAGAAAGTATATAATTCGTTCAGTACAGAGAAAATGTACAAAACCATTAATCAATTATTTCATATTAAAATCATAGAATGGATAGAATGATGGTGGCTCTTCAGAGGACGTAAATTATTGGTTGAATGCGTAGGGGAAAGTTGAAAAGGAAAAATGTCCAGATGGTTCATGGAAAGACTTCAAATCCGTAAAATTAAGCACTTGTAGTGGACGAACACGTGATTGTCTACACCGGGGATCGAGACCGACGGTACACCTGTTGGAATTCTTGCTCGGCGCGTTGAAATAGGAAGCTACGACTTGATCGGGTGTTCATCGACATCACCACCACGAGAAGTACTGACTCAGTTATAAATTAATGTGATAATTTAGGCTATCGTTTCCATAAATCCAAAAGGACCCTAACAGTATTGAGCGTACATCATTTCAACATTAAATGGTTAAATATAATGATATAGGACAACAACTTCCGCAAGTTATTGGGGATTGGTATGGAAAAGCCGTGGTAAGCGAGTCCGAAGTGAAAGCCCCCACGAAAAAGCTCTGCAATTTCACTGACTGCCCTACGACTCAAAAAATAATGGGTACGCTTACTAGCAATGTTTTTTTCTGTTTGTAGCTTCGTTGTGTCTGGGCACTTCGCGATTACCCTGGGCACAAAACGGGGCATTATGGCGATTCTTTGGTATGAATGTTTTCGTAGGGGGACCCGATTCACGAAACGCTCCTGAACTTAGACTTTGCACCACGTTTTTGCGGGTACAATCGAAGTAAATAGAACAATTATTCCCTCCAGATGACTCGTAGCTTTTAGCGATTTTTATGGTTGCAATATTTTTTTAGTAGCGGAAGGATTCTTAGTGACATTTTCTCCCGAGTCTGTGTTCCAAAAAACGGCGTGGGGATAGAACGTTCAATAGTGTCAGATGGACTTAAGGTTTTGGTGATACGAGTAACTTTTGAAAGAGAAAAGTTGTAAAAAAGTAGCCAGAATTCCATAGATAATAAAGGTTTTGTAAAAGAGTTTTTTATTTTGAGGTTTAAAGATAACAATTAAACGAAGTAAACAAATAGAACTGACAACACAATCACCTACAAATGATTCACAAAGCACCTTGCAAAGGACTTAAGTGGGTCCAAGCAAACAGTAAAATTCTTACCAAATAAAATAATCAAGCTCAGTCCATCAACTGGCGGGAACTTTTATAGCGAGTTTTTCCTAGTAAAACAAAAAACTAACTATATTTATGGTCACTAATTCTACAGGTATAAAAACCAGCAACGTGTAGGTTACTAAAACTAAAAACAAGTAAGACATTGCAATGTTCAAAACGACATACAAATACGATTAAACAAAAACATTAAATACAGAACAAGTACTACTAAAATTAGGAATTATACAACAATTTACAACACGACAAAACTTGAACTAACAAACTTATAAATGTCTAACAACGGCTGAAAGCCCTAAAGAGAACGATGGATAAAAAGTGAGGCTTATAAAATTACAAAAGTGTGGTGGAAAAGGGTGATAATTGAACGATGTGATAATAGTCCATGATGGTAAAGGGGGAAGGTTCGTTTTGGGGGTTTTTTTTCAAAGGAAATTTGGTATTCTTGAACGGATCGTGGAAAACTTTAGGGTTGTGATTTAAAAGCATTGATATTAAACCCCTATAGTATAGGATGTCTATGGTTGAAAGAGTATCACGAAATCCAAACACTTTAAAAAGATTTGGTATAGCAAAGAGCTCGAAAAAGTTCTATATTATTCTAGATGGCATAGCCTTCATAAACGCGGGCCAATCGAAAGACAATTTGTATAAAAATGATTTGATTGTTGCAATTATGTAAACAACATTTTGGGGCAAGTTCATATCAAAACAATGTTGTGCTGGCATAGGGTTGGCTAGGCTTGTCAAACATGTAATGTAAGTATGAATTTACTAGTCCTATAGCCAAATGGAACTTTAGACCTACACTGTTGTATTATAAATAATTTTCTACATCTGGGCCTAGGCCAGGGAGGGTTCTGATTTGTTTTAGAGAGTATAATGACCCCTTTTTCTCGTTCCACACAAAGAAGAAAATTTTTAAATGTCCGCCATTTGTTACGATCGCACTTTCCCGCCTAACTCTGCTTATCCGTCAACAAGTGTCAAAGTAACTATGGTTACTTGTTGATTATATCCCAAGTGTTTAAGGCTTATTTTAAAAACCTTTTATTTGGGAAACCCTTCCAACAAACTTTTTCAACTTTTTTTTTCAAAAAGAGACTATCATTCTATAACCTTAATGTCCATGTAAATATGAACATTGTAGCCCCACCGTCTGGTCAGAATCGCGGGCCGACGTATTAGATGTTAGCAGTAGCTAGCAGTAGCTAGCAGTGGGCTAACATCCTTAAAGTGATTTTGGCATGTTTAAAGACATTTTTTCACAAGAAGAAATGGTCGTACCCCAATAAAATTTGGCATGTGTCTGTCGGTACCTAAATCCCCTCGATTGTGATAGTTTTCAATTTCACATAAACGTTACATGACGGCTGGGTAACACCTCGAAAACACCCCAACTCTGGGTTGGTGTATAAAGGGGCTTGAGTGTGTAGCGCACCGCGGCTTGGCTGCGGTGCCCTAACGGGCACCTAGATACATAAATTTATTTCAAAACGCACAGTGTTTTTACAACACAGTAAAAATAGTACAATACTAATTATTGATCCTACAAAATATATTTGCAAATTGGACCGTGGCAGAACTGATTTTAAAGCGACTGCAAAAATTTATGGGGTGAGAAGCCAAGGGGAATATTTTGATATTTTTTTATTAAGTCGAATTAAGTACGTCACTTCGTACCCAACAATGATATAAACTTTTTGGTAAAGGGATTTAAGTGAATTCTTGTCGAGTGCTGATTCACTTATCAGGTGCCCGGTTTGGGCGCCGCAGCCAAGCCGGGGGTGCGCTACACACTCAAGCACCTTATACACCAAGCAGAGTTGGGGGGATTTCGAGGTGTTACCCAGCCGTCATGTAACGTGATGGAACTTGAAAACTATCACAATCGAGGGGATTTAGGTACCTGACAACACATGCCAAATTTTATTGGGGTACGACCATTCCTTCTTGGTGAAAAAATGGTTTTAAACATGCTCAAAATCACTTTAAGGATGTTAGCTACTGCTAACATCTAATTCGTCAGTTTCAATCGGCCCGCGATTCTGACCAGACGGGTGGAGCTACAATGTTAATATTTTACATGGACATTAAGGTTATAGTAATATAGTCTCTTTTGAAAAAAAAAGTTGAAAAAGTTTGCTGGAAGGCTTCCAAATAAAGGTTTTAAATAAGCCTTAAACACTAGGCATACAACAATCAACAAGTAACCATAGTAACTTGACACTTGTTGACGGTATAAGCAGAGTTAGTCGGGAAAGTGCGATACGTAAACAAATGGAGGACATTTTAAATTTTGCTTCTATGTGTGAAATGAGAAAAAAGTTGTCATTATACTCTCATAAAACAAATCAGAAACCGTCCCTGACCTAGGCCCAGATGTAGAAAATTATTTATAATACAACAGTGTAGGTCTAAAGTTCCATTAGGCTATAGGACTAGATAAAATTATTACTTACATTACATGTTTGACAAGCCTAGCCAACCCTAGGCCAGCACAACATAGTTCTGACACACTTCCCGCACAAATAACTAGTTTTGATTACTAAAAGCCTAATGCAGATAAACAATAGTATGATTGTCCACCAAGGCTATACAAAAATGTTCCGAAATAATACACATATTCTTTTCTTTTTAGCCATGTTGAGCCATGATCAAAGTCAGCTTGCTACTACACACAATGTCGAAGCAAGGTGTCAAATATGAGCGTGATCATCTGTTTTGTTTACATAATTGCAACAATCAAATCATTTCATGCAACTCGTCTTTCGATTGGCCCGCGTTTATGAAGGCACTGCCATCTAGAATAAATATAGAACGTTTTCGAGCTCTTGTCTGGATTTCGTGAACCTCACCCCACGTAAATAACAGCCCATGACGTTTTCCACGATACCGTTCAAGAATACCAATTCCTTCGACAACGAAAACGACTTTGTTTTCTAATTGCGTTTTCAACTCATCTCCCACGAACTCAAGAATTGGGGTCCAGTCCTTATACCGTCGTTATACCATGGTTATACCACCTATACCCAGTATGTACATGAATCCGGGTCTAGATATTTTACATCCTTTTGTTATTGCTAATACCATAGAAATTAAATCAACTTTGATAAAATTATAATATTTTAACAAATAATTTTACAATGGAACTTGAAAAAGTAATGAGATCACACAGATAACAAAAACTTGTAGAAATACAGCCAAACCTTACACACTCAAAAGAAATGAGATCTAAAAAAAGGGCTAAGCTCATCTACCCTTCCACATTTGCGCATTCTTAATTCATAAACGTACAGTGTCCCATAACAGCATCCTCGAAAAGCTTGGCAAAATAAAATTTGCATGTTATTACGTTTAAATTAATTAGAAAAAAGAACTTGGTTGAACTATTACGTTTAAATTAATAATCGCAAATTCTATTTTGCCAAGCTTTTCGAGGATGCTGTTATGGGACACTGTACGTTTATGAATTAAGAATGCGCAAATGTGGAAGGGTATGAGCTTGGCCCTTTTTTTAGATCTCATTTCTTTTGAGTGTGTAAGGTTTGGCTGTATTTCTACAAGTTTTTGTTATCTGTGTGATATCCCTTTACCACAAAGTTAATATCATTGTTGGGTACGAAATGACGTACTTAACTCGACTTAATAAAAAATATCAAAATGTCACTTATTACCCTTGGCTTCTCACCCCCTCAATTATTTTTGGACCTTTACAAACAACTCAGTCCAAGTCCAAATAGTTATCTACTCTATTTACCAAAGATCTATTTACTGATTGGATGAGCGCAGCGAAGACTTCAATTTCACTTGCCGGTACCCTAAGAAAAATAGTTTGGGTGTAATTTTTTTTTATCTGTTTGCACTCTACCGGGCAAACGGCTTATATACTAACTTGATGAAAATTTCAGGGGACCTTCATAGGCTTCATAATTTCTGAACTTAGATCTGCAAAGTTTTTGGGTACAATTGAAAAAATATTTCTCATGAATATCGTACTGTAACGATTTTTTCGATTTTTAATGCGATATTTTCGTAATATTTGGCCCGCGACCGGACAAACGGCCCCCCGATCTTGATGAAACTTTATCACTGAACTTCGATACCTATGTTATGATTTTGGGGTCAGTCGAATAAATATTTCTCAGAAAACTCGAACTTTTACGATTTCTTTCGATTTGTAATGCGATATTTTCGTGATATTTGGATTTGGATATTATTTGCACCTTTGGAAACAACTCAGTGCAAACCTACGTGGATCTAGTTGCCCGTTAGGGCGCCGCAGCCAAGCCGCGGTGCGCTACACACTCAGGCACCTTATACAGCAAGCAGAGTTGGGGTGATTTCAAGGTGTTACCCGGAGTTACCCAGCCGTCTTGAAACGTGATGTGAACTTGAAAACTATCAAAATCGAGGGGATTTAGGTACCGGACAACACATGCCAAATTTGGTTGGGGTACGAGCATTCCTTTTCCTTCTTGGTGAAAAAATGGCTTGAAACAAGCCCACAATTTAGCTACTGCTACTACTACTGTCTAATTCGTCAGTTTCATTTCAATCGGCCCGCGATTCTGACCAAGGTTTGTGTGGCTCGTTGGTCTTGTGGTTAGCGTATCTACTTCCAATGCAGAAGGTCCAGGACTCGATTCCCGCTAAAGTCAGAAGTTTTTTAACTTCCGATTTGGACTTCAGTCCATCAGTTCTTGTCTTAGGAGTTTGTAAACGGTGACTTTGGAGCCGTCCTAGCAACGAAGCACATAATAAATTTCAGAGTTGTTCTGAATCGGCCTTGTTGATTCTGGCGTTGATTCGCGGGTGTTTCGCACTGTCTATACCACTGATTGCTATATTTCCTATTAAAAATATCGATCTTTGGTTGGTTATCGCTCACTCGTCGATTGCGTCGGGGCCTGCAGGGTTGGCTTGGTCGCTTTGATTTAAAGTCCCCCACTGAAAATCAGTTATATAACTGAGTGGGTAGACTCTAAATAAAAATGTATTTATTTATTTATTTATTTGAAAGAAAAAGTTGAAAAAGTTTGCTGGAAGGCTTCCAAATAAAGGTTTCAATATAAGCCTTTTACAAGAATATAATCAACAAGTATCTATCGTTGCTTGACAATAATCACCTACATTGTCTTTTTGACCACTAGATATTTTAAATTCTATTATTTATTGGTAATACCATATCAACCAAATTGACTTTGATAAAATTACTGTATTTTAACAAATAATTTTGTAATGGAATTTGAAAAAGTAATGAGATCCCACATATAACAAGAAACGTGTAAAAAAACAGCCAAACCTTACACAATCAAAAGCAATGAGATCGAAAAGAAATGCCAAGCTTATGTACCCTCCTACAATTTCGCAGTCTTAATACATAAATTCACTTTGTCCTGTGACTGTATCCTTGCAAAGCTTGGCAAAATAAATTTGCAAAAAACTTTTACATTTAAAACAATAGTTGCAAATAAAATTTTGCCACGCTTTGCAAGGATAAAGTTACAGGACAAAGTGAATTTATGTATTAAGATTGCGAAAATGTAGGAGGGTACATAAGCTTGGCATTTCTTTTAGATCTCATTGCTTTTGATTGTGTAAGGTTTGGCTGTTTTTTACAAGTTTTTGTAATATGTAATAACTAACCAGGGACACAGTATTTGCAAAGAACTCAGTCCAAGCCTACGCCATCGATTGCGAATAATAACTAACCACTATCAGGACACAGTAATTGAAAATGGGACCTCAGGCTGGTCACGATTCTGTCGCGGATGATATTATCGACAAGGCTAGTTCGGCCCTTCGGAAAACTTTCATCTCCAACCACCTTCCCTATAGATTACTGCATGACCATCAATTAAAAAGATTTAAAAAATCCAAAGAACTTAGTCCAAGTCCAAGTCCAAATAGCTATCTACTCTATTTACTGATTGGATGAGCGCAGCGAAGACTTCAATTTCACTTACCCTGAAAAAAATTGTTCGTTTTTTGTCTGTTTTCACTGTACGGGGTAAACGACTTAGGCCCTATATGCTATCACGATGAAAATTTCAGGGGACCTTCGAAATTTCTGAACTTATAGATCTATATTTTCATGATATTTGGCTCGCGACCGGGTAAACGGCTCACCGATCTTGATGAAACTTTATGGAAACGTTAGACATCACTGAATTTGGTTATATTATGATTTTGGGGACAATCGAATAAATGTTTCTCAGAAAAGTTGTACTTCTACGATTTTTTAAAAGATTTTTTCTGCGATATTTTCGTGATATTTGGATTTGGATATTATTTGCACCTTCGTAAACAACTCAGTCCAAGCCTACGCCATCGATTGAGGATAATAACTAACCACTAACTATCAGGACACAGTAATTGAAAATGGGACTCTGGCTGGTCACAGGTCACGGCTCTGTCGCGGATGATATTATCATGGACTTAGAATAGTAACTGGTGCCTTGTAAATCCATGATATTATCGACGAGTCTAGTTCGGCTTTCATCTTCAACCACCCCTTACCTAATACCAAAGATTACTCCATCACCATATTTCGCAATGTTTGTAATACTATAGTAATACCACGTCGGTTCTGCAAATTTAATGCAGCCCTTATTAGAGAATCACTCTTTTGAATGGGAACGAAAACATCCAGATCAAGGTTGTATTATGTGATCGACAGCGACAGTGTTGACTCGAGCGTTGAGCGCGCGACTCTGGCTCGGAGGTCCCGTCGAGACCGACAATCCTGACTGAAGGTTTTTCCATGGGGGTTTTCCTCATTCGTTGTCCTCTTAAACAGTCCTCGGACATCCCTTCACAATTGTCCTAATTTCAATATACCTATAGCTAGACAAGAGGGGCATAGATAGCAGAGCACCCTATAACAGGTTTCCCACAAAAATTATTACTATTTTATGTACTGAGGAATATAGGTACTAGTAAAACAACAAAGTTGTTGAAAGACGAGAGATCGGTTAATTATTTGACTTTCTGCATTAGACTTGATAGTGTTGTTAAAGATAAAATGTGATAAAATGTGTGTGTGCTTTTTCTTTCCGGGTTGTTAACCCATGGAACGACCTGCCGCCCGCCCTCAAAGACTGCCCAGTAAGTCATTTTCCTTCCATGTGTAAGGAGTACTTATGGGAGAACCATCTACAAGTGCCGTGTTAGTTTCACGTGCTTAAGCAAGGCACGAGACTTCCACAAAGATATCAATTTGTTTTAGCAAAATATTTGCTAGCGTCGACGCCTTTTCTTGTTGTTAAAAAATGTAATAATAACAAGGATAAACAACAATAAAAAAATTAATGTGAATTTAACATAACTCACTAATTGAGCAAAGTCCTATATACTTAACCCACTAAACGCCATATTATAGATCATATTTTGAAGTGCATGGAATACAATGGAAAACATTGCCCGTACAAAATACGAGGTGTGATTGCAAGGCCTACAAAATCTCAGAAAAAATTTTGTGGAACCTTGATCGTGGACATTCGATGTACCTTGGTTACGATCGTGTGAGTCGTCTGATACTGGATTTTACATTTTCAGCCTATTTTTAAATCATTATTTCTTGTACATTTAAATCGTAATAGCACCCCCAAATTTGTACACTGATGTTTGTTTATGATTTCAACAGGATCGGTTCAGTGGTTCAGCCGATTTTCATCGAACAAACGACAGACAGACACAGATAATCACAGATTCTGATAACTCGTTTGTTGCGCTCACTCGTCTAATTAATATATCCCTTAATTCATATTGCAAGCCGGCAACGTTATGAATTCAACACTTGGGCCCCTAGCGAGGCTTGAAGGGAACGAGGAGGGGCACACGATGCTGTTATCGATTCACCCAGAGAAGTATATAGCGCAGAGTACTGGGGTCTCGTGATAGATAGCAGGTAATTTGCAAATTGTTATTAGTTTTTGTGACACATTTTCGTTCATGGAGGTTCATACGGTAAGCCGTTTGAGCCTTAGGTTTGAGCGAAGGACTGATTCGCAAGGAGCGTGAGGACGTTAATTCAAATCAGACTTTATTTTTTTACGTGTTACAGAGTTAATCCTTATCCATCACCAATCATCGTCTCAGAAAGTAATTATCGTAGTAAGAGAAATACAAACAACAATTTATTTCGTATAAAACATAGATGATAGAATGATGTGTCTCTTCAAGTGACTAAATTAGGTTGAATGCGTAGGGGAAGTTGAAAGGAAAATGTCCAGAGGTTCATTGGAAGAACTCAAATCTCAATTAAGCATTGTCTGGAGAACCTGATTGTCTGCACCGGGGATCGAACCGACTGTCCTGGATCTGCTCGCGCGTTATAAATGAGCTACCTTTATCGGTGTTCATCGACATCACCACCACGAAATACTGACAGTTAAATTAATGTGATAATTAGCTATCGTTTCCATAAATCCAAAATGACCTAACATGTGGTACATATAACATAATGTTAATATAATGTTAGTACACATTCCGCAAGTTCATTGGATGAGCGTAGCGAGCGAAGCGAAAACTTCAATTTTACTGACCCCTCAAAAAATTAAGCTCCAATTTTTTTTTTGTCTGTTTGTTCGCACGATTCCCGGGCAAACGGCATATGCGATCTTGATGAAATTTTGAGGGGACCTTCGAAATCTCTGAACTTAGACCTGCCACGTTTTTGGGTACAATCGAAGAAAAATTTCTCATGAATATCGTACTTTTACGATTTTTTTTATTTTTAGTGCGAAATTTTCGTGACATTTTCCCCGATTCTGACCAAACGCGTGGGGCTAGAACGTTCATATTTCACATGGACATTAAGGTTTTGGTGATACAGTACCTTTTGAAAGAAAAAGTTAAAAAAAGTTAGCCAGAATCCATAGAAATAAAGGTTTTAAAATGAGTTTTTTTAGGTTTAAAATAACAATTAACAAGTAACAATAGAAACTTGACAACAATCACCTACAATGCATTCACAAAGCACTTGCAAAGGATAAGTGGTCCCACGCAAACTAAAATCTTACAAAAACGCTCATCCATCAACGCGGCGGGACTTTAGCGTTTTCCTAGTAAAACAAAAAATAACTATATTTATTGGTCACTAATTACAGGTATAAAACCCACAAGTGTTAGGTTACTAAAACAAAAACAAGTAAGACATCAATTCAAAACCATACAAATACGATAAACAAAACATTAAATACATGAACAAATGCTATAAAATTAGAATTATACAACAATATACAACACGCAAAACTTGAATAACAAAACTATAAATGTATAAAACGGCTGAAAGCCCAAGATGAACGAGGAAAAAAGCTGAGGTTATAAAATACAAAAGTGGTGAAAAGGTGATAATGTGACGAGTGATAAATGAGTCATGCTGGTAAACTGGCATAAACAGCTGCTTTAAATGAATGAAGTTTCATGTGGTTGATGTCAATATCTGTATTAAGGCTAATAATTTGTTGTAGGTGCCTTGAATTCGGTTGATGGGGGAAAATTTAAAAACATCAATACGAGAACATGGAATTTTGAAGGGGATGACATTTCTTGTAAATCTTGTAGGGATATGAAAGTTTATATCTTGAAGTATAATAAGTATGAAGGAAGGGGTAAAAATTTAAAAAATATAAATATATATGACATTTTTTATTTATCGGGTTGTTTCGTAGCGGCGGTAGTGATATCTTTCTGTCGACGTTTCGAAGACCATGTTGTCTTCTTCTTCAGGACTTGAAATATGATATGAAGTTTGTGAAATTCCTCTTGTTTCTTGTTAATGTTTTTTTCTATTGTTACTATTAAAGTTTTTTGATTGGTTAACCTAAATAAGCTTCCTAAATTCACTGTCAGAAAAAAAAGAGAAGCATATTTAGGTTAACCAATCAAAAAACTTTAATAGTAGCAATAGAAAAAAAAACAATAACAAGAAACAAGAGGAATTTCACAAACTTCATATCATATTTCAAGTCCTGAAGAAGAAGACAACATGGTCTTCGAAACGTCGACAGAAAGATATCACTACCGCCGCTACGAAACAACCCGATAAATAAAAAAAAATGTCATCAACGGGTAGCGAGACATATTTTAAAAGTTTTATTATAAATATATATATATATATTTAATTAGTTTTATACTCACAAGGTACGAATAAACAAAGCCAAGTCTCATCTGAACTTGTTAATTCCTTCCAATGCAGAAGGTCAGAAGGTGAAATTTCGGTTCGAGACAAGGTTTTTAATTTTAATATTTAACCATCCATCAATCTGTTACAATATAATATAACAAGTAATTGTCACCAGTATTGGGCAAGTTACACAAGACTAAGTTAAAAATTAAGTTACTTCGAAAGTAAAAAGGAACTGATTCGAGCAATTAAATTCCTCGTGAAAATAAGAACTTGCAGGTTTCTGAAACGAACTTAATTATTTTAAGTTAACTACACACATTGAAAATCACATTTATAATTCTAAATAAGTATCCGTTCTCGAAATTACGTCAAGTACAAACTGAGAGACAAAGAACCGGACTAAATTTATTTGTATTTTAGAGTGTAAAATCTAAAAGTCTACACAGACAATAGTGTCATCTAACACCCGTCTTTATTACTCGCTTCGAACGCGGGTTGGCTGATAACGAGGGTATAATAAACGCACAGAGTTAGAAAGAGAGTTGGAATTTCAACCCGCGAGATTTTGTGTAGTATAAAACTTAAAATCACACGATGGTTCTCAACGCACGTTAAAACGACTGTGGTGTAGGCCTATTTACCTCAAAACTTACGTCAAGACGGCGTACATATCTTGCAGAGCTTCAGGAGCTAAGGTTGACAATTAAGCACTAAGCAGTTACGTTGGTCCATGGTTGTCAGTAAAAATACAAGTCGGTTTAGTCGTTTTAACTCGCGTTCGAAAGTAAAACCTTAAGGCTTACATATATCTTTCAGAGGTCAGACCATCCTGGTCAGACTACTACGTTGCCGCTGTCTCTCTCTGGATACTGAAATAAAAAGTTATAAACATTTATTTTAATAAGAATATACTTATTTATTGTTGTTCCTTACTAGGAAAACGCTAAAGTCCCGTCGCGTTGATGGATGAGATTTAAAAAAATTTATGCAGTATTCATGGGATCTCTACTTCTTCAAGTTCCATTGCAAAATCATTATTGTTAAATAAGAATAATTTTTATAAAGTACTCATTGCTAGGGTAATTAGAATGTCAAATATCTGTAGGTCCGAAGATTGCTTTATGAACGCATTGTAGGTGATTGTTGTCAAGTTTCTATAGTTACTTGTTAATTATTTTTGTTATACATTTCAAAAAACTCATATTAAAACCTTTATGTCTATGGATTCTGGGTAACTTTTTCAACCTTTTCTTTCAAAAGGTACTACATCACCAAAACCTTAATGTCCATGTATAATATGAACGTTGTAGCCCCACCCGTTTGGTCAGAATCGGCCCAAATGTCACGAAAATATCGCACTAAAAATAAATAAAAAACGTAAATGTACGATATTCATGAGAAATATTTCTTCGATTGTACCCAAAAACAATACACCTCTCAGTTCAGAGATTTGAAGGTCCCCTACAATTTTCATCAAGATCGGATATGTTGTTTGCCTGATAGTTAGCTAACAAACTGACAGAAAAAAAAAATAAAACATCCGAGCTTAATTTTTTGGGGGTCAGTGAAATTGAAGTCTTCGCTTCGCTCATCCAATTATGTGCACTCCTGTACCCGTGCTTGTTTTCATTATCCCCTACGTCATTAACATGGAAGTAACACTGTTGTGTACTACTAGTTTTAAGTTCCCTAATTAATTGTTATTTAATAAATATTATACTTTATCTGTTTATTATGTGTACTGTTTAAGAGAATCATGCATTATTGCTATGGAGCTAGCTATCTCTTAATCTACAACAATCTCCAATTCCATATGTATAAAAATGTTGAATGTTCCCATGATTATTTGTGTAAATTGTAAAAAAAAAGAATTCGCACGAAATTAAAGCAATAGTTGCAAATTCTATTTTGCCAAGCTCTTCAAGGATGTAGTAACGGAGCAATGTAAGTTTATGTCTTAGCGAATAAATATTAATACTAAATATTATTATATATTGACATTTGTGAATTCTGAGTATACTATAGAGCAAATTTCAAAAGATTTCGCTCGTTCTGTACACAATTAAATTTTTTGTAGTGAAATAATGTAAAAGCGGCTACAGATAAACTTAAGTGTAAACTTAACTTCAGTAAACTAAACTACATTAGATACAAGATTGAAAAAATAATAAGTAACTACATGTTACGTACAAATACATGTTTTACAAATTTGAAATGTGTACTGTATGTATGGTCCAATTGGTTTCAGTTTGAAAAATGATGTTGATGATATTAAATAAGTTCACAAACCAGATTTTTATAGGAGAATCCAAACTAATACCTGTCGACGTCCACGCCATTGACGAGATAATAACGGACAACCAGCGATGGATATTTGACAAAGAACACATCAAATAAAAAGAATTTTTTTAATTGACGTTTTTAAAAAAATAATTAAAAGCACTGACATGTCATGTTTATAAAGCAGATTTATGTGCCTCAATAATTTTTCGTGCTAGTAATTAATTTATTTCCGTGACCCGGCACCTCCACCATTGAGCTCAATTCAATATTATTTATTGAGTTCAGATTTTATTTTAAACTGCTATTTTCCATACGTAATCTCATAAAACATCAGAGCTTTTCACTCTCAATTATCAAACGGTAAACAGATTTACAAACCAACATGACATTTCAATTTGAACGCATTGCTGCATATTATGCATTTTGTAAATATGGATGGTTAGTTTTAACATTGTTAATAATTACTGAAAAACTTGATTACATGCATTAAACTGTGAGCGAGCTTTCAACGATTCTATGATAATCATTACAAATGTGTGCTTTTATTCATGCCATTTTGCATTAGTCCAATAAAAATGTGATACTGTATAATCTTGTTTAGCTCGTGGAATGATAAAGTTTGTCACTTCCGTCGCTCGTTGACGATAATAATTTCGCCATTGCTCAAACATGACATCGAAGCTAAATAATTTTACGTACTTTGAAATAGGTAATACTAAATTACCTATATAATAAATAATGCGGATAAGGAGTGTGAATCTTAAATCGGCTATTAATACAATATTGTCATATGATTATTTAATAACTGATTTCCAAAAAAAATACTTGATAGTTATTATTAGGTTACGTGTGGAACTGTGGCTTCCATTACAAAATATCAAAGGCAAAACATATTTTTTAAAGAGGGGTTATGTTCCAAAGCTCCCAGTGGTTAAAACCGATCCCTTCAAAGAATGCACGCTAGTGCTATTGCGTGTAGTTTATTTCGCGTGCAGTAGTTATAAATAAGTAATTGTCTTGGCTTTCAATACATATTCACTGGTGGTTGTCTGACCCAGACTATGTGTGTCGCAGTGACATAATTACTCGTGTGTGACAGGACATAATTACTCCAGACATGTCCATATTAAATCACAGCTATAGGAAAAATTAATCTTGCACCCCATGAGTGACCTTGATATAATTTTGACGTTTCCCTATACATATTTGTATATCTTTAATCAAAGTTCATATTTTGTTAATTAATACACTTATCATACAGCACGAATATTTCACTGCTTAGATAGGGGCATTTCTATGGCTATTTAAATAAAATTTATTTAAAAAATAAAGGGTTAATGGTTTTACCCACAGGTATAACCCATAGCAGTTGTGTTATACAAGATTGATTGATTGATGGTTGTTATTTTTTATACAATAACGGTCTTTACTGACATATTGGTGTAAGAAACCGAAACCGAAACCAACCCAACAACACGTAGTCCACTTTTGTTGAAAGTTCTAAATGAGAGTTAAAATAAAATGCGGTACCAGCTGACCCAGTTTTAGAGGATTCAGAGTCGGCAATGGAGTTAATATACGACAGTATTTTATTTACATTTTTTTTTTATCAAAAGTGTTTCTTTATTTAAAATATTGTATAGTGAGTTGTGTTTCAATATTTTCGTCCACAATCATTCATCGATCCATGACTGATGGGTTGGCTTCTACTCGATGGCGGACGTAGACTTGTAAGTTTACAAACGCCAAACGTGGAACGAGGAAGTAGAACGAGAAACAATTTGTAATTTCTGATTAAGTTCCAGACATAAATACAATTTGAATTGTTCTCAATGAGTATTGTACGTTACCACAAATTTAAGACACAAGCCATCGTATGCAGTCATTATAGTCGGGGCTTACCACTAGCTGTAGATAAACATTCGGACTATTAAACAGGTTTACCCCTTCGGTTCATCAAGTTCCCCACTGTTGGCTTATCATTCGAGCGGCACATTCCTTGGTCGTCCACAATCGATTGCGCAGAGCCAACCACATAATTATTTCCTTGTTCTTTCTTTACTGGTGATCTCTTCAAACACCAACCTCGCATGAACATTAATTCCCGTCAGAATGAGCGGAGACTCCCTCGTCACTGGCTCGTATCAGCCATGCGCCCTGATAACCGTCACCCCGCCCTCTGATTGGCCGAGACGGGCACCACGTGGCGGCGCCCGGCCTCCGGACACGCCCCCCGGCGAGTGCCATTAACTACAGATGCTTCGCGGGGGTTGGCAAGATATCACAGTGATTACCGACCCCCTACAGTGATCACACTCGACGCACTCAAGGGTTGTTCGGTGGGATGATTTCGTCCGGATACTAGCACAACTTTGGGACTCGCTCAGCCTGCAACGTGCACGTTCTAACCACGGACTTTCTTGAGGTAAGCTAATTAAATAATATTTTACTATCTGATTTAGCAATAATTATTGTGCTTAATCATCGTGTTTATCTGTACGCCCAGAGGTCGCAGAAAGACCCAGAGAACTTTGAAACAAGCACACACCCCCAGCGAAAAATAGTACATCTTAAACTTGATTGCAAAATTCGTATTCTACTAAAATATCGCTATAAAATAATTATCTTGACACCTTTGTGTCAACGTTAAACCCTAAGCGACGGATAAAACAAAGTACACTGATGTAGGACTGTAAAATATATTACAAGTTTACTATTATTATTAAACTGAGTCAAATTTTCACGTCAATTTCGATATTAATTTTTAAATGTTTTAAATTGTGTAAAGTGTTTTTAAATTTTAAAGTGCTGAAAATAATTAATAGTTGAACTGTCTTGTTTTAATATGATGTGTTTAAATTATAAATGTATTAATTTATGAAACATTATAATAATAACATATAATAACATTTTAGAGGACTTAACTCCGTGAAACAGTAATATTAGAAGGAGTAAAAGTATTGAAACCATTTAATACAGTCTAATTGCAGCAGGATAATTCAAACATGGCTAATTAGCACATTAATCGCTATCTTCTACCACTTAATCTGAGTGAGGAATGTGTGCTTGTTCAGGTTTCTTACAACACTCAATGTTAGCGCAAGAGATTGTGAGGAAGTTTGGCCACAACACTTTAACTTCGTTTGGAACTCACGGGAGACGAGGGTGAGAAGATGATTGAGAAACTACGATCAAATATCACCCTAACGATTAGTGAATTATAAACAAATCAATGCTTGCTACTTTTATGCCCGGTCAGGGAATATTTTCCACATGCAGTACGCTCCGTGTTTATATATTAGCAAGAAGAGATCGGTTGGAAAGGATTTATTTTCTTGACTTGAAATGTTACAAATTTTGTTTATGAAATATTATTTTACTAACAAAATGGCGGTTTATTTTATAACTAAGTCTCCAATGGCAATACCAACCAATCATTCTTAGATATAATGTTCAAATCAGACAAAAATAACAAGCATCTATTATCTCATTTGTATTCGCTCTGCTGTGAATGTAAAATATATATATTGGCTTTTTATTGTTCTGAAAATGTCAATTATATATATATTAATGAACTAGGTTTTTCGGTTATATATATATTTATTTAAATTGTCCATTAAATTGAGCGAAGATTGGCTATTTTAACCAAGAAAATGTCTCAAACAAAATTGAGAAAATAATAGGAATGCAGTTGCGAGCATCAATCCGTCGGCCGAGGACTCGTTTATGAGAACTCCTACATTCTGAGCTTCATCTCAAAACATCACAGAGAAAAGGCATGAGCTCTAACTCCGACCCACCAGTACTTGTCTTGGTAGTATCATTTACCGTAGAACACGGCTTGATGGTACCCAAGCCCTGTGCAAGATTCTGGTTAAGACGGAGTAGAATGTAAGCTTCTCGAAGAAGATTACTTATTTTGTTCTAAAATATTGTTTTTTGCTTAAATATGTGTCACACTATACTATTTGGATTAGGTGTATCTATAAATTTACGTGAGAAATGGAATTCGCCTGGCGGTCTGGAATAAAGCTCGGAAACTACACTTAGGATGGCCGGGACCGGGAAGCGACCTGATGACTGCAAGAAATAGTTTCATTGGAATGTATAATTATTACAAGTTCTAGGTGAAGATTACATTTCTATATTCATATAACGGCAACAAATATTTGGAAAAACAACTAATGCGAGAATTCAAATTCGTAGTTAACTTATCCCGACCGGGAAAAGTTTAGTTTAGTTTACTCCAAAGCAATAACAGCACATACGAATTTGTTTAAACTTCTTGGAGCAATTGCACGTTTCTCTTGAGAATATAATCGCTCGAATCAATACCATTTGTAAGAGTATAGCCAAGCCCTATACATACTAAAAATCATTGAGATCTAAAAAGGGGCTAAGATTATGTATCTTTCTACATTTGACCAATAGACCTTTAAATACGTAAAATATCTTCGCTCCGAGGCTGCATTCTTGTAAAGCTTTGCAAAATTTAATTTCGACCAACTATTTCATTAAAAACCACGTCGACAAGGAACCTACTCGAATTGCTGTATAAAGTACCCGAATGAAGCGCACCTCGGCTTAGTTGCGGAGCTCAAGGACTCCAGATAGTGCTAAGAACTATTTAAATAAAACAAAATATAGTGTTATTTACCTCTCATTTAAAAGTTGTGTTTTATTTGTTTTACTAAATGACCGCAAAATTGAAAATGTTTAACACAACTGGGAAAGTTTTCTTGTTTTTACCGAATTCTAAAGAACAAACTGTTATACATTTACAAAATAGCCATTAGCTACAAAAGGCCACTTCAAAATAGAGTTGATTTTGAAAGTAATGCGTAAATAACTTGAGCACATTTCAATACAGTACACATACCAACAGACCTACACATTTATGTACAGCTTCGATATTTGCAGTTCTAACAGTTTATTAACTATTTAACAATTTCCAACATCAAATGAACTGACTTTTGATCGATGGGTAAATGACCAGATAGGCGGAACGGTGTCTTCTTTGATATATTACCCCTGCCCTACAACATGTCAAACATCGCCCCTTCTACCAATCTATGAAAAGAAAATGAATGTGAATGCCATACTTGTATTTATCCAAGGCGTAGTCGTGATCATAATGAGCCGCGCTACAAAGCGCTCCCAATTACCAACAACTGCCATTAAGACGTTGAAATTAACTCGTTGTGTCAGAAAACATTGTTGTTATTCGGCATGTTATAACGAGGCAAATAGGCCTACACGTTTTAACACAATGTAAGCAAACAACACAACTCGGACAAAGTAATATTAAATATAGCAGTAATATAATGGGTCACCTGACAGAAGTTTTCGAATCGTTCAGTAGATAATTTGGAAAATACGAGGTTAAATGCACGAGCATGGTGATATGTGTGGTACAATCAATTATTAAACAATATTATTGTCAGAAAAAACTTAAAAAAAAACACTTTTAACCCTATTTTTGTACAGATATAGGTTTTGAATGCATATTATACAGTTTACGATTGTTTGTGCGTAAGACAACAGCACAGTTCATGATTCATATTTTTTTTTTTACTGCTCGATGCGTCGCGGGGTAGCCCTGCATGGTTCGTGCGTCTAGGTTCGAGCCCTGGCTAAGTATAATACACGCATAGTGTTTCATCAATCTCCCACGTATAACTGCAAAATAAGAAAATACAATGGTTGTAATGCGTGTATAGTCATCATCCGCTGCTACAACGTGGGAGGTGAAGTTAACAGACTGATAAAATATTATAGTGCAAATGTTATAGCACGCGCAATTAACATTAAGAAATTAAATTAAATGAGTTATTCAAACAAAATAAAAATACACAACAAGTTTAAAACACTGACGATAGAATGAGCCATCCTATGACCAACATAATTACGTAACCAACACTCATCATAATAATTTACTAATTCATTTCTCTTTTGTATTTATTTGTGCTATTCACATACGAAGGTATTTAATGCGAGTGTGAATGATAACGCTTATATTATTTACACGTTCCACGTATTTTACTTGATTTTTAACTATGACGCATGATGTATTATAACATTGCAGTGATAATATAAAATTACAGTCGGTAACATCGCTAATGAGACGTAACAAAGATAGTTTAAATTAATAATATATGTGCGCATGCAACATTGCAACCCTATATTAGCAACAGAGCAGTATGGCTCATTGCAGCATGAAATACATTATGTTGTTTTTTGTTATCATGTCGTTATTTGTTGCACTGAACAAAGCTTAAACTCCTTCAGTTAATTCTACTTTACAATAAAAAGGAATGTGTGCCGGAAAGCTTGAAGTTGAAGGCGAGAAGTCTCTAGCAGAGATTGCGCTAAGAAGATTACAAGTGAAGCTGAAACGTTATCTTGAATGATATAATTATAATGGTATGAGGTATAAGGAATGAGGAGCCAGATATAGGATTGTCTCAAGATGACTCATTTCTGATGATGGTTGAAGGAGGTTTTAGTGAGTACATCTCTAGTATCAACACTCACATCACTCTCATAGTTTGCCTTTGCAGTAATCTTATTTTAATTATTTCAATATGTATGTTATAACACGAAGTTATTTGAACATTTACAAATGAGGGCAATCAATACAAGACAACGGTGAATAATACTTTGGCTAAAATTTATCATCTTCGACAACAATAAAATAAAATAAAATTATATAAATTTAAAAAAAAATATCTACAATTTTATTGAATTTTAATTGTAGACTGAATTGAATAAATTGACATGGAAGTAATTAGAGTGTCCATAATACAAAAAAATATACGAAATATTAGGCGCAAAGAAATTCAATTTGAGAAATACAATAAAATACAGTAACACAACAAAATTTAAACTTGGATAAATTGATTACCGAAGAGGAAATAAGAACAATAAAAAATAGCGTTAAAAATGAAAAGAAAAAGAAACACATTCAAAGCACAAAAAATTGTACGGTGTCATTACGCTGGACATATTCTACCGCTGGATTAGACAGTTTTTCCTGTAGTAGTCTAAACAAACTAATAAGAGTTAAATTAAGGAACTAACACAACACTTAATAATATTATTAAAACCTGTAGGTCTAAACGGTGCGACACCATACCGAGCTTGCAACAAAGCACAACCAGCATATCGGATCCCGCATTCACTATTCAGTACGTCTATATATTATTCTAAGTTAACTCAATAATAATTGTGACGTGTGTTGGGGTCGCCCCGTTTCGTTTCGTTACATGTCCGAGTTATCAGCGATCAGATAAACTGTTGCCATAATGAATCCCCGGACGTGAGCTTCACTTCTTACTGGTTGTCGTATCTCCCGCAACGCGGCGCCACATGCACGCAACGCTGGCGAGCGCAATTATTAATGAGTACGAACAATAATTGCACGATTAAGCTCAGTTAAGCACGTTATAATACAGTTCACTATGTTATTACTGATAATAATTGGAAGAATCGGTGGTTAATGCAACTCACTAGGGTCAACCAACCTCACTGCAGTTGTCTGTCGCATTGCCGCATGGCGCTCCTCACACGATCCGAGATTTACTTGTATTAGTTATATTGTTTTCTAATTTAACAGTTTTGGTGGAGGTGCCGAGTTGGTGCGATTCCTCGTTTGGGTGGGGCTAAGAGCACTTGTCTTATCTGCAACCCAGTTTTGGTGGAGGTGCCGGGTTGGTGTGATTCCTCGTTGTGTGGGGCTAAGAGCACTTGTCTTATCTGCAACCCAGTTTTGGTGGAGGTGCCGGGTTGGTGTGATTCCTCGTTTGGGTGGGGCTAAGAGCACTTGTCTTATCCACAACCCAGTGTGGGTGGAGGTACCGGGTTGGTGCGATTCCTCGTTTAGGTGGGGCTAGAGCACTTGTCTTATCCACAACCCAGTTTGGGTGGAGGTACCGGGTTGGTGTGATTCCTCGTTTAGGTGGGGCTAAGAGCACTTGTCTTATCCGCAACCCAGTTTTGGTGGAGGTGCCGGGTTGGTGTGATTCCTCGTTTGGGTGGGGCTAAGAGCACTTGTCTTATCCGCAACCCAGTTTTGGTGGAGGTGCCGGGTTGGTGTGATTCCTCGTTTGGGTGGGGCTAAGAGCACTTGTCTTATCTGCAACCCAGTTTTGGTGGAGGTACCGGTTGGTGCGATTCTTCGTTTAGGTGGGGCTAAGAGCACTTGTCTTATCTGCAACCCAGTTTTGGTGGAGGTGCCGGGTTGGTGCGATTCTTCGTTTAGGTGGGGCTAAGAGCACTTGTCTTATCTGCAACCCAGTTTTGGTGGAGGTGCCGGGTTGGTGCGATTCCTCGTTTAGGTGGGGCTAAGAGCACTTGTCTTATCCACAACCCAGTTTGGGTGGAGGTGCCGGGTTGGTGCGATTCCTCGTTTAGGTGGGGCTAAGAGCACTTGTCTTATCCGCAACCCAGTTTTGGGTGGAGGTACCGGGTTGGTGTGATTCCTCGTTTAGGTGGGCTAAGAGCACTTGTCTTATCTGCAACCCAGTTTTGGTGGAGGTGCCGGGTTGGTGTGATTCCTCGTTTGGGTGGGGCTAAGAGCACTTGTCTTATCTGCAACCCAGTTTTGGTGGAGGTGCCGGGTTGGTGCGATTCCTCGTTTGGGTGGGGCTAAGAGCACTTGTCTTATCTGCAACCCAGTTTTGGTGGAGGTGCCGGGTTGGTGCGATTCCTCGTTTGGGTGGGGCTAGAGAACACCGATATTTGGAATCATCCTTGCTGAAGTGCAAGGTGCAATGAAAATAAATAACGCGCGTTAGTCGGATGTCACGGTCGGTTATTATCGTGAGACGTAAAAAATAACTATACATGGTGTTTTGTTCTACGTTAATTTATAAAACAAATATTCCGTCTTTCCCCTAACTAAATGACACCTGTAAAGGATACATTCGGCTAATATACATGAACACTAGGGCTTGTACGACTTTCGTTTACCAATTCAAGCAAAGCTTATTATTGTTGTTTGATTAGTCGTTTCTAAAGAATTATCCTTGCCAAATTTCAAGACGAGGGTGGAATCGTGTCCAACTAGTCTGGTCGGTGTTGACCGGTTTCTGGTTGGCCATTGTTCGCTCGTATAGATGGCGTTGGTGCCGATAGGGTTGGCTTGTATAATTTTTAAATTAAGTCCTCCACAGTAAATCATATGTGATTGACTATAGGTAGACTCTAAATGTGAATTGATATTCTGATTTATTTGATTGATTTATGAGAATAAACCTTTGGCCTATGTGGATTGTAATTCCGTTCCGCTGGTACCTGTATTTAATGCTCGTATTTGTAATAACACTAGGTGAAGATGTTTCCCGCTGTATCCGGCACATACAGCCAGAGCGAGTCGAGAGCGCTGCCTAATGCCACTCGAAGCCAGTAAATTATCTGACTGTAGGATAGGCACCCTCGAAAGTCCTCGACCGTGCACCGTTGTTTCAAGCTCCCTGCTAGCAAGTACAGACTCGACTAAGAGGATTACTAGTCGAGTGGTTATGAAAATAATTACCTGATTGTTTTTATAACGTTCTATTCAATGTGAAAACACTGCGAGTTGTGCAAGTCAAACATATGTGTAGATGAAATAATGAAAACCGTTTCGCAGTGAATATTTATGTAGAATGTTTGAGTGTAAACTTTTATATAAAATAATAATGCAGGGTAGAAACTAAATAAAAAAAGTTAGTCATTGTAAAAGAAAAATGAAAAGCTTCTCTGCCGAAAGAATATTGAGCAAACGCTGCAATATAATTAATACATTTTACCTGACCATTAGGCAGGAAGGCTAATGCAGAGCACGTGTGGCCCTCTCTAGAGTTAGAAATTCAGATAAACATACAACAAAAGACATCAAGAGAACTTGAAATTTATAGTTAGTTGACGAGAAAGGCAAAAGGGGGGTAAGGCCGGAAAGCTCGTGGACGCGAAACGAGGTCGTAAAGCTCATCCCTTCCGCCTGCGTGTAGACGTTGCACGTAAGCCCCTGCGAGGGTGTCGAGTCGATAGTTGATACCGCCGACACCGGTTTGGGTATACACGTCTTCATTCCGCGACATCGGAGGAAGCCTCGCGATGTGACGAAAAATGCTGCAGTGGGTATACGAGAGTGAATATAGTGACGTTTTCATGTAGTCGAATTAGGTAAACGAGTTCCGCACCTATGCAGCATTAGCGTGAAGCATATGGTACATATGGTACAATTCCATTTATAATAAGGGATGCCATATATGCCGAATGAAACATTTTGTTTGTTTGGGATAAGAGAGCGTCAACCGTTATGTCATAATGCGTCTCACTAGCCTAGGGATGTGATTAAGACCAGAGGTCAGAACCAGCCACGGGCAAAGGGAGGGAAAGATGGGAGTACCTCACGTCTCCGGTCAGAGCTCGCCTCTAGTTTCGAGGAGTTAACTCCCCTACATACTAGCTGATGCCGCATGTAATACAAGTAGTAATGCTCAAGAGAATTGGTATGGAGGTTTTCTGTTTGCCTCTTGGTTTACTTCTGTCCGCGGTGTACACAGCCGTAGTACACACGCGGGTGAGCGGGGAGGCTCCGTGTTCTGGTGTAGACGGTGTTGAGCAGGCGAGATAGTGACTTCGCTAACTTTCACATTGTGTTGGGAAATATATTAACAAGATTGACAGTCCCATACACCAACGTTATCAAGCGCCTCTCTTTGAAAAGTTCCATCCCCAGATCTTCCTCCACGGCTTAACAGACAAAAATGTGCTCAACAAAAGAATTGCAAATTAAATGAAGCAGCTCTTTGCAAGGAAGTTATTCCATTCCAATCTTTGTGTCGTGTTTAACATAAAACTCTAGTTTATTTAAATCGAGTAGCGTTTGTTCTTCGAACGAACCGGGCGGACTAGAATCAACTTCGGGCGTCGAATTTAATTTCCCAGAGTCACAAAAGCAGAACAGTTTGTTTAACGCATTCGCGACATGGCGAGTGTCAAATTGAATTATCCAATCCCTAGGGATTTCGACGGTAGAGAGGGGGAGAAGGGACTCGTGATTCAGGCGGTACCAATTCCAATTAAAATTGACCTCCCTCTCTCTGTTCTCTTCTCTATTCTAGTTAAACAAATTGGGAAACAACAGAGATGGAGAAGCGATTGAATATATTATTACACGAGCGTCGGAACGGTATTCACAACCCCCACCCCCACCCCCGACACCACACGACTTCAATTGTGATTTAAAGTTTACAACCCAATTAATAATAGGAGGGTCTGCATAAGATTCCCAGGAGTACTTGCTGGCGGAATTAGAATTACTTCGCGTCGCCACTTAGGAAGATATTACGGTCTGTCGGGTTCATTCTCCGGCATGTGCACGGAAGTTAGTGGTTGGCGATGTTGGTAGCACTGGTTACAGTAACAATAGTGATTTAAGCAACACTGGAACTCACCGAAGTTAAGTTAGCGTCTGTGTGGAGTTATACTTACAACACATACCGCGTTCAAACTGAGCAAGACAATTAAGTGTTCATTGTAGGTAGGGAATATTACAAATTAAGATGAAGATAAGGAAAGGCGAAGGCGACGGGACGTAGATATAGATAAGGGAACTAGATATTCTGAAAACAATACTTACTGCGACACCATAGTGAGATCACCATTTGAATCAGAAGTTCGTTTCTCTATTGCTGATTTTTTTTTTAAGACAACAGTTAAAAATGTATATTTAATAAAACAAAAATTAAACTGTCTAACAGGAAAATACATCGAATAATATAAAAATTGGACATTTAATGTATCTTTTTAACGATAAACGTTTTCGTTAGTAAAATTTATATATTTTACAATATACACAACGAATGTTTTCTATAATAATATAATTGTAATACATGAGGTAAAACTCGACACGTTTTTAAATTATATATGAGTAAATTAGCTATTCTTATTGTATTCACATTAGCATTATGTGATAAAGGAAAGTTCTTACAGAAAAAAATATGAAAATTGGAGAATTGAGAGCTACAGATTGCCAAGTGTTCCATTGTGATGAACAAAGGAAGGGAGAAGGGTGTGGTAAATAACCCCTAATACAATCTCCGTGGTACACGCCTCGGGCTATACGCATTCAGTAGTACTAATTGAATATCTCAATCGTATTAATGATTCGTTGAACTGCAATAATGTGGCGGCAAAACTTAATTTACATACAAGAATGTACTTGATGTAACTATTATTGATCTCATGCAATATGTGTAGTGTCTTTTTAATTTTCTTTTAACACTTATAAAAATCTTGCAGCTTGTGCGTTTGCAAGCTGGAAAATGAATTGTTAAATCATGTGCAATTTCTGTAGTAAAACGTAATATATTAAATACTTAGGATGATCACTTTGATTAATAGGTTAATTCTATAGAATGTTACATTTTCGTTCGATTTCACGATTGTTAGTTAATTACTTTTTATTTAATATTTAACTTTGTTTTCTACACAAATATTTCATTCGAAATGTTAGAAATAAATATGTAACACAGAACTGAAACCGTTTTATTCCGTTTATTCGTAGAATTTAACTTTGAGAATCTGCGAATAAAATAATACTTGCAGGCAAATAGGTAGTCAGACAGTGGAATATAAAAGTTGACTACCTGACTTATTATTTATTGTCCCGCCACTAAGTAGGATGGTTGGCAGGAAGGGCAGTGCGTCTCTAACACGAGGTTTCAGTGTTTTGGTGGAGGCGCCGGGTCCGGTCTCACTTGATTCAACAGCGTTGTCTGACTCAGCGGTTTAACACGCATTCCAGCTACTAATTGATGAGACTTAATGTGTTGATGCGTTTCACAAGGGCTCGTGCAACAAGGTTAATCAGGACGACACATTTCTAGTGGACACATCACGTTTACATTGTGTCGAAGGAAACGGGTAAACTCTGTCTAAGAAGCTTTCAAACGATATTATTTATTGTCCCGCCACTAAGTAGGATGGTTGGCAGGAAGGGCAGTGCGTCTCTAACACGAGGTTTCAGTGTTTTGGTGGAGGCGCCGGGTCCGGTCTAACTTGATTCAACAGCGTTGTTTGACTCAGCGGTTCAACACGCATTCCAGCTACTAATTGATGAGACTCACTGTGCTGATGCGTTTCACAAGGGCTCGTGCATCAAGGTTAATCAGGACGACACATTTCTAGTGGACACATCACGTTTAAATTGCGTCGAAGGAAACGGGTAAACCCCCTCTAAGAAGCTTTCAAACGCCATTATTTATTGTCCCGCCACTAAGTAGGATGGTTGGCAGGAAGGGCAGTGCGTCTCTAACACGAGGTTCTAGTGTTTTGGTGGAGGCGCCGGGTCCGGTTTCACTTGATTCAACAGCGTTGTCTGACTCAGCGGTTTAACACGCATTCCAGCTACTAATTAATGAGACTCACTGTGTTGATGCGTTTCACATAAAAAAGGGTTCGTGCAACAAGGTTAATCAGGACGACACATTTCTAGTGGACACATCACGTTTACATTGCGTCGAAGGAAACGGGTGAACCCTGTCTAAGAAGCTTTCAAACGATATTATTTATTGTCCCGCCACTAAGTAGGATGGTTGGCAGGAAGGGCAGTGCGTCTCTAACACGAGGTTTCAGTGTTTTGGTGGAGGCGCCGGGTCCGGTCTAACTTGATTCAACAGCGTTGTCTGACTCAGCGGTTTAACACGCATTCCAGCTACTAATTGATGAGACTTACTGTGTTGATGCGTTTCACAAGGGTTCGTGCAACAAGGTTAATCAGGACGACACATTTCTAGTGGACACATCACGTTTACATTTTGTCGAAGAAAACGGGTAAACCCCCTCTAAGAAGCTTTCAAACGATATTATTTATTGTCCCGCCACTAAGTAGGATGGTTGGCAGGAAGGGCAGTGCGTCTCTAACACGAGGTTCTAGTGTTTTGGTGGAGGCGCCGGGTCCGGTCTAACTTGATTCAACAGCGTTGTCTGACTCAGCGGTTTAACACGCATTCCAGCTACTAATTGATGAGACTTAATGTGCTGATGCGTTTCACATAAAAAGGGTTCGTGCAACAAGGTTAATCAGGACGACACATTTCTAGTGGACACATCACGTTTACATTGTGTCGAAGGAAACGGGTAAACCCTGTCTAAGAAGCTTTCAAACGATATTATTTATTGTCCCGCCACTAAGTAGGATGGTTGGCAGGAAGGGCAGTGCGTCTCTAACACGAGGTTCTAGTGTTTTGGTGGAGGCGCCGGGTCCGGTCTTACTTGATTCAACAGCGTTGTCTGACTCAGCGGTTTAACACGCATTCCAGCTACTAATTGATGAGACTTAATGTGTTGATGCGTTTCACAAGGGTTCGTGCAATAAGGCTATCAGGACGACACATTTCTAGTGGACACATCACGTTTACATTTTGTCGAAGAAAACGGGTAAACCCCCTCTAAGAAGCTTCCAAACGATATTATTTATTGTCCCGCCATTAAGTAGGATGGTTGGCAGGAAGGGCAGTGCGTCTCTAACACGAGGTCCTAGTGTTTTGGTGGAGGCGCCGGGTCCGGTCTCACTTGATTCAACAGCGTTGTCTGACTCAGCGGTTTAACACCATTCCAGCTACTAATTGATGAGACTTAATGTGTTGATACGTTTCACAAGGGCTCGTGCAATAAGGTTAATCAGGACGACACATTTCTAGTGGACACATCACGTTTACATTGCGTCGAAGGAAACGGGTGAACCCTGTCTAAGAAGCTTTCAAACGATATTATTTATTGTCCCGCCACTAAGTAGGATGGTTGGCAGGAAGGGCAGTGCGTCTCTAACACGAGGTTTCTAGTGTTTTGGTGGAGGCGCCGGGTCCGGTTTCACTTGATTCAACAGCGTTGTCTGACTCAGCGGTTTAACACGCATTCCAGCTACTAATTGATGAGACTTAATGTGTTGATGCGTTTCACAAGGGCTCGTGCATCAAGGTTAATCAGGACGACACATTTCTAGTGGACACATCACGTTTACATTGCGTCGAAGGAAACGGGTAAACCCTGTCTAAGAAGCTTTCAAACGATATTATTTATTGTCCCGCCACTAAGTAGGATGGTTGGCAGGAAGGGCAGTGCGTCTCTAACACGAGGTTTCAGTGTTTTGGTGGAGGCGCCGGGTCCGGTCTAACTTGATTCAACAGCGTTGTCTGACTCAGCGGTTTAAACACGCATTCCAGCTTCTAATTGATGAGACTTAATGTGTTGATGCGTTTCACAAGGGTTCGTGCAACAAGGTTAATCAGGACGACACATTTCTAGTGGACACATCACGGTTACATTTTGTCGAAGGAAACGGGTAAACCCCCTCTCAGAAGCTTTCAAACGATATTATTTATTGTCCCGCCACTAAGTAGGATGGTTGGCAGGAAGGGCAGTGCGTCTCTAACACGAGGTTCTAGTGTTTTGGTGGAGGCGCCGGGTCCGGTCTAACTTGATTCAACAGCGTTGTCTGACTCAGCGGTTTAACACGCATTCCAGCTACTAATTGATGAGACTTAATGTGCTGATGCGTTTCACATAAAAAGGGTTCGTGCAACAAGGTTAATCAGGACGACACATTTCTAGTGGACACATCACGTTTACATTGTGTCGAAGGAAACGGGTAAACCCTGTCTAAGAAGCTTTCAAACGATATTATTTATTGTCCCGCCACTAAGTAGGATGGTTGGCAGGAAGGGCAGTGCGTCTCTAACACGAGGTTTCTAGTGTTTTGGTGGAGGCGCCGGGTCCGGTCTAACTTGATTCAACAGCGTTGTCTGACTCAGCGGTTTAACACGCATTCCAGCTACTATTGATGAGACTTAATGTGTTGATGCGTTTCACAAGGGCTCGTGCAACAAGGCTATCAGGACGACACATTTCTAGTGGACACATCACGTTTAAATTGCGTCGAAGGAAACGGGTAAACTCTGTCTAAGAAGCTTTCAAACGATATTATTTATTGTCCCGCCACTAAGTAGGATGGTTGGCAGGAAGGGCAGTGCGTCTCTAACACGAGGTTCTAGTGTTTTGGTGGAGGCGCCGGGTCCGGTCTAACTTGATTCAACAGCGTTGTCTGACTCACAGTTTAACACGCATTCCAGCTACTAATTGATGAGACTTACTGTGTTGATGCGTTTCACAAGGGCTCGTGCAACAAGGCTATCAGGACGACACATTTCTAGTGGACACATCACGTTTACATTGTGTCGAAGGAAACGGGTGAACCCTGTCTAAGAAGCTTTCAAACGATATTATTTATTGTCCCGCCACTAAGTAGGATGGTTGGCAGGAAGGGCAGTGCGTCTCTAACACGAGGTTCTAGTGTTTTGGTGGAGGCGCCGGGTCCGGTTTCACTTGATTCAACAGCGTTGTCTGACTCAGCGGTTTAACACGCATTCCAGCTACTAATTGATGAGACTTAATGTGTTGATGCGTTTCACAAGGGCTCGTGCATCAAGGTTAATCAGGACGACACATTTCTAGTGGACACATCACGGTTACATTTTGTCGAAGGAAACGGGTAAACCCTGTCTAAGAAGCTTTCAAACGATATTATTTATTGTCCCGCCACTAAGTAGGATGGTTGGCAGGAAGGGCAGTGCGTCTCTAACACGAGGTTCTAGTGTTTTGGTGGAGGCGCCGGGTCCGGTCTAACTTGATTCAACAGCGTTGTCTGACTCAGCGGTTTAACACGCATTCCAGCTACTAATTGATGAGACTTAATGTGTTGATGCGTTTCACAAGGGCTCGTGCAATAAGGCTATCAGGACGACACATTTCTAGTGGACACATCACGTTTACATTTTGTCGAAGGAAACGGGTAAACCCCCTCTAAGAAGCTTTCAAACGATATTATTTATTGTCCCGCCACTAAGTAGGATGGTTGGCAGGAAGGGCAGTGCGTCTCTAACACGAGGTCCTAGTGTTTTGGTGGAGGCGCCGGGTCCGGTCTAACTTGATTCAACAGCGTTGTCTGACTCAGCGGTTTAACACGCATTCCAGCTACTAATTGATGAGACTTAATGTGTTGATGCGTTTCACAAGGGTTCGTGCAACAAGGTTAATCAGGACGACACATTTCTAGTGGACACATCACGGTTACATTTTGTCGAAGGAAACGGGTAAACCCCCTCTCAGAAGCTTTCAAACGATATTATTTATTGTCCCGCCACTAAGTAGGATGGTTGGCAGGAAGGGCAGTGCGTCTCTAACACCTGGTTTACATTACTCTCTTTCTAACGCGGGTTGGTCGATAATGAGGGTAATTTTAGCGTGTAAACGCAATCAAGTAGCTACCACAGTTCAGTTTTTAACTCGAGTAAAAACTCTGAGTTACTCGCGTAACCGGCAATGAACGAGTAGTGTAAACAGAGGACGGTTGACTTCTGTAACTATCGTGACGCCATTTCCAGGAAACATAACCTTACATCTGATCTCAGCTTCAAATCAACTTAATTAAGCATGTCTGCATTTATAGACAGTGAGACATAACTCTCTATACTTCAAATTTACGGTCAGCCTGACTTTGTACAGACGTGAATTTTAGGTTAGGTTGACAGTAAAGCGTGCAGCGCTCTGCGTGTGAAGGTTGAAAACCTTATGACAACGAGAGTAAATTGAAATTAATGTAAACTCAAGTGGGTTACCCCAGTAAAATCAACCCGCGTTCAACTTTAGTAATATAAACCAGGTCTAACACGAGGTTCTAGTGTTTTGGTGGAGGTGCCGGTCCGGTTTCACTTGATTCAACAGCGTTGTCTGACTCAGCGGTTTAACACGCATTCCAGCTACTAATTGATGAGACTCACTGTGTTGATGCGTTTCACATAAAAAGGGTTCGTGCAACAAGGTTAATCAGGACGACACATTTTTAGTGGACACATCACGTTTACATTGCGTCGAAGGAAACGGTAAACCCCCTCTAAGAAGCTTTCAAACGATATTATTTATTGTCCCGCCACTAAGTAGGATGGTTGGCAGGAAGGGCAGTGCGTCTCTAACACGAGGTTCTAGTGTTTTGGTGGAGGCGCCGGGTCCGGTCTCACTTGATTCAACAGCGTTGTCTGACTCAGCGGTTTAACACCATTCCAGCTACTAATTGATGAGACTTAATGTGTTGATGCGTTTCACAAGGGTTCGTGCAATAAGGTTAATCACGACGACACATTTTAGTGGACACATCACGTTTACATTGCGTCGAAGGAAACGGGTAAACTCCCTAAAATAGTCGATATAGAATTGTTATTCTAACGTATGAAACTATCAAATAATTCCTGACTTTCACAATCATGCATTATTTTATTTATTGAAATATGATTTAATACGACATTGCTTCCATTCAACACCAATCTATGAGCATTTAAATTGTAACATTTTGATTAATTTTTATTATATTATCTAAAGTCATGTTATATATTTTTTATGATTAGTCTTATGACTATTGAAAACAGAAATAGAACTATAGTTGAATCAATTTTAACTAGTATTTTACGGAAACTACTTAATTCAATATTTAACATTCATTAATATAAAGTCTTGCCGGTGAAGTCGTGTTGAGTTTAATTCGTTTTATTCTGCTTTTAATCTTTTGTAACTGAATTAGTCCGGCAGATTTCCGCTCTATTTGGTTTTAGAATGATATTTTAAACTCATTAGCTATCGCAGTAAAATGATTCGTATAAGAGGTATTTGTATAAGACAAGAACTGAAACTAATCTTTTATACCGTCCACGTCACGTAATGTGAAATATCACCAAACCAATTTACCTACGGTATAGTAGCTGTTGTAATGCCTCCTAGAATTACAAAATATTGATTGATTGTAGAAAAGGTATCCAAGAATTATGAAGTATTTTATAGAAATCAATCCAGAAATTACAAAATCCATCCCAGCGGGGTATCGAACCCCGGTCTCCCGATTGCCGGTTGAGTGCTTTACCCCTAAGCTACCGGGACGGTCAACTTCCTAACATCTGGATTGTTGGTGGATTCTAGATCTGAATAGTTTGATTTTTTAGAATAATTTTTTAATTTCTGGATTGATTTCTAAAATCAAATACACCTATGGGAGTGTTTCCCGATTAATGAAATTGAGAGTGAAATTATGAAGTAATTATTTATTTTAAAACTAGAGGGCAATGACGAGGACATGATTCGCATTGTCGCATTGTCTGACTTTGAACGAGATACCGTGCAAAAGGCGATGCACTTTATTATAATTATTAAACTAAAAGAAAAAAGTCTCGTAAAAACCTGCCCTGGGTGCAATTCATGCCCCTGCTCAGGTACATTGGAGTTGGGACAATTATTGTGAAGGGATGTCCGAGGACTGTTTAAGAGTACTCAATCTCTTGCATTCGCATTAACAACTGAGGCAAACCTCGGAAAAACCTTCAGTCGAGTTCGCCGGTCTCGACGGGATTTGAACCCAAGACCTCTCGAATCAGTCGCGCGCTTAACGTTTGAGCGAACACTGTGGGTACAACATACTCATCTTTGTCTTGTGTATTGCAGACGGGCATGGATGGCGTGCAGGGCCTGACGGGCCCCGGGTGTCACGTAGCCGGGCCCAGGAAGGATCACAGGATGTCCCCGGAACAGATGGGGTCAAAACCCAAACCACGTGAGTATTGTTCATACATGTCAGACAGATCTCGATTTGGTTAGTCGGGAAACACTCCCGTAGGTGGAATTGTTAATATTAAATACAAATCAGAAATTAAAAAATCTATCCCGATCGGGGCTCGAACCCGAGTCTCCCACATTCCAGGTAGGCGCCTTAGCTAACGCTAATGTGCAAGCCAGAGTGCCACCACACTGGCTTGACTACGTGCTAAGCCCTACCTGAATGGGGGGACTCGGTTCGAACCCCGATCGGGATGGATTTTTTAATTTCTGTAGCCAACTTCACCCAGCGTGCTCACCGGCTTGTTACACCCCTCAGGTTGGGAGTGCCCTGCTGTATGGCGTCCCCATCGTCTCCCTCGTCATAGAGAACCAAGAGCGACTGTGCCTCGCCCAGATCTCAAACACTCTGCTCAAGGAGTTTAGTTACAACGAGATCCACAACCGTCGTGTGGCGCTGGGCATCACCTGTGTCCAGTGCACGCCCGTCCAGCTCGAGATCCTCCGCCGAGCCGGCGCCATGCCCGTGTCGTCGCGGAGATGTGGTCAGTACACGTGATTATTAAGTCTTGTGTACGTGCCTAAGTGTAATGCCCTGTAGTAACGTCCCTGGTCGTCTTGCAGGTATGATAACGCGGCGCGAGGCGGACCGGCTGTGCAAGTCCTTCCTGGGCGACAACGCGCCGCCTCGACTCCCCGACGACTTTGCCTTCTCCGTGCACCACGAGTGCGCTTGGGGTTGTCGCGGAGCCTTCCTCCCCTCGCGATACAACTCGTCGCGCGCCAAGTGCATCAAGTGTCAACTGTGCGGCCTCTTCTTCTCCCCCAACAAGTTCATCTTCCACTCTCACCGCAGCGGACCTACCGCCAAGTACGTCCAACCCGACGCAGCGAACTTCAACTCCTGGCGGCGTCACATGAAACTGAGCGGGGCACCACCCGACGAGGTGGTGCACGCCTGGGAGGACGTCAAGGCCATGTTCAACGGGGGGACGAGGAAGCGTCTCCTGGCGTCGGGAGCGTCGCATAGGCCGGCGCCGACGCCGGCCTCCACACCAGCCAAGATGTCCAAACTTCAAGACCCCTCACCTCCGCCGCCTTCCATGATACCCTTCCCACTGCCCAGTCCCGCGCCCCTCCCCGCCCCCCGCGTACCACCCTTCTCCGACCTCTCTCGTTCCCTCGTCATGGACTACGTCTGGCACCACAAGCAGTTCCCCGGCTTCGCGCCCTACGCCGCGCTCCCGTGGCTGAGCAAGCGAAGTCCGCTGCTCGGCTTTGCGGCTCAGCCCGAGCCCATGGCGCTACACACCTCGGCGTTCAGGCCCGTGTTCCCAGCGCTGCGACCCGAGCCTGGGGACGACGCCAGCGACGAGGAGGCCGTCGTCGACGTCGAGACGACGGAGGAAGACGCCGCTGCCGCCGGGACGGCCGGGACGCCTCCCCCAGACTGCACGCATCAGGTAGGATCACATTGCTCTCTCTTCTACGTCTAGATCGAAGATATTACTATGCGCGTGACGTCATCTATACATTGTCGGTGTTCACGAGTATGAAACATTTACCCACACATAGTGGTCACAACCCCGTACGTGCACATGTCGGCGAAGAACTGAACAGTACCACGACTCCATTGTATCAAGAAACACCGTAAATATTGAATAAAACATTTCATTTATTTGGTTGGTCAAAAACAGCTAGGCTACGAGTCAACAGATAAGATCGTCATTAGAGGTTTTTGGAAATTTAAACATCCATTCTCACTACGAGGGTTTCTTTAGCTCACATTTTGTGGTTACAATATATTCAAAATTAGAAAGAAATAAATACGGGTGCCTAACACAATATGAACAAAAATCTAATCTCGTAAATGGAACGTAATAAATTATGCATTTGATTTCTGGTCTACAAGAACCCCTTAAAAAAACATAAATTTTAACCAGTGTTGGAAAAACAACAATAATAATTTCATTAAATTACTCTTATCAATCTTGACGGGAAGCCGTCTATAAAGTCTCATCAAAAGAATATGTTATTCATTAAATTGGTTGATCCCAGCCCAGTCATCGGCTATTGATTAACAAGGTTCCGGTCTGACGGCTGCACATTCATCAGTGACCAGCTTGTGGATCTGGCACCAAGGCTCAAACATAATTGGATGAGCGAAGCGAAGACTTTTGCCTGTTTGTTCGCTCTCTACCGGGCAAACGGCATTTCCGATCTTAATGAAATTTGGAGGGGACCTTCGAAATCTCTGAACTTAGACACGCCACGTTTTTGGGTACAATCGAAGAAATAATTTTCATGAATATCGTACTTTTACCATTTTCTTCTATTTTTAATGCGATATTTTCGTGATATTTGGGCCGATTCTGACCAAACGGGTGGGGCTACAATGTTCATATTTTACATGGACATTAAGGTAATGGTGATGTCGTTCTTTTTGAAAGAAAGAAATGAAGAAGTTGCCCAGAATTCAAAGAAAAAAGGTCTCAATATAAGCCTTTTACAGGTGTATAATCAACAAGTATAACTATAGAAACTTGACAACAATCACCTACAATGCGTACAAAAAGCAACTCTTTGGGCCTCGAGATATGTTACATTTTATTGTTAATTGGTATTACCATAGCTATTAGTACTGCTCTATAAAAATTATCCTAATTTAACAAATATAATTTTGCAATGGAACTTGAAAAGTATAATGATCCCACGCAAACAAAAAATTAAGCTTCATTGGACAGAAATATTCAACCAAAAAGCTCATCCATCAACGCGACTGAAAAAAGTATTCGCGAAGCGGTTTAGTATACATGCACCTCAATTAACACTCACACACTGACAACACGCGCACACAAAACCATCAAAAACATAATCGTACCGGTACACAAACACTTGCACAAAGTCACACTAAAACATAAGCACACAAACACACACTCACACACTTGCATACCCATGGATTAAACACACTCAAATAAAATAATTATTCAGTCAATGATGAGCACGGGCACCATACTGTAAAATTGTAAATACCGTAATAACGGTGAAATAGTAAATTTTGAAAAGATCTTTACAAGTCAACACGTTTTCTCATTAAACAAGAACCAAAATTAACATTTTCCCAATTATAATTTTCTGGTATGTTTAGAACGCTCAACCTGTCAGTGGTAAGATAGCTACGTCAGTCTTCCCACCTCGGCTACCGCTCGAGGGGTCGGTCCCGCGACGAGGCGCCACAGCCCTCGTTATCAGCAGTTAGCATTCACAAGGCGACCACAGCCTTCCTAACTAAACCACTAAAAAAACTTGTAATCGCTCTTTCGTGGCCTCGGGATCAACAGCCTAAATTAACTTTCAACTTCATTTACACACAATTTAAACGGTATTTTTAAGTTGGATTCGAGCAGGAATTGGGTGGTGGCTGGAATTGCATTAACCTTTACACGAGATCTGAGTCGTGTGATCAATGACAAGTCCTTCTGCTTTGAGAGATTCGTGGAGATCACTTTGAAAGATTTCCAGAAGATACTAGCTTTAATTATTAAGGATGGGGTGGGGGGGGGGAAGATGGCTTATAATTATTGTTTTTAGTTATAGTTTACAAGGAAAAATTATCCAAGTCTGATGAAGGGGGGAGGGGGGGGGGGAGGAGGCTAAAGTTTATTAATTCCGAGTATTACGTTTTTCTTAAGTATCCTTTTCAAGTTAATTGAGAAAATACTTCATACAGTATTTTTTTCAAATAAAATATATAATACGATAAATTAGATAAAAACCGAACATGACCTCCGATTGAAATGAGTTTTTATGGTTGTTATTCACCTTCAGCGAGTATTATTCAGAATGTTTGTGGGGACCCTGAAGCTCAGGAAGACGGGGCTATCTCACTCAGAAAGAAGATATATTCGAACCCGGCACCTCCACCATAATAATATATAAACGCTAAATTACTTTTTGTTTGGTTATCCTTCTTCGACAATCTGTTTATTATCAATAAGCAGCTTCGCTCCCTATGTTGGGTACTCCAGTACCCGAGCGTGTAATTAGACGAGTGAGCGCAGCGAATGAGTCTTACAACGCAGGTCGAACAGAACTGGACTCTTTGTGACAATGTTGGCTGTTGCGATTTAAACCTACAAGAAACAATAAATTAAAAATAGGCTGAAAATGTGAAGGATTTTATTTAAAGAGGTAGGGGCTTGTTGGTATCTTCCGTGATCTATATTCGGACTTGTCCATGCTTCCCGTGGTCTAGGTCCGGGCTTGTCCATGCCTCCTGTGGGTTAAGTCCGGGATTGTCCATGCTTCTCCTTTGGGCTAGGGCTGGGCTTGTCCATGCTTCCCGTGGTCTAGGTCCGGGCTTGTTCATGCTTCCCGTGGGCTAGGTCCGGCATTGTCCATGCTTCCCGTGGTCTAGGTCCGGGCTTGTCCATGCCTCCCGTGGGTTAGATCCGGCATTGTCCATGCTTCCCGTGGTCTAGGTACGGACTTGTCCATGCTTCCCGTGGTCTAGGTACGGACTTGTCCATGCTTCCCGTGGTCTAGGTCCGGGCTTGTCCATGCCTCCTGTGGGTTAAGTCCGGGATTGTCCATGCTTCCCGTGGTCTAGGTCCGGGCTTGTCCATGCTTCCCGTGGTCTAGGTCCGGGCTTGTCCATGTCTCCCGTGGTCTAGGTCCGGGCTTGTCCATGTCTCCCGTGGGTTAAGATCCGGCATTGTCCATGCCTCCCGTGGGTTAGATCCGGCATTGTCATGCCTCCTGTGGGTTAAGTCCGGGATTGTCCATGCTTCCCGTGGGCTAGGTCCGGGCTTCAACATGCCTACCATGGGCTAGGTCCAGGCTTGTTCATGCCTCCCGTGGGCTAGGTCCGGGCTTCAACATGCCTTCCCGTGGGCTAAGTTCGAGCTGCTCCTAGGACCTGGTTCATTCCGTGGGCGTGAGGTACATCTGTAACTGAAGAAGATTCTCCTGATCCAATACTGGGCGTCTAAGAATCCTCCTGTGAATAGCAGCATGTCTCCTCAGAGGTCACCCAGCCTCGTGTCCACAGTTGGCGTAAATCTTTTCCGCATATTTTACAGATATTTAATATATATCATTCTTGCCTCGGGTGAACCTGACCCTGTGACAACAATGGGCACGTGTACGACAGTTTACCATGGGCTTACGTTGCATACAATTAGTGATAAATATTGTTTTTTATTTAATAGTATGTTACCACGTATTCTAACATAGACTACGGCGTAACGAACGATATGTTGTCGACATAGTATAATAGTATGGTATTGGCCTGGCGCTGAATTGATTGGGGTTCGATTCCCAACATGAGTTCATTAGTTTTTTACAAATTTTAAAAGTAGTACGCTATTTCTGGGAGTGTTTGTAGGTATTTATAACAAGGCGAGAACGTCTGTTTTATCTTCAATTGTTAATCATTTTATATGCCATTATGTTTTGCTCAATGCCACAGCGAGATACAAATTTCAGCATTACACAAATGTTTTATTTTATGCTAGAAAAAACCAGACATGCACATTGTTCACATAATTATATTATATGCATTCCAAACAAAATTAACACACACACACAGATAATATTAAATAGTATCAATTAAATACATGAGGGATACCGATTATTATAAACACATAACGATATACTAGGAAAACGCCAAAGTCATTTGCATCCCTATAGACTAATAGGCTATGAGGAAATGTCCATGCTGTCTATATTCAGCCTGAGGTAGAGGGAGGAAAGGAAATGTTCCCGGGTACTCAACACATGGCTCGCTCACTCGTCTAACAACGACTTCGGCGTTTTCCTAGTATTCTTCATTAATATCAAATGAGTAAACATTTGAGTTCAATATTGTTGGGAAAGTAAGTTGAGCGTAATTTAAAAAATCTTGATTAAGGTGACATCTATTAATCATAAACGAATTTACATATTTTTTGTTTTAGCTATGTGTGACTTGGCATCAATTAACAATAAACAATGTTGATATTACACAGTCGTCTATACTAACGTTTTTTAATAAAATGAGAATGTTGGACGGTGCTCCGTCATTGACCAGGAAACAATGAATTAGTAAACACTTGTGAAAATTAACTTATATGTGTGTTACAGAAGGTATTGCATGTTGAAAACATATTAAGAGTGTTATTGCCTATTTGCTGTGGGTAGATACGAGGATTACGTCGTAATGGTGTACGGTGGAATTGAATGAATAAACAATATATAATAGCTGCGTGTGAGTAACTCAACAGATATTTCCGGTGTGCTTTGATTCTCTGAAGTGACAGTGCGGCTCAAAATAAGAGCTACACATGACTAACTGAGATCTGACACGTGGCCGCTTCTTGGCGAGGTATATTATAAACTTACGTGATACGAGAATTGTTGTACTTTTTATTTATATCGTCAAGGTTAAGCTATTTAATGTTAGGACACATCTGGATGTTTCAAGTATTTCTTGTACTTGTTCAAGCCCGAATCTAGCCCACAGGCAGGAGGCATTGACATTATTTCTTACAGGTTTAAATCGCAATGGATTTTGCTAATTTTGTTAGCAGTTCTCAGTACACTGGTCACGGATGTCTATTTAAATAACAGCTTAATCTGTTTGGCCGTTTGGAATCAAACAAACATTTTTACAAACAAACATTGTCAGAGTCCCGTTTGGTTCGACCTGCGTTGTAAGACTCATTCGCTGCGCTTAATCTTCTGATTACTACACACAAATACTATATAACTAAATTTTCACATTTTCATATTTTACATAATTGATATTAATAATAATGTATTCGTTATTTACATTAATAACATTAATACTTAAGCCTACTCCATACAAAATAAATAATATCGTATTGCAACTATCAGTACTTCTGACAGATTTTTTTGTAGAATCTTTAAACATACATCCGTGGTAGAATTTTTGCGAACTTAACAACATGCGTTCACGGTGGAATTTGTCAATACGCAACTCGTATTTTTTAAACATTTCCTCAAAATACATAAAGCTTCTCTCGTTATTTAAAAAACGATGTATGTTAATGTTAAGCGTATAGGTACAAAGGGAATGTCCTATAGGAATGCTTAAGACAACTCAAGCCTAGCATAACGACCTCGGATATTTTCAGTCAGGGTTGCCGGTGAGGGGACTCGATCCCGTCACCTCCCGATTCAGAGTTTCACGCGTTACTCATCTGTCAGCGTATTCAGTGATTCACCAAGAAAACACAAGTGTACATTGTGTTCCTGTATAAAACCACTAGAAACATAACCTGAACTAAACTAGGAAGCAAGTAGACCTATCCCATGCATTAGTATCATTATTTCATTATAATTTTCATTAATTTTATGATAGAAAAAGTTCTCGGAAAACAATAAATAACTAAAATATACAATTCTCGTAACACAGAGTGTAACTGTCCATTGTCATGAATTTACACAACGCATTTATATCTAATTGACGTACAATCGAGTTTTCTTCGAACCGTCATTTCTCACATCAAAATAATATTTTTCTGTCGACTTTACACAGAGCAGAGTAGCCTACTTGTTTATTGCCTCTGTTATCTAGTTTCTGTCCCAGGGTGAGTACAGATACCGCCCCTGTCAAGTCACCACACACCACACACGCACATAGTCACCCTTGAATAATTGAACCGCGATAGCCCGTCAGTTACAACGTTGCACAACGCGTCACTAATCTATACACGGGGAGTCGGAGCGCGACGGATGTCACTCGAGTCGAGAGCTTTACGCAAAAACAACTAATTTACTTAATAACGTGTTTTATAGAGACACAATACACAGTCTGACCAAATGCCTAAAGTATTGATAAAATTGTTGCCATACATACATTCAATATTATGATGACAATCTAAAACAAACACGAGTACCCAAAATATGAGGCAAAGCTACTTACTCAATAGATTGTCAAAGAAGGTAACACAAAAAGCTCGTGCGTTGATCTCTTTTTGTGGTGGAGCCCGGTTTATAAATGCCCCTTTTTGTGTTAAGATCACGAAAAACACTCTAAAATCATCCTTGTTGAGGGTAAAAGTCAACAAAGAACCGCATGTCAATCGGGGATCAAGATCGGTTTTTATCGTGAGACATGACACACGCAAAGACGAATGGACCGAAAAGTATTGCGAATTGGGGGTCGTCAATACCTAATAAATCCCTTGAAATTTATCTTTTAGCTGTGATTTAAACATTATTTATTGAAGATATAATGTGGTTTTGGTGAATCTTTTAAAGTCATACTTTTTCACAGATTCTACAGTATATTACAAATATAAACGACCCATTACAAATTTCTTGAATTTGTGCATATTATTTCACTAAAACATGCACAAATATGCATCTCGAAAACAAACCTCTTCCAGGATATCAACGTTATTGGAATTTTACGAGAGACCAAATTAAGATAATCAACATTGAATCCAAGAATATGGATGGGTATATCTATAATTCCTTATATTTTCCAAATGTTACTGCAACAAGCCGATCGACAGTGACAGAACATTTTGCTTCACTTGCATGTACTAACATGTCATTGTCAGTATAAGCGCTGCGCATGTTTTCTATGTACTAAGTTGTCACTTTCAATTATTGACATGTCGTGTGTGTTAGTAGTAAATACTAAATAGGGTCCCAAAACTACTCTTAGATAGAAAATTGTGGTTATTTTTTAATATGATGTTTCGTGGCTTTTTCGTAAGATCGTACTAGATGGAAGAAGTTTGCCAGTTTGTTTCAGGTCACCGTGAACCTAATTTTATTTTAAATTGAGTTCGATCACAACCAATTACCATTTATAAGATATCTTCTTTGGATCATAGGATAATTTTTGGGTAATATCAGCTCTTTCAATACTATAAAAACTATTTATCGTAACAAAAATGAAAATTTCCGTATTTTTGGTGGAGGTGCCGGGTTTGAGTTAGGATTAATTTCAAGAAACTCTGCAATGTCGATGTTCCTGACTGTTAGAGTTGCCTATGTACAATCTCATTCAGAACTATCTCACGCCCACACTGATGCTTTACAGGGGAATAATATATTGATACAAAATATAACTTTTGGGACGAGGTTAAACTGAAAATTGATGTTTGTTAGCTACCTTTTCGTGTATGCAGAGCGTTTAGCTCGAGAGTAACCCTGAATAGATATTTGGATATTACTACTGTGCTAAAGGACTCTTTAAGGGTAAAATATAAAAATTAGCAACGTCGAAACCCAACAAATTGTAAATATTGCTATGAGACACAAATGTGTACACAATACATATAAGCATCGGAAATAATCTAAACACGTCACGTTTAAAAAAAATATGAATACACCATACGTAGTTTTTCAATATATTTTTCATTGTCTTCACTAATAGATTTCAATGATAAACTCCTTATCAGGGTACGTTACTAAGCTGTAAAGATCATTTGCTTACAGGATCAAAATTACAATATATGGCATTTTTTGTAATATAACCACATAATATTAACATATATTCCTATTCCTCCCCATAGAAAAAAACACGAATTAGCGTCAACTTCACCCATCACTCCCTTAACATATTTTTAAGTTAATGCTAAATATCAACGGTAAAAAGGGTAACTTCCCGTAACTAAAGTTTTCTGGGAATGTATACGATACGATTATTTGATTATAACATTTTCATAAAACGAATTTTTAATAATTCCTATCATCGCTGATAAGGAATACATTACAGTAAGCTAGCTACGGTAGGCCTATGTAAAAGCATAAAAGCGGCAAGCGTAAAACTATAAGGGTGTATGTGTAGCTCAGCCGTGGCTATAGGTGGTGGTATAGGGAGGGCTAGGCGTATACTGTGCCGTTTGCAGCAACGGACCAACAACAGTAGCATTGTCATGACATCATGAAAACCTTAAAGGTCATCGTCATAAAATGTTTTAAATAACCCTCTCAAAAGTGATAAAAGCGTAGCATTGACAACGAGAGCTCTTTACTTGAATGTCTGCCCGGAGAACCCGAGCCCCAAAACAGCCCCATTTCCTCTCCCTCCTCCCCTAGGTCCCAGATTGTAAACACGTCTATAATAATGCAATGTGCCAGGTTACGAGTGGATATTTAGAGAAGAGCTTTGAGTTCAGAAATCGAGCGCATCCATATTTTGCAAATAGTTTTTAATTTCATCAATGCTGACATAAACATTAGAAAAATGATTTATATAATTGTTTGCCTTTTTAAAAATGTTAATATAATAAAATATAAATAATAACAAAATATTTACCGCTTGTTTTTATTTTTCGATTTGCACAATCTTATTTGTACATACAACGTATGAGAATGAGAAATTGACGTATGGACTGTTTTCGGCAAAAGTAACGACTATCGACGGGAATGTTGATCAAACAATTATTTGAACCAATAAAATGGCAATTTTTTATTTGCAACACAAGTTTGGCTATACTGGCTACACGTGGTACTCTGTCTGACTCACGAGGACGGCGTTGCGATATCGTTCAGTGGCAATTCCCACTGGAGGACCATTCCGAGTTTTTCTAAGTTTTCCCCAGTAAAAATTAGTCATTCGGGTTCATTAGTGTCCAACCTAGTTCAAAAACGAATGCTTAAATGTGTCTTCTTTACAATAGTGCATAGAAGTTTTCTTTCAATAACCCTCACACTCAATACAATTCAACTGTACAGGGGAAACTTGTAATTTTAGTAGAAAAAAGTGCGCAGACTGTGAAATTTAGTATTAGCAAAACACCGGTTGAGATAATGAAGTATACTCGAGAGCTCTTTTGAGCCAAACAGACTTTCAAACAGCACTGTTAGATAAGCCGAAGCGAGAACTTCTAAGAAACGTGTGTTGTTCCGCGAAGGCAAGTTACAGTAAAGACAACTAATTGCAGGTGACGAGCTACCCCGCGCCTATCTGACGCGCTCTCTTGTTTACACTAGGAAATTAAACGACGATCAGTTGAGCCCGAGGGAGACAAGACCCCCCCCCCCCCCCGCGGGCCCGCCCTTACATCATCATCCATTAGATCGCCCCTCGACAGTAGCAGCCCTTTAGAAGAACTAGGGGGTTGGTTCCGGTTGCGCGGCGCTCTTCAATGCACGTTTAATCAAGTGTTATTTGAGCGCTTGCCTTTTTGTGTCTACTAACTATGAAATACAGTCTAACCTTTTACAATGATTACAACTCTGTTTGGACAGCGTCTTTATGGGACAACAATGTCACCGCGCCGCTACCGAAATGTCAGTGGCCATTTTCATCAAAATGAGAAACCGCGGGCGTTGTAAGGAGGGGTAGGTGGAGGAGAAGGGAAGGGGGCGGCGGTAATGATAGGAAGTAAATAAGGGGGCATTATGTAAAGAAAATATTGAAAACATTTTTGAATGTGCACACAACGAAGACGTAAGTAGCACACTTGTACCGGTTTGAAGTCAATTTACTTGTCAGAGCAAGTTGATTTGACAATTTTGATCAATCCATTAGAATTGGAACCTATTGGGATCTACCTTGAGCACAATTTGCAAGTGGAAAGTCACTTGATTATAGAAAGCATGAAAAATCGAAAGAAAGTTTTACACATTATCCAAGCCCAAATGAGAGAATTAGTGTTACGTTGCTATTTGATGTATTCATTTACTTTGTCCAAATCAGTTACAATACTAATTAAAAATGTATATAATCGAATAAAAATAACGAAAAATATACAGGAATAATACAGACGTCCACAACGCTGTGCACAATAAAAAAAGAGTCAACACCCGTAACTACGGGAGAAGCAAAAAACAATACGAAATAATAATCAAATCCAACCAACGAATCCAATTTAAAAGCAACGAGAATTGGCTTCGAATGAGATTCTCTTCCACCCTCGACGGAGTAAGCACTGGTGACATGGTTGACGGTTCTGTGACGTACGAGATGACATTTGGCCGGCCTCTGTGGCTGCATGACCTTTGCCTGCGGTATCCGAGCCAGCCCACAGGGCCACGTCGCGGCGTCGTCTCGATACACCCAGGAACCAGAGCAAGAAGGCCACACACACTTCTAAGAACAAGTGGTGTGTGCTTGTCAGCTTTACAGAACTAAAACACAACTTCACCACTAGCCCTTAATTCTAAAACCAAACTGCCTAGAAAGATCTTCGTCAAATGTCACATCATGCTTGTTTGTTTATGTTGATTTTCAACTGACGACAAACTAATTACAAAACTAATTAAAAAATCATTATCCATATCCGTGACTTTTAACTTTAAAGGAACAATATTAATTAATTTAGTTTGATGTGACATTTACTGCTTAACGGATTGACTATGATTTAATATTTTTAACGCGTGAAAAGAAAAGTAATTATCGAACCCATTTTTACAAAAAGAATTCCCCTAGGATAAAAACAGAAGGTCGGCTTGACATTTTATATAGAAGAATAAAATTCACCTCACACCCCCTACTGAGCCAAGGATTTAGGGACCCACTCAATTTACACCTCTTACTCAGTGAGCCAAAGGGTTGGGGATTGGGGGTGCGACATAGTAGCATGTTATGCACTAGCCCTTAGTGAGCCAAGGGTTTGGGGACTCAATTTACACCTCTTACTCGGTGAGCCAAGGGGTTGGGGGAGGGACAAAGTAACACGGTATGCACCTAGCCCTTAGTGAGCCAAGGATTGGGGACGCAATTTACACCTCTTACTTGGTGAGCCAAAGTGTTAAGGACTCAATTTACACCTCTTACTCATTGTCATTGAGCCAGGTGGTTGGGTAGTTTGTAACCGTTATACATTCACAGTGTGGAACAAAAATCAACACAGTATGATCAGTAAATAAATAATGTTATACGTGGTTAACCGAAAAAACAAATTAATAAAAAATGACAAGAAACACTATACATAAATTATTATAAATACAAATTAGTTGCTGTTATTATTTCAGGAATTGGATTTAATCTACGTAACGCGAATGCTTCCAAAAAATGTGTTCCAATCCAAAGAAACTATTAACAATATCCGAGTTATGTAGTTTGTCAGCATCTATACTTTACATAAAAGTACACTATCATATTTAAGGGTGCCGTACTGGCATAAAGTACACTGCTTACAATCAGCTCACAATTTCAATTTCTTTCGTAGACGAGTGTCGTTTGCATAAATTAAATCATCCCGGAATCTGCTATTTTGTTTTATTTTATATTCTTAATTGAACTAATTATTTACAAAATGAAATTATTTGTGATTGAGTATATCCCACACAACGGTATGAAGCTGCTAAAATGCTCCCAAGCTTTAGGCGATTTATAAATATAAATTAGGTTTCCACTTTCCAACCGGCCCACAGGAATCTCCACGTTGCAGCTTTACAATGTCCATACGTTATTCAAATTGTTTAATGAAGATAATAAGTTAACCAGGCAAAAATTCAACAACGGTCTTCTATAAAATCAACATCATGATTTTAATCCCCTACTACTCTCTCGAGTTTTGATGGAATTTTAATTCAATCTCAAACAAGTGGAACGGTTCTCATTGTGGCCGTGTTGAAATAAAGTCGTGTGTTGTATGCAGGGGTTGTTTAATCCTTACGAGTATACGTCATCTTTTGTGTCCGTTGTTTTACCCACTAAATAGCTCCCTCGGAAGTCAAAGACGCCATTAATTCTCTCTCATTGGGCTTTGTTTGATCCAGTTTAATTCTGTAACGGGCATCACCCCCCCACCCCTCTCAAACCCCAGGAGACGTGGTCGCCCGGGTTAAACGCCCTCCTCATCACTAATCACACAACCCTGAAATATTTACGATACGAAATATGAGTTTGTTCTTTGCGAATAGAGTTTAGACTGGTGTATATTTGCCTTGGAGCTACAAGGCGCATCTGCCTTGCTGTGATTCACGTGGTGGGGCGGGATGGTATTCTCCTTCTTAGGAAAACCACGCAAAATTACCTGATTTTAGTAATTTCTCACTTAACGCGACACAGAGGCGTAAATAACCCTTGGTTTTTGAGTGGATGAACATTTTTTAAACCTCAAAAGATTAATGGTCAGCAAGATTAGTGAAAGGGGTATGTGGTGTATTAGTCAGTAGTGACATCCAAATATAATTAATGGGTATACGCTCTTTCCTAGGTAAAGTACATGACTGTGTACAATATGGGTCTGGGGTGTGGCCCCCTAGTGCTTATGCGGGTCCGGAGCACATAACCCCCGAAATTTGTTCAATTCTTAGAGTGTGATTGGAGTATTTTAACGAGTATTTTGACCAAAACCTTGTAAAAGATGTACGAAAATATGTAAATAAGAAAAAAAATTCAATATTTATATACTATGTCAATAAATACCTCATATCAAATTAAAATAGTTGTGCCACCAACGCCCCCACCCCTATAGTTACGCCCTTGACTACTCAAAATTGAAAAAGTGGCTAATACGTCCTACGTTAGTTTCGTTAGAACTATATTCTATATCTTTGGACAATCGAAAGAGCTTCAAAGCTTTCATGAACAGACCCCTACATTCTGCAGCCAAACTCGGTTTGACCAAGCTCATGTGACTCTAAATCGATCAATCAATCAGTTACACGACTGATTTCCAGTACATGAGGATGTATTCAATCAATCAATCAATCAATCAGTAACAAGAACTGATTTCCAGTGCATGAGGATGTATTAATCAATCAATCAATCAATCAATCAATCAGTAACAAGAACTGATTTCCAGTGCATGAGGATGTGTAACGTTTTTAGTATTAAAATTGTGTAAAACATTATTTTAATCTCCCTTTAATCTGGCAAATATAAAATGGATTTATTACCTGTTATGAAAACCTTCCAATCAGCGTTAAGTGCGAGTCAATCGCAATTGAGTTCCCCCCCCCCCCCATCACATTTACCTCCCGGCCACGCTTATGCTAAGAAGGCTCAGTCATACTCACTCAAATAGCAATCGCTTTGTCATTCTGTGATCATAGTAAGCTGTAGATATTAGAGCAGCCATTAGTCAGTTCGGGGTTTATGCAATGAAAACACCGCATTGATAGCTTGGGGCTAGATGGGTTTATGGATTTGGTGACTGACCGTTGACGACTCCATGACAAGAGTTAATCAAGTAAAGTGTTCTACATGGGCGTGGGTTGACGTGGACAGTAGTTATAATCTACCTGTCTAAACAACGTTGCATATATGGACGGCTGCTTGCCAAGCCTTCAACTACACTTGATGTGATCGATGCTAAATTACTACTTTTATATCACAATGGACAATGTTGCTTAAAAAACATCCCCGAAGAGTAAATTAATATGCATAATTGATGCATAAGTATACGTCTTTATTGTGCAGTGTTTCTATATATTGCTACTGGCAATCAGCTAAAGGGCGTAGAGCTCAATGTACTACTTACTACATGATGCAACTAGTCTAATCGAGACGACGATTGAGTTTGACTCGTTGAATGCACTCGATTGTTTTTTACACTAGTAATGAGAACCATCGGTAGCCAGAAGCACAAATTTATTAATTTTTATCATCGACTGTCAACCAGCCTTGATAGGTTTTAGAGGAGTGATATCTGAATACGGGGGTTTGTGTGTGTGGGGGGGGGGACTTGGCATTGGTATAACTTTGATTTAAATGATAAGGTATAGTCTCCTTACCGATAAAGGTGATGTGGTCGTTCCTTATCTACAGAAATAGCTTAATAAGCGGTACTCTAATTCGGCTTTGATTCTCGGCTCCGATAATCCCGACTGAGAGATTTCTCAATAATTCACTCACAAAAACGGCAAAAGGAGTGAATGTCTAAGCATTCCCTTATCCTAACCCCATACCTAGTTAGAAACTTTGAGAGAGGCAGTTTAGAAGTCCCTACAAAAAACTTATTTATTAAGGTATAACTGTCGACAAGCTTTCATAAATAATAACAAGCATGGCATGAATCCTCCGTGATGAAACGAAACACAAATGAAAACTATTCGGGGTGATTGCTACCTCCGTAGAATGTCATAAAGAAACTCTTGGAAAGATGTAAGTTCCCCAGAATGGTGATTCCATATTCAGCCAAGGCTTAGCTGTCTCTCCTTTATCGTTTCAGTCTATTATTTTACATTTCTATTGCATACTCCCCCTTTCCCAACAATTCATGTCTGCGATGCTATTGGTGCCTTGTATAAATATGAGACGTACAGCGCAATGCACGATTCAGTGTCATTTTACTTTTGTTGGGAACTAGGGTAGCGACAATCCATTGGCTCGACTGACGTATAAACAAAATAAAGAACCCCCCCCCCCCTTCTCTCACATGTCCCATCTCTAGGGGAACACTTCCAGTCTTCTTTAAAGTTATTTTTAAACTTGCCAAAATTGATCATTCGCAATAAATCTAATGTTAGGTAGATAAAAGAGGAGCGTGAGATTCAATTGGTTCCGTTTCACGCCACTGCTCTTTATGGCGCTGGCAACAAAAACAATCACACAGAGCATCAGCTTGGCTATTGGTGACGTGAGCGGCGTCCCAAACAGGCCCCCGGGCTCGCGAGATGGGCCCCCGGGGACCCCCCGGCAAGACACAACATCTGCCTCCTCTCATACGTAGCAGCTACTAGGGTTAAGCACTCGTTTGTTGCTGTTTGTTCCTTCTAGTTCGTCAATTCACATTTCACTGAATAAGAGAGGAGTGTGTCATTGAAAATTGTGTACTGGTCCTGTAATATTTGAATATGCGTTGCGAATTTTAAACTTGTCTAAAAGTTCAATTTGTTTGTCAATTAGATGTGCATCAGTTTGACATCACTGACACGAATTACAAGTACTAATTTTTGCAATGATGTAGGCAGCATTCAATTATTTAAAAACTTATTTTTGGCAAAACTTATAAATGAATTCAACTTATGTAAGTTTTAGCTTCGCAAGCGTCTATTCTTTTTACTCGGCCAGCACGGACACACATTTAAAACTTTGAAAGATTACTCATTGCAATATGTAGAAGATATGAAGGTTCTTTATTGGCAATTTAAAAAAAAATTGATTGTATACTAGGAAAACGCTTAAGTCCCGCCGCGTTGATGGATGAGTTTTTTTTTTGTAAGTTTTTTTGTTTGCGTTTTGAGCGTTTGTTCGCACTTTTAGTTTGCAAGTGCTTTTTTGAATGCATTGTAGGTGATTGTTGTCAAGTTACTATTGTTACTTGTTAATTGAAATTATAAACTGCAAAAAACTACATATTGAAAACCTTTATTTCTGTGGATTCCGACTAACTTTTTCAACTTTTTCTTTCAAAAGGTACTAAATCACCATAATCTTAATGTCCATGTGAAATATGAACGTTGTAGCCCCACCCGTTTGGTCAGAATCGGCCCAAATGTGACGAAAATATCGCACTTAAAATCGAAAAAATCGTAAAAGTACGATATTCATGAGAAATATTTCTTCGATTGTACCCAAAAACAATACACCTCTAAGTTCAGAGAAAACGAAGGTCCGGTCAAATTTTCATCAAGATCGCATATGCCGTTTGCCCGGTAGAGAGCGAACAAACAGACAGAAAAACAAAAAAAACACAAAACAAAACACACAAAAAAAAACACCCGAGCTAAATTTTTTGGGGGGTCAGTGAAATTGAAGTCTTCGCTTCCGCTCGCTACGCTAGCTACGCTCATCCAGTAAATATTATTCAAAAACATAAACCTTTTCTCCGTAAAGTAAAGATAATAAACATGCAAATTCTATTTTGCCAAGCTTTTCGAGGATGCTGTTATGGGACACTGTACGTTTATGAATTAAGAATGCGCAAATGTGGAAGGGTAGATGAGCTTGGCCCTTTTTTTAGATCTCATTTCTTTTGAGTGTGTAAGGTTTGGCTGTATTTCTACAAGTTTTTGTTATGTGTGTGATCTCATTACTTTTTCAAGTTCCATTGCAAAATTATTTGTTAAAATATAATAATTTTATCAAAGTTGATTTAATTTCTATGGTATTAGCAATAACAATAGGATGTAAAATATCTAGACCCGGATTCATGTACATCCTGGGTATAGGTGGTATAACCATGGTATAACGACGGTATAAGGACTGGTTAAGTCTAGGCAACTCACATCCAATTAAAACTTTCCCATGCAACAACAAACGCACAACTAATGTTATTTTACACCTATTTCACTGCATCCACAGCCATGTAAATCAACAGATTATCAAAACAATATTGAAAATTTGCACAGTTTTTGTTTAACGTTTTTATATAGTGACAGGAGTTTTGCGTGAGATTATTGAGAATAAGTGTATTTATTTCCGTACATTTTTGTATAGCCTAGGTGGACAATCATACTTTTGTTTATCTGCATTAGGCTTTTAGTAATCAAAACTGGTTATTTGTGCGGGAAGTGTGTCAGAACAAGGTTGTGCTGGCCTAGGGTTGGCTAAGAAAGGCCTAGGGCTTGTCAAACATGTAATGTTAGTATTAATTTTATCTAGTCCTATAGCCTAATGGAACTTTAGACCTACACTGTTGTATTACAAATAATTTTCTACATCTGGGCCTAGGCCAGGGACGGTTTCTGATTTGTTTTATGAGAGTATAATGACAACTTTTCTCGTTTCACACAAAGAAGAAAAATTTAAAATGTCCACTATTTGTTTACGTACCGCACTTTCCCGCCTAACTCTGCTTGTACCGTCAACAAGTGTCAAGTAACTATAGTTACTTGTTGATTGTATGCCTAGTGTATAAGGCTTATTTTAAAACCTTTATTTGGAAGCCTTCCAGCAAACTTTTTTAACTTTTTCTTTCAAAAGAGACTATATTACTATAACCTTAATGTCCATGTAAAATATGAACATTGTAGCCCCACCCGTCTGGTCAGAATCGCGGGCCGATTGAAACTAGCGAATTAGACAGTAGTAGTAGCAGTAGTAGCTAACATCCTTAAAGTGATTTTGAGCATGTTTCAAGCCATTTTTTCACCAAGAAGGAATGCTCGTATCCCAACCAAATTTGGCATGTGTTGTCAGGTATCTAAATCCTCTCAACTTTGATAGTTTTCAAGTCCACATCACGTTACATGACGGCTGGGTAACACCTCGAAAAAATCACCCCAACTCTGCTTGCTGTATAAGGTGCTTGAGTGTATAGCGCGCCACGGCTTGGCTGCGGCGCCCTAACGGGCACCTAGATGGATCAAGCGCGAAACAATAATTTATTTTTGTGTCCCACTTCGTACCCGGCACCTCCACCAACAACGAGATTGAAAACTGTGAAAAAAGTATTATATTATTCTCGTGTCCCTCTTCGTACCCGGCACCTCCACCAACAACGAGATTGAAAACTGTGAAAAAGTATTATATTATTTTCGTGTCCCTCTTCGTACCCGGCACCTCCACCAACAACGAGATTGAAAACTGTGAAAAAAGTATTATATTATTTTCGTGTCCCTCTTCGTACCCGGCACCTCCACCAACAACGAGATTGAAAACTGTGAAAAAGTATTATATTATTTTCTTGACCCTCTTCGTACCCGGCACCTCCACCAACAACGAGATTGAAAACTGTGAAAAAAGTATTATATTATTTTCGTGTCCCTCTTCGTACCCGGCACCTCCACCAACAACGAGATTGAAAACTGTGAAAAAGTATTATATTATTTTCGTGTCCCTCTTCATACCCGGCACCTCCACCAACAACGAGATTGAAAACTGTGAAAAAGTATTATATTATTTTCGTGTCCCTCTTCGTACCCGGCACCTCCACCAACAACGAGATTGAAAACTGTGAAAAAGTATTATATTATTTTCGTGTCCCTCTTCGACCCGGCACCTCCACCAAAAACGAGATTGAAAACTGTACAAAAAAGTATTATATTATTTTTGTATCCTTCTTCGTACCCGGCACCTCCACCAAAAACGAGATTGAAAACTTTGAAAAAAGCATTACATTATTTTTGTGTTCTTCTACGACTATCTGTTGATTGAGTAGCTTCGCTCCCTCTTTTCGGTAATCCCGTATCCGTTCATGCCTGCGTGGTGTCGCGTCCTTGCGTCCGTGGCCTGTTCATTTTACTCGTGGTTACACACACATTTTTGGGGGATTTCAAAGCTATGGAACTAAACAACACTGTTTAATTAAAAAACGTATGAGAATCTAAAACGATATCTCTATATTAATTATCATAGCACAACGTGTGAGTGTGTTCGTTATAGCTATAGTTTTCATTTGAAGTGTATGTGTAATATTGAATAGCTTCCGAATTGCTACAGTAAAGTTTAGGAATTTAACTGTTGCTTAGAACATTAACAAAACAGGTCACTACAATAGTTTAAAATCGACTTTGAAGTTGAAACACTGTTTGAAGGAAGGAAGGGGTGAATGCGACCGTACTGTGTAGGTCAAAGAGGGTCGCGCGGGGGGTGGGGTGAAACGGAGGGGTGCGTCCCATGTTGGACTCGCTTACTATGTTTCCTGTTCAATGATGAGACTCTTCAGTTTTGATAGTCTTCCTTTGCAGCGTTTGTTTATAAAAGACACACTAGTTGTTAGATGATGATTGAGCCCAATATATTACTTATTTAACTATATCGTGCGTTATTTATGGATACACAAGAATATATATTGATATATTTCCTAACTTACTTTTTTTTTCAAAAAACTTTTTATGTCAGAGACTGCTTTGAATTGGTCACCCAATACAAGGTAAGCTTATGAGTGATCAAATTGACGGCGCGCTTCGGATTCCACAAAAGGCTCTCTCAATGACGGAAATACGGTCTGTTCTGGATCAAATCCAAATGTGACTACCCCTAAAGAGATGGACTAGGGGTGTTGTTGATATTGATTGCATTCACATAATTCCCCTTTGATCAATTTATACTTTCAGCAACATTTTACAAAACGCATTAATTACAGACCTTTACAAATTTGGTATCTATTAAAAAAAAGCTATTTCTGAGCCAATGTGTTTAATTCAATCCATTAATCAATAATTAATTCATAATGCTGTTCTTTGTCAACTATCGACCGGGCTTTTAATTAATAATACGTCAAGACAAAAATGTTAGCACAACAACAAAAATACGGCGAACATTGAATTATGCTGACATCGTGAATGTACTTGAACAATAGTTTTATATTATATTGTAAATTTTATTTATAGTTGCCCGGATGAGCAAAAGCTTCCACATGACTTGATTTGAAATTCTGTTAAGACACTAGGCCTACATCTGCCATTCCTCAGTATTGGTTTCGATTGATAAGTTGATTTTAAACCACGCGTAATAATATCCCTTATACACAGGTATAGCTTGACTTAATTTAAACGCCGTCTTAGTTTCATCTTAGCTCAATCTAACCGGATTGTGAAACTCTGATTTAAAATATTCAGTAGACCTGAGCCGCCAACTTAATTAAACCGATCCGAAGATCCAATTGACTGTGGAATAGCAATATCCTTCTGCCTAAGCTTAATATTATGTACTGAGTTTTGAATCGAATCAACGACGCAATACTTGAATAGAAGTAATAAACTGAATGTGTAATAACCTCATTGAGTACTATCGTGTCTTTTTAAGGATGCATAATTTAATAGAGACATTCCGAATTTTATTACCGAACATAGATAAAAATAACACACCCTTTTCTTTGTAGCACGCCATGGGTTTACTATTTAACGATATAAACGCTTTAAACAATGCCACACAATCGTATCTCAATACATAATTATGTAATATTCGTCATAACTTAACCAATTCTACGAAATTATCTATTTTGAACACAGTTAATGAGAGGTTTGGCAGTGAAGTGTCCTGTTCTGTGCCGTGATAGGAATCTTGTCGCGGCACGCGAGGAGAGCGCTCCTGCGGTCAGTTGCGACACTAACACTTAACATTGCACCCGCACGCACTCCAGCGGCCAGATTTATACTGATCAAACTTTCCGTATTACCCCCTGACATGCTTCAGTTTATTAAATTAGATACAACCTAGATCGAAACATGATACCAACGATCGATTCGAGTACATACACTACGGGAAACATGTTGCATAACCGCTATGAAGGGTACAGCGAAGTGTGGTAGGGGGTTGAGTTCCACTTAATTACTTTATGAAATTCGTAAATAATATAATGCATCACACAATATGATGCATAACAGTATTCATAAATAATGCATTGTTTAGTACATTCACAAGTTATTAGCTGTGTATAGTATCCAGAAATTTCGAAATCCAACTCACACGAGGATCGAACCCAAGTATCCAGCATGCCGGGAGAACCGGTTGGGCGGTCTAGTGGTTTATATTAATATATCCGACCGGCAAGCTGGAGACCCTGGGGTAAATCACCGATCGATTTGGATTTTATACATTTCTGTATTGTATTCAATATTTTATAGCATAGTTGGCAATCTGTTGTGTCGTGCAATGTTCAGAATGCTTTGCAGTCTACGTGATATTTTATTTGTATTTTTATTCAGAACAATTCCGGATGTACGGCGCAAGCTTACATCTGCACTGCATTACATTGAATCATAATGGTGCTACAACATACAACATGGTTATGGAATTCATGTATTACGTTGTAATACAACATACAACGTAATACTATATATAAATAAATAAAAACTAATTACAAAACATTACTAACTTATTTCAAAACGTGTTCAACATGACACATTCTTCACGTCGGTTGTTCGCCAAGTTAATTTATAAACATGAAATTATGTAGAGGCAATTTAATAAATGAACATACCTACATGCGTTGCCCTCCTTTGCAATTAAAAAAAATGTATAAAATGAGTAAGCATTAAATAAATAAATACAACGTAAACATGCGTTAGTTAACAATTTTTATACTTGTAAATATGAACAAGAGAAGGTAATAAAGACAACGCGTGACCCAGGAAGCCCCAGCTGAATCTAACCTCTGTCTGTTCTTCATGTTCCAGGATGTCGCCGAGGACGCAGAGCAACCGTCCGTTAGTGACGTCAAGCCCAGCACTGAAGGTAGGTTCACACTGTTAGCTGGACACAGCACTCGTTCGCTTTCCTCGGGTTTAACCGAGCAATGTCAAGCCCAGCACTGAAGGTAGGTTCACACTGTTAGCTGGACACAGCACTCGTTCGCTTTCCTCGGGTTTAACCGAGCAATGTCAAGCCCAGCACTGAAGGTAGGTTTCACACTGTTAGCTGGACACAGCACTCGTTCGCTTTCTCGGGTTTAACCGGCAATGTCAAGCCAGCATGAAGGTAGGTTCACACTTAGTGCACATCAGTTGCTTTCATTCAGGTTAGAGATTCAGGCGCCAAGCTGGGATCACCAGTTAGCTGGGCAACCGGTTCGTTCTAGTGGTTATATTAGATAATGCCAAGCCAGCAAGATGGAGACCTGGGTGCACACACCGATCGATTTGGATTTTAATCACATGTCAGTCCATGTATTAATATTTATCAGCGTAGTTGGCCAACTCTCGTTTCCCGTGTTTCGTGCAATGTTCAGACAGCTTTGCAGTTACGGTTAATTTATATTTGTTTTGGTTTAATCAGAACAAGTTCCCCGTGAATGTACGGCGCAAGCTTACTTGCACTGGGCATTTACAGATGTAATCATAATGGGTATTAACATACAACAGCATGGTTACTCGGAACGTCAATGTATTAGCCGCTGTAGTAAGTTCACACATACAAGACTACTATATTATAGTATAAAGAAATAAAAACAACCTACTAACTTATTTCAACGTGTTCACCATGACCACATTTCTTCACGGTTTAATTCGCCAGTAATGTAAAACATGAATGTAGGTCAATTTAATGAAAAAACATACTCATGCTTGCCCTCCTTTAACATTAACAAATATTAAGCATGACGTAAGGATTACATACATAATGACACGCTAAACTGCGTTCTGGTTAACCAATGTGATTTTTATACTTAGTGAAAGATGGAACGGAAGAAGGTGAATAAGACCAACACGGGACCAGGATAGCCCTTAGCTGAAACAACTCTTGCTGTTCCTCATGTTCCGAGAATGTCGCCGAGAAGTAGCACAGAGCAACCGTCCGTTATGACTGTCAAGCCCAGCACTGAAGGTAGGTTCACACAGTATGCTGGACACAGCACTCGTTCGCTTTCCTCGGGTTTAACCGAGCAATGTCAAGCCCAGCACTGAAGGTAGGTTCACACTGTTAGCTGGACACAGCACTCGTTCGCTTTCCTCGGGTTTAACCGAGCAATGTCAAGCCCAGCACTGAAGGTAGGTTCACACTGTTAGCTGGACACAGCACTCGTTCGCTTTCCTCGGGTTTAACCGAGCAATGTCAAGCCCAGCACTGAAGGTAGGTTCACACTGTTAGCTGGACACAGCACTCGTTCGCTTTCCTCGGGTTTAACCGAGCAATGTCAAGCCCAGCACTGAAGGTAGGTTCACACTGTTAGCTGGACACAGCACTCGTTCGCTTTCCTCGGGTTTAACCGAGCAATGTCAAGCCCAGCACTGAAGGTAGGTTCACACTGTTAGCTGGACACAGCACTCGTTCGCTTTCCTCGGGTTTAACCGAGCCGAGTAATGTCAAGCACACTCAATTCAGTTCTATTTAAATTTATTTATTTTGTGTGCCCTCACAAAATAAGTAGAAACAAAAAATGTAAGTTTTAAACATCAGTAAACTACATAATATGGTTTGACTATATATAAAATACAATAGACCGTGCAAGAAGAGATCTTGCCACACACCCTTGATTCTCAATGAGTGTGTTCCTCTTATTCCAGCCCTGGTTCCAGCCAAGTGTGAGTCTCCCCAACAGCGACTCTGGACTGTGGCCAGGCTCTCTCTGGAGCGACAGGATCACTCCCTCTACCGACAGGAGGTCGCGAGACAGATCCAGCTCATGCGAGGTAATATATTATTGAGACTGTTTAATTAATTAAAAGTACAACTTTCGTATTTGTTCATCGATATAACACACGTCATTAGTTTAATATCGATCTGAAGTTAAATCGGAAACAAAATGCAAGCTACGCTTTATGTCTCTACGGGAAACTCCGCACCCCTTGCCACCAATATTCATTTCCGATGTATAAATAAAACATAGCTTTGGGAGTAAGTACTACAATCATGATCTTCTAAAAATAGAAAAGTACCATTTTTGTGTAATACTAACGCTCACTATTTCGACTTGTGCGAATGGGCATGGGCATTACTAAGTGCTAATAACAATTGTGGGTTTGATTGCTGATTATTTTTTATTATTCTTAAACCTACTTTAATAATAATACCACATATTTTTCCCTCGACGTTAGCATGGCTTGTGAATTATTGCCATAAATTTTTAGGTATTAAGCCAATTTCACGTAACTTATAAGTTAGGTTTGGTCATTTCAGAAGACCAATGAAACGTTAGATTTTGGTCTGGAGGGGATATACTTATTGATTTTAAATAATTCATTGAAGTTATTATACCTTTGGTTCTTTCAACGGTTTTAACGTGATTTAACTTATCGTACACATTCTTGCATTCTACGGAAGATTAATATTATCATCGTAATATATAATACCGTACTTGTCAGTAATTTTTTTGATTAGGCGCGTTCCCAAACATCCATAAAATTAAAATAGAAATAAGATAAAAGAAATAATGAAAATTGCAGAAACGTCGTAGCTTTTTTCAGTTGATGTTTTTCGAAAGTGCGTCTGTTTCATACAAGACGAATGCACATGGTTCTTCCTTGAGATTACCACTGCTTGGTGTAACTGCCTGGGTCTCTTCGCTCAGCATCTGTCTTCTGCTACCACACAGACTTGAATCAGCGGATGTAGAGAGAGCGTTAATTAACCACCAGTAATTATCACCGCCGGTGTGTGCGCCATTTAGAAGACATGTTTAACTCGTTCCCACTCTATTCAGTCGCGTTATTCAAAGGGTCGAATGTCGTTAATGGGAAAAAAGATTAGCAGCAGTTGAATTATAATTATAATACAGTAATTGAAACGAGAGAGCAAATCTGTCTATTGAGGAGTGGTGCGATGAGGGGGTTGAGGGGTATTCATCAATTACAAGTGCTCTGTAATAAGCTTAGTGTAAGCACCCGGCATATATACAGGGCGGCGTGATCAATATAGACACCGATGATTGGACCAGGCCATGTGATCACGTGGCAAAGTGGTGGCGATTGAGCCGTCAACTCGTAATTATCACGATTCGCATTCAATGTATTATCATCGTGATTATCCTGTAATTAATCTTGTAATTAAATGAGGGCATGAAATAGTTTGGAAATTAGTTACTATAATTTCAGAGAATTAACTGTGCCGCAATACCAGCAGACGCGTAGAGATGGGGGTTTACATGAATACCCCAGGTAGTTATTAAATAACAACCCGAAGCTATAGAAAGTAACATTTCGTACTCTGTTAGAACGTTATCTAAGTAACGAAATGAAATTTCCGCGCATATAAACCGTAATATCATGAGCACCATGTCTATTTAAGGTCTAAGTTATCGTCTACAGAATTCGTATTTTAGAGTCTACCCACTCAGTCACATAACTGATTTTCAGTTGTGCACTTTCACTTAAAACAGACCAAGTCAACCATGTTTGCGCCTACGCCATCGACGAGCGACCAATGGCCATCTAGAGGCCAGTGTTTTTAATATGAAACACTGACCATTACATGCTGGACACGATTCCACCAGCGGACGACGCCAAAATAAAAAGTTGCAACAATATATGATTGCGTTCCTATGTGTGTGTGCTAGGACCATACTCAATGGTAGGACGGCTCCAAAGTCGACGTATGTTCACAAGACACAAGCGTATCGCAACAAAATCAAGTTGTATTTCAAGACTTAAATATCATGTTACGTACATATACGATAAAATAGATATTTGCACGTACCCGGCACCTCCACCAAAACACATAATTTTATTTTAATGTGTGTTGTTCGGTGGCGAATAAAAGAAATTCAACCCAGTTGTTGAACTTGAACTATTATCGGAAGTTAAAAATCCTCTGCTTATAACGGGATTCGAACCCGGAACCTTCTGCCGGCCGGAAGAATGTTGGTTATACGTTTTTTACCTAAAACATTAGAGCTGTAAAAATATTTATTTATTTATTTATTTATTTATTTATTTATTTATTTATTTATTTATTTATTTATTTAACGTCTATCCTATTCAGTTAAAAAAACTGAATTACTAAGGAGAACAAATAAATAAATCTACTTACATAGATGCAGATAAATGCAGATAGACCCAACGTTGGTCAGCCATAAAAAGTAGCCGACAAAAATGTTTATCCAACGTTCGTCCAACCGAGGTAAAAATTGTATTGTTGTTAACGAATATTTTGGTGGTCTATCAACATGTTTTTAACTTAAAATGTTTTGAGATAAATTGTATATCCAACGTTCTTCCGGCCCGTGCACGGTTCAATTATTGGACCAACGAGCCACACACATTATTATCACGACCTACCGAGTGAGTCCTCAAAAGTCAAAACCAAATACTAACTGTAGCTAACATGGTAAAAATATATTTGCAGTTGAATATGGGGGAATATTCTGGATTCTTGGAAAGGTGATACCTTACTTGAGGTTCCATTGGCCAGTGGCAGAATGTAATCCATGATAGAGGATTCTGAGGAAAGCCCAAAACCCCGACTTTAAAGTATTGTGTGGTGATTATTTCAAACACTGTTTTTTAATTTAAATGTAATCATCTTATCTAAGTAAGTGTTGATGGGCAGGTGGTGGGGGATGGGGTATATCCGTTTAATACCGACAACTGACTTTATTGAATAATTTTAGTTTGCGCGGCTGAATGCAATTTGGCTTTGGTGTATCTATTTACGTCGTAGATAAATGAACCTTAGCACTAACTTGCGGTGATCGAACCGAATTGCACCACCTGGCAATCCTGACTGAAAATTGTTAATGTTTCATCCTCGGTATTGAGACAGAGGTTCAGAGAACATTCCTTCTCAACGTAACACGAGCCAACACACAAAATACATAACATATCACACGTACAGAACATACATTGAGTATAGACGATGCTGTGTTCTTTAGAAGATCCCTTAATAAAGTTAACAGCTTAACACCCCGATAAATGTATTCAACTTACAAACCGTGATAAATTCACTGTAATTGCGATTATTCTAACCTAAATAGGCCTATTACTTCTCTTATTGTAGATAGCAAAGTTGATATTATTTGTATTGAAAAACACTTTTAAAGATAAAATTCTTTGTTTTCATAATGTAAAACAACGTTTCAGGAAATTTGTAGCTCCTCCCATTTCCATCTAACCTATCATCTAACCTATCAAAAGAAACATGAGGCACGTTGTTTTTTTATCATTAAAATACCTAGTTATATCGAGTAAAATGTGGTAAATTTCAATGTTCAACGCGTGTTGTGATTCCTCTCTGTAAAGTTGCCAGTGGAAGTGTACGGGTTGGTTACCTCGCGGGGGGAGGGGGGGGGGCAGAGGGGGGTATCTTGAAAGACGCTGCCAGATAAGAGTCTTTACACAAGATCCAACCACCGTTCGAAGGTTTGAATATGTTCGATCAGGATTATGTGTATCTAGGAAACGACTCAAAACCTTAACGGTGTCTACATCGCGACCCAAAAACATGGGGTTTTCACGAATAAGGAGACACTAAAACGCAGAGTCAAAACGTTAAATGTGAATAATTTGTTACACATTATTTGTACTTTTAAAACAAGAACAACCGTTGTTGTTAATGACTGTTTTACAAGCAATACGCAGCAAGCGCAATATTTGAATATCGTACTTCTTACTTTTAGGGTTTACGACCGTAAATAATGAAATTGACGTTAATTATAAGTTGTTTAATTGCACCAATATTACATCGCACTTTTTGTATTTTAAAATTCTCAGTATTCATTACGCGCCGATCGAACGAATGAAAAACATTTAAGCTTTTGATTCATACAAACCAAAATTTAAGCTTGGGTTTTCTATCAATATTCTAATTTTAAAATATACCCTCCATCGTCGAATACCAACTAGAATGCGTCAAAGTGGCACGTTCTATACACCTCTCTCGTCGTCGGCGTCTCGACGCTCACGACGCGCCCACGAGTGTACTTGTAAGCCCTGGCAGTAACGAAGGCAAGCGGTTTCTTTCACCACCGTCGAGTCGGCCGAATAGAACGCTGTGATTACCAATTCATTGCCGTACTCTCTGGTGGTGACACACGTGGGCACCACCACGCCATCGAGTTTGAACTTGATATCACTACTGCTAATGCTGTACAGGACGCTGCTATGCTTAAGCATTAAGAGCTTGACGTTACCATACTTTGGAAGCAAATATATTTGAAATTTGCATTGTGCTATTATAGGGGAATGAACACTAGTAAATTTACAGATCAATTTAAATTTAAACAACATGAAAGTGAAAACTTACCAGTTTTTAATAAAAATGTACAAGAAACAAATTAGAAAAAATCCACTCATAAATTTAAACAACATCGACGTAAACAAAACATATATCTTGAGTGCAGGGAATACTTTCTCCATTAGACCAGAAACATCCTGTGTATTCTTATATCACACACATAACAAAAACTTGTAGAAATACAGCCAAACCTGACACACTCAAAAGAAATGAGATCTAAAAAAGGGGCCAAGCTCATCTACCCTTCCACATTTGCACATTCTTAATTCATAAACGTGCAGTGTCCCGTAACAACATCTTTGAAAAACTTGGCAAAATGAATTTGCAATTGTAAATATAAACGTAATAGTTCATCCAAGTTCTTTTTTTTAATTAATATTAAACGTAATATCATCCAAATTCTATTTTGCCAAGCTTTTCAAGGATGCTGTTACGGGACACTGCACGTTTATGAATTAAGAATGCGCAAATGTGGAAGGGTAGAATGAGCTTGGACCTTTTTTTAGATCTAATTTCTTTTGAGTGTGTGTTTGGCTGTATTTCTACACCGTCTTTCCTTTTACATTTGTATTTTGTGACAGGAGAAGAATAGTATCCTTGGACAGGAGTTTTGCGTGAGATCGAAAAGAAAAGGCGTATTATTTCCGTACATTTTTGTATAGCCTAGGTGGACAATCATACTATTGTTTATCTGCATTAGGCTTTAACTAACCAAAACTAGTTATTTGTGCGGGAAGTGTGTCAGAACAAGGTCGTGCAGGCCTAGGGTTGGCTAGGAAAGGCCTAGGGCTTGTCAAACATGTAATGTTATGTTAGTATTAATTTTATCTAGTCCTATAGCCTAATGGAACTTTAGACCTACACTGTTGTATTATAAATAATTTTCTACATCTGGGCCTAGGCCAGGGACGGTTTCTGATTTGTTTTATGAGAGTAATGACAACTTTTTCGTTTCACACATAGAAGCAAAATTTAAAATGTCCGCCATTTGTTTACGTATTTTCTTATCCCCGTGGAAGGCGGAACCGCACTTTACCGCCAAACTCTGCTTATACCGTCAACAAGTGTCAAGTAACTATAGTTACTTGTTGATTGTATGCCTGTATAAGGCTTATTTTAAAACCTTTATTTGGAAGCCTTCCAGCAAACTTTTTCAACTTTTTCTTTCAAAAGACACTATATCACTATAACCTTAATGTCCATGTAAAATATGAACGTTGTAGCCCCACCCGTTTGGTCAGAATCGCGGGCCGATTGAAACTGGCGAATTAGACAGTAGACAGTAGCAGTAGTAGCAGTAGTAGCTGATTTTGAGTATGTTTCAAGCCATTTTTTCATCAAGAAGGAATGCTCGTACCCCAACCAAATTTGGCATATGTTGTCAGGTACCTAAATCCCCTCGATTTTGATAGTTTTCAAGTTCACATCACGTTTCATGACGGCTGGGTAACACCTCGAAATCACCCCAACTCTGCTTGCTGTATAAGGTGCCTGAGTGTAGCGCACCGCGGCTTGGCTGCGGCGCCCTAACGGGCACCTAGATATCGTCTAACTAAAATAAATCGAACATCCCTGTTTTGTTACAGAATCCCACAGTGCATTGCATCATCTCTCCCACAAGATGGTGCACGATTGCTCGGCTTGTCATCAGATCTACAACGGTGCTGCTGCCCTGCCCCCTGACGACAAGCTCTCACACTAGGCTCGCTCCAGTCGCACGTGCAAGAATCGTTTCGTCCGACGGAACTTGTCCCCACAAGATGGTGCACGATTGCTCGGCTTGTCATCAGATCTACAACGGTGCTGCTGCCCTGCCCCCTGACGACAAGCTATCACACTAGGCTCGCTCCAGTCGTTTCGTCCAACGGAACTTGTCACATTCTCCCAGCAGTTCTAAGTCTTCAGGCACGATCAGGAACGTGATAACTATCCTAGTGACAAGCTCGCTGACTGGACAGACTTGTCACCATACACACACTATAGATGCTTTTGGAACTCCTCTAGACATGATTGTGTGTTCAAGACGTTTCGTCCTTACGGGAATCGTCCCATAATGAAACCCTACCATGTCTCCGGGAATATGGACGTGAAAATGATCATGACTACAAGATTCGGATATCACAATATATTAAATACAAGCGTTTCGTACATACGACCCCCATCCCACCCAGTAGAAATGTGTCTGCAAGAGGTCTTTCGTCTTACTGGATCTTGAAGTACCAGCGCTCCCGAACCTTGGTGACAGCCTCGCGAACTAATCCCCTAGAACTGAGTACAGAACGTTAATACTCAATGCCACTACGCTTGTTGAGCAACCATACTCTTGCTACCGCATGTTTGGTCATTTCGTAGCTTTCTCGTCGACAAACTAGCCATGTTCTCTGATGGTAATCAAGAACAATAGCTAAGTTATGACTTATCCTTATGAAGTTTTGCACATTAGAACAATAACACGAGATTTTGGTCTAAAGGTTCTAATACATATTTGTTAATTAAGTTATTATAGAATATGTGCACTGTCAAGTATTTTTATTCGTGTTCATTTTACTAATTAGATGAATATGGAATTTGGAAAAACTCAAATTAATCCTGATAAGTTTTATGTAACCAGTGCAGTGATACAGACCTGAGATTGCCATCACTTATGCTAAACTTACTTGCGTAACCATACCGGGCACTTGTATTTTCTCTATTTGGATAATGTCAAAAACATTACCAATAATTGTCTTTTAATTCGGAACCCATCAATACAATCACGAACTATTGGATAATTAGATACAAGAATGGGTCATTTGACTAGTGTATTTATAAAAATTGATATTTGTAATTTGTTTTTTTGTTGTTTACTATTCTGCTGTTAGAAATGACGACCAGGTTTACGCTTGGTTTCACATAAGATGAATGCAATGGTATGCACGTGTTGTACGGTATTTTCTTGAGTATTTGTTGGTATTATTATACTATGTCGATTTACATAGTATAGACAAACTTTCTATAAGATTCACGATGCCGTTTTATAAATAAATGTAATTATCTACTTTAAAAGTATTTATTTTACTGACTATTTTTATGTTGTGACTTTCGCTTTGAATTAGTTAAAACTTACACTGCTTATACTAGTGTAATCATAACTTTACAACGGCCGTACGACGTTTTACTCTAATTCGTAATGTGACATTATTTAGTTTTACAAGGATATTATTTACGAATTACTCTTTGTATATAAAACTCAATAATGTAAAATTTGTAAATACGTTTTACCGATATTATAACGTAGTATCAAATGCATCGTTTCTTATGTTTCTCTTTCAAAATTCTTACACTATAACATTCCTATTTTAAGTAGATTAACCGAGACATATTTGGCAACTTTTAAATCCCAGCAAATTTTCTGAAGAGAGAAATATGTTTTGTATAATATGTTATCATTTCCAATTATACTGAAATAATTAGCAGGTGATGAAGAAAAACTATCCGATTAGCAGTAGACCCTACTACCAAATAAATGTCACCAATGCCAATTGCCAAACTGTACAGAAAAATTATTATTATGTTTGATAGATAAAGAATTGTTATTTGTTCAAGTAAATTTCTTTTATCTTGAAAACAGTTTATTCACAATTAAAATATATTAAATAAACAATACAACAGCCACCAAAAATTATCCACAATGTCAGAGTATTGACTTTGTGGACATTAAGTGAGTATTTACCAGACTCTATTTTACCATTTAAACAAAAATAATGTAATTTTGTGTTTCACAGATTCCATCGTATGTGGACACTGTAAGTTGTGTGACAAGTCAGTTCACAATTGTAAAATAGCTTTGTATCATCCCATATTGAGCGAATGTTTAGTATATTAAACTTCATGACTGACTACATTAATCTTATGCTCGATTTTCCTGCACTCAAAAGTTGCCCAACTCATTTATTATTTACGTTTTGACTACTTCAATGTGTTTGTTTCTGATAATACTGTTAGTATACATAGTTAAATGTAAGTTACTAGTCAGCCACAATTTAAATTACATAAATATTTGTTAAATGTGCAAAAATTATCAAACTCTTTACTCTAGTGCTTATGCGTTTTGTCTGGCCTGGTAATTACAAGCACAGTTTACATTATTCAATTGTAAGTATTATTAATACACGATGTTGTAGATTGAATGTTATGCAAATACGATAGCATGTATAAACATATTTAATTTAAACCATTTGTTTGGTAAGATTGTATAGAATGATTATTATTAAACAACGTTACCAATACTTGTGTATTTGATTTATTTTTAGAATTCAAGTAAGATTTCCCTAATTTTTATGTGTAAATCTTCCTTTATCTCCAATGGTACAATAACGTAAAACACACACTTCATCAAATAATTATTTCTTACAGACAAAACAAATTTTACAAATCATTTATATGGGTTGGTTAAATCTTTTTGCAATGTAGAAATCCGAGAATAAAATAAAATAATCTACAAGAAAATGAACAATGAATATTGTGTGGGTTTTATCTACTCAGTGGTGTACCAGGAATATACTTCGGGGGAAACTATTAAGGTCATATACATAGATAACCAGCTGCGAAGCTGGCCACACGCGCCTTGCAATAATTGGCAGTGTGAGGGGGATGTTCTTAATAATGCAGTGGCACAAGCAAATTTTATAGAAAATTTGTTTTAGGAAGTGATGTTTATCGCTTCAGGATATCGCGTGATTAAATGCACTTGAGTATACAGGTTTCGTTTATTTATTTACCCTGATACTTCGAAGCAGGGGAGGAACGTAAAAGAAAAGTAGGAAAGATGGGGAAGATTTATCGAAGGAGACGTTGTAGAGCGAGGTGAATCGTGGAACCAGGTGATGGAATTGAAGCTGTGGGAGGACAGGAAAGAATGGGGAATATTGGTGGAGAAGCAGATGCAGGATGAAGATGACGATGACGATAAAGATGATGAAGAAACGCTGAGCCCGGAAATCTCGGCAAAAAATTGTTTCGTGCCCTAGATATCGGTGTGAAGAACACCACTCAAACCCGACGTTGTTGGAAATGAGTTTTTATTATTATTTACCTTGTATGGAAATCAGATCTCGGGGAGTGGGGGGGGGGGATAACTCCTCTAATGCCACTGCATCTACACTATTACTATACAAACTTAGAAATACTGCACAACGAACAAGAGCAACTTGACAATGGAAACAATCAAGGAAGAACAATAAAGGAATAAATCCAAATTATATCTCCTGGGAGTAAATTGAAACTTTTTTGCAAATACTGTACTTCCAAAAACGCAAAACAGATTAGTACGTGTTGATTGAATCAATCCAAAGTCATCGCGTGATAGTGATCAGTGATTAGAAACGAGAGTTTGTTTGAGTGGGGGGGGGGGGCGGCGCGACAGATGGTGTTGGATGGCCCAGTTAGTTGTGAGCATGCGCGTGACGGACGAGGAGCAGATCCCGGCTCCCTGGGGGGGGGGGGCTCATTACACATCGCGTCACTCCTAGCTCGGCGCGGCAATCACAGCGCGAGGCAGATTCCATTACCGCGATGATGACATTCGCACAGAACACAACCACTTTACTTACAAAATACATTTCAAGATACACTGCTTAGATTTCATTCTTTGGAGAAAAGTAATACATTGTAATTTGCTCGGCAATAGTAAGACAGAAATAAAGTTTCAATGTTTAAAAATAATAGAGATTTCCTAAAAAGTGTGAAAAAACTACGGTTCAAGGAGTATCTTTTATTATTCAGTTGCAAGAACTGAATAGAAAAAGCACAAAATAATCCAAATGTGACCAACCACTAAAAAAGTGGAAAGACACAAACCTAACTAACCTAATAAAATATGCAATTGACTGCAAATGTAGATGCGTATTAAATTATTGTTTCACTTCCATTACTCGACAATCGATTAAATAACAATAAAAATAATTAAATAGTAAATTTAATTTATTCATAAAACATATTTGAGTTAAAATGTTGATAGATATATTTATGTGCATCAAAGGTTAACAACATTTTTAGCTTGTACATGGACGGAAAAGAAAACATAACTACTTATTTTAACATTTTCGTTACACCTTCTCATGTAAACTATCAAACATAATTAACCATAGCCGAACCCACATAATATCCTATTGGTCCTTACATTGTATGTGCATCAAACGCAATTGCTCGTATTTGAAGTACTTATTTTTTTAGGTAAAAAAGCAACATAACCACATTATCAAATATGAGCTAAACTTGTTCAAAAATAATTTATATAATAGTAATAACAAGCTATGACGCAGGTTAGAATGAAGTCAGTGAAGCTATACTGCTGCCACAAGAGGCCTGTGGGATCTGGACAGACACCTACTATATCTGATGTTTAGGAAACAAGGCAGAGAGAACACGCATCTCTGTCGAAGATGTATGTGAAGCGTGAACAAGCGCCAGTAACAAGCTAGTTAAAGCAGAATATATTTTACGCCGACGTAGTGGCAGAATAAAAAACATTGCATTCATCCACGTCGTCTCTTGTTTTAAGAAATATTTTGGTGTGATGGAAATATCATTTCCGTTTATGTTAGTTTTTAGAGGGAAAGATTGAATATATTATTCAACCGTATCAATTACCGTAAAAAAACTGTGAGATAAAACTAAATAGAGTATGATACACGCATTGAACTGGTCTTCGATGAACTTTATTGTACACCCTACCAACCTTTGAAATAACTTTCTACAGTATTGAAAATGTTTTAAATATTTGGACCGCTTTTAAGCTACTGACATAAAATTTAACAATTCATTAAAAAAAGGTACAATGTTTTAATTCGGACCAGGCACCTCCACCATACACCATAATTATGGAAGATACATTTACTACGAGTGTCACCAGTTTTATATTTGATAAACGTTACCTAACATATTAGTTATGTTTCATATTTACCCTAGGAAGTTACAACAATACAATAAAACATGTAAAAGAATAAGATTGAAAAAACAATATATTATTAGTCAGTTTGAAATGTTCGAACTAGGGCGGTAAATCAGGCCAAGATTTGAGAGTTAAGATTTATTTTAACACGACGGCAATTTCACTAATCGATATTCCCATGTGGAATGTCAATCTTTATCGATTAAGTCTGGTATCATCATTGGATGACCACAGGGATCAAGCTTGTTAAACACAATGATGTACACATTATTTGCACAATTGAAAACTGAAAAAAGAACCTGTTATATGTTTCGCGGAGTTTGAGATGGGCTTTACTTTTTGGTCGAGTGTCCAACGAGTCCATAGTCTGATGAATATTTCATGAAGTAATTCTTCATATTTCATTTTGGAGCCAGCATTCGTTTACCATGGGCCGGGTGGCCCCTGGGACCATATTACGGACTAAGGGCGTGATGTAACCACCAATAAAACCGTTACGCTCACGCGAGCACAATGCTGACAACGGAGGCGTGTAACATTTAATTTGTAGAATTTATATCTGGAAATGATGGCCGCTCCCTTTTGCCTTATAAAAAACACTATCAACGTTAGCAAGGCAGCGATGATGGGTAATTGAAAATGCTCTCTCTAGACTGCAGTGTCAATAAATGATTCAAACTTATATTTGGTTATTTTGACTGGTTTAAGAACACGTTTATTTCGTTGTTAAGAGATAAAGACTGTGCGATTTATTTATGATCGTAATGGCCCATTCTCCATGATGGTGGAACAATTGCCATGACAATTTGGGAAGATATTGAAGCTAATAAATAAAAACACATTTCTGACCCTAAACTTTGCGAAAAGCGATTTATCTCTTGACGTGGTTTTAAAGTAACGTCGAAACATTCAATAAGTGTTATGTATGCACTGTTTTGTTATTTGTAATCAAGTATTAAAATTATGTTTAATATTTGGTCATAAAAAAACTTTTAAAATATATAAACATTACATTTTTTAAAATTGTACATCATTCTGTATTATATATAAATATAGCATTGCAATTAAATTTAGCTTTATTATCACGTGGAAATTAATCCGTATAAAATTACGTAAAAAGTGTAAATTATTTTATCTTGGGTTCCACTAAACTCGAATAATATAAGTTAAATATAGTATTATGGTTTGTCAACAACAGGGAATCTATTGATAAGAAGGGTACTTTTCGAAAGGTGCACAAAATAGCATATTCGAAACTTACTGCAGGAGCAGCTATGTGCTACCTTGAAAATCCCCTGGTTGACTGGCAATTAAAAGGAACGAGACGAACATATTTTTTATTCTTCCAGTTTTTTTCCTTAATCAGGATGCTAAACTTTAAATAAGCTTAACGAAGTAATTTTTCATTTAGTGAAATGCTAATGAGGGAAGGTTTCTTTATCACACGCTTTGCTCATCTTAAAAGAAAACTAATTACTGTTTTTAATTCAGACTAATTAAACATTCAACTCTCTGTCTGGCTGCCGTACTTAAGTTCTTCACGGGGACGATTCTTTCCATTAACATACAAAGTGTGTTTATTTTTAATAAAACCCTCTTTTCAAAACCGAGACTGAAAGAAATACGTACACATTTTCTGTTTCTTTTTATATTTAGATCATAAATACAAAGGAAGGAAAACGGTTTTGAATTTTAATTGGGCTCTTTTTTAAAACTGGTGCTCCGTCAACTAGACATGAATAAATTTGAATATCGACAACAATAACCGCAGAAAGATATCAAATCTGACGTTGATTTTACCGGTTCACAAAAGGGGAAACTCAGTTTCGCTTCAAGAAATTCCCAGTTGATTATTATTGAACGATATTTTTGTATGTGGCAACAACACATCGATTAACACAAGGCACAATTTCCTTTGACGTTGAAGAAAAGTAGTTTTGACAAAAAATATTAAGTACATCATTAGGTCACGGATTTACAAGGCGGTAATGGCAGTTACCATTGAAAGTTCATGACAATGATAATATAGCATAGAATACCATATTATCGTTTGAGTTCAAGACCCCTTTGATACAATAAATGAGGAAAGCAATTGTTATGGATGAATTTTCCATATAAAAATCAGTGAATTGTTGCTCCCTGAACTAATATACACCGCCTCTCGTTTTTCAATAAAAACAATTAATTTAGATATACCTTAAAAATATTGAACAAAATCTTATTTAAATTTAAATTTATTTACGTATTAAAATATCCTTTCGAAATGATACGTGGACTAAATATGTATTGTTGTTGCAATTATTCTGTGTGTATTATTCTATAAAATATGTAGGGCTACTGATTGTATTTATTCATCATTGAGTAGTGGGAGTTCTTCGTCTTGTTTGTAAATAGTTGTAAAGAGTCTGTTATTCACATCCACTTCTCGTCGGCCTCGTCTCCACGCGGTGACAGGGGGAACTTTGCATGAGAAGTAACTGTACCCAAACTAAGCCGCTTACTTCTCATTTTTAATGAGATGTTCACATTTCATTTTCTTATAAAAGACTGAACTTTTAAAAATAAGTGTAAGCACTGCTTTTCTATTGTTAAATATTACGTTTTAACGAAGCGAATACATCACGACCCTGATACTCCTAAAGTAGATACACAATAAACCACTAATTGGCGGAGTTAAGCTTGCGAAGTACAGTTCTTCGTTTCTATAATGTTTGGAGGGTGGGTGCACACACTTGTTCAAAGCGAACCTAGTTTTTATGGTGGAGTAGCATATTGCGACCCTCGTCAATCGCTGTTGCAAGAGTGAATAGTGGGTGATGGACCATATGCTCGAATTAAGAAGCAAAGTTGTGAATTGGACAATTATCCTTATTACATTCGACAATCCATTTATTAATGTGTGGACAATATTACTTGTACGCTCACACCCCTAGAGGGGGACGACGCGTTCCCAATCTTTCCAATCAATGAGGGTAAGTCTGTGTACGCTTACATGCTCAGCCCTTAGTGGTGCACACGAAGTTAATTGATTTTATAAATGTATTTGTTTAATAGATTGGTACAATAAACTAAATATTATCACATCACTATTTTATTGTTTGCAGATAGACGTATAGTGTTAAACTTGACCAATTTAACAACCCACTATGCTCACTGTATATTCTTCAAAATATATTTATTTGGAAATAAAATACTAAACATTGTTGTGTTAACTTGTGAGCGTTCATTTAGTAATTTTTTGTTCCAACTGGTAATAAATAATACAATGCGTGTGGTGGTAAAAACTAAAACAATAATCAGGGTTTGTCTCACATTTTGGCATGTCCATAGCTTATTAAGCAAATGAGAAGCGACATGCGATCATGATAGAGTGCTTCATACATTAATGCCCAATCCTGGTCTAGAACCTAGGATGCTCCGTGGTTCTACAGTACTTACTACATAATTTTGTAATAGTCGTAGTAGAAATTTTTGAGAGAGGAATACATCAAGCACGATTAAGCTTGTGCATTGCCTGTAAGTGCAGAGTGGACTTGATATGTTGCTCTACGACTTCTAAAAAGCAGAGCGTTGATGAGATTTAATACGTACAGGGAATATGAAAACATTTTGATACATTACGCACCACTAGGATCTTGAAAGCCGTCCGATGTGGTTTATAACGAGCAGGGCGCTGGTCCGAAACGCGTATGACACCAGAAGGACGTGGGTTCGAGTCCCGCACAAGGCATGTGTTTTATGTAATCGATCTTTACCCTCATGTATCACCTCACATCGTCTCGCTTAGCAATATTGCATTGATAGACGTTAAATCACAAAAATCAATCATCAATTGGATCTATAGAGGGATTTTCGTATTTGGTGGAGGCGCCGGGTCTTCGACAGTTGATATTATTCACGGTGGAGATTCCCACCAGACGCTAACTCTGTATGTAGACTGACGTGTTTACAACATACTCAGCGCACTATTAACACTACATCTTAACTGAGCACGAGACCCAAGCGAGTATGCATAAATTAATGATTTGTAACCATTGTATTGATTTAAATTACCCCAATAACATAATATATACAAGTTTGATCAATACAAATTAAATTGTATTAAAAATTGATTGCCACACTAACATAGATAAGACTTGCTTCGATATTGTACCATTTGTTATGTTGATACACATGTTTGGAATAAAAGCCCTTGAAAACTAGTTTAACAACATTCTTATTAGAAAGTTGCCTATTACAATACAACATCGATTGTAGGATATATTTCAAACTAAACACATATAGTACTAACCTCTTGCTCGCAAACATTCTCCAGCTACAGAGTTAGTTAGAAAACTATAACATAGTCACAATAGGTTGCGTTTTAATTAACACTGCATCCAAGTAGACAGTCAGCTCGAGACAATGCATCACTCATCCCGAGTCGTGTCTGTCTGTCGATCCGCATCCAGGTGGCTAGAGTGTCGAATAGTAAAGCCTCCTTCAATGGAACTAATTAAGGTATAATCCTCGACCGCATGTAACTATACGAGGAGGATGGGGGTCCTGGGTGGGGGGGGGGGAATCCCCGGGGGCGCGTTTCACAAGGTCGTTAAGACCGAGACGAGCGTAATGGCCGCACTTACGGGAGAAGCAGACAAATGACGATCACGGCTTACTGAGATTGCGTCAACAACAGGCGATTAAATAAAAATGGCAAGTCGTGTAAAGAATCGGGAACATAACAGATTTGATGATAAAAAAAAAGACGTAAATCCTTGTCGAGGAAGTGTAACAGTGGCGTAGTGTCCGGTCCGTCATGAGCAGGCAGTTGAGGCTGAGGAAACCCATGGATATTAAACAACGTTAGTAGGCTAGATCAGCAGTCATTGGTCCACTGGCCTGTCAATTAAAAGCCATCTTGAAAATACAGTTTGCATGTTAAGTAGATGGGAGCGATTTGTAGCCAAAATATTTATAAAGATGGCCGTCAGGTTGACAGGTGAGCATATTAGACATTAACACCAAATGATTACTAAATTCCCACATGCAATAACTTCGTATTGTTTCTAGTGTTTGTGCATTCCCATGCTGCACAAGCTAAACCCATATCAGACAATCCAGTAAAATACTTTATTGAATTAAAAAAGCATAAATTAAAAACGCCAAATCGCCATTTAAAAAAATTAGATTGACGCTTCAATTTGGTACGCTCGCGCCTGTGCGGACGTATTGGAGACTGCGGATCTAGCCTACTATAGATGTTTAATATCTATGGGAAGATCCTTATCAAAAATATGTTAAGCATGGCTCAAGGTCAGTGATAAAACTCACAACAGTTTACTAAAATTAGAAGCTTGGTTATTACCATACTGTATTCCATTTTACAACGAACTTATTGGATGGGCGAAGCGAAGACTTCATTCTACTACTACACTGAAGAAAAAATCCGGATTGTTTTTTTGTGTGTTTGTCCACACGATTCCGGCTAAACCGATACTCCAATTGCGATGAAATTTTCTGGAAGCCTTCGAAATCTCTAAACTTAGAACTGCCACGTTTTTGAGCGCAATCAAAAAATTATTTCTTATAAAAATCGCAATTTTACGATTTTTTTCAATTTAAAAAAAAATTCTTGGACTTATTACACTCACATGCTTTATCCGATTGTAATGATTTTCACAGAATCTTTATTTTATGAATTAATATATTCGTGTGTAATTTGAGCGTAATTAAAAAATATTTCTCATGAAAATCGCAATTTTCCAATTTTTTTTCTTTTTAAAATTTCTTCGACTTATAACACCCACATGCTTTATCCGATTACAATGATTTTTTCACAAAACCTTAATTTTACGAATTGATATATTCGTGTGAAATTTGACCGCAATCAAAAAATTATTTCTCATGATAATTGCAATTTTAAGATTTTTTCCGATTTTTTAAATTTCTTTGACTTATAACTCCTACATGCTTTATCCGATTGTAATGTTTTTTTCACAGAACCTTAATTTTATGAATTTATATATTAGTGAGAAATTTGAGCGTAATCAAAAAATTATTTCTCATAAAATCGCAATTTTACGCTTTTTTCGTTTAAAAAAAATTACGCTCATCCAACAACGCGCCTGAAAAAGCCTTTGCGAAGCTTCCTAGTTTAGTGAAATACATATTCGGCAACATTCTAAACTAAAGTCTAAACATTTGATGTTTGACATATTTGTATTTATAGAGACATTAAAAATTAATTACACATCAAGAACATTTTTGTGTAACTGTTAATTTTATGAATGCACAACAATCCTTATCATAGCCAATTTTCGGTTTTTATTTTAAATTATAGACAAGTTGCACATACTTTCTCTCGTACTTTTGAGTTTTTGACGTACTAATTTGAAATAATTGTATTATTAATTTAATTCAATTAATTTATGGAAAGTGCATGATGGGTAGATTCATCTTACAATCTTACATAATGATGTAAAGATTCAAATATGTATATAATATTACTCGTGGAGAATGAGTTAATTGAATCATTGCGTAAAGAGTGCACACTGTAGATCACCTTATGAGCTACGTAAACCTTCAGATCAACCCAGTGGAAGCTAGGCATAAAACATCGTGCGATCAGTACGGGCGAGTGAATAACAAACTGTTTGAGCTTATTGCCACGGCGTCGTGTAGTTGGCTCATCGACCACGACGCGGTTATGTTCGGAGCGCCACGTGCCGGCCGACCAGCACACGTGACTCGCACGTGTCCCGGAGCTAATTGGACTCGAGTGCGCATGTACACGATTAGCAACAAGCGTGCGATACACCCCTAATAACCACTTTAACGATTGCTGGCAGTGATAAAGCGTGAAGAATTGGAGGGGTTTACGATATGATCTGTCGACCTAGTTCATTTGGATTTCAACCTAGTTTTAGGTTTGATTAGTTGAGAAGAGCTTTTGTTGAGTATTTGGAAAAATTTTGAATAAAAAATAACAGATTCATAACCGTTTTTCATGGCTGCTCACACTACTGATTTTCAGACCTTGGAAAGTTAATATGTATAAATGATTTAGTGTTTAATATTTTGTATCATCTTTAATTAACTTAATCAAGATAAACGCTTAAGTCCGTCGCGTTGGAGAGCTTTTGAGGATTTAAAGTTTCGCGTGATCGGATTATTATCAACCTTTTGAACGCATTGCCGGATTGTTGTATGTTTTATTACTGCAGATTTGTCATAAACCTAAAAAAACCGCCATATTAAAACCTTTATCGTATGGATTCGGCACTTTTCACTTTTCTTCCAAAAAACAAGCACACCATTCCTTAATGTCCATGTAAATTAACGTTGTGGCCACACACGTTTGGTCAGAATGGGTCCAAATGTCTGTCGAAATATGCACTAAAAGTCAAAAATGTTAAAGTAAGATATTATTAGAAATATTTCTTGATTGTACCAAAAACGTAGCAAGTCTAAGTTCAAGAGTTTCGATGTCCATCTAATTTACAATTGAACATAGCCGTTTTGCCCGTTAGAGTCAAACAACCAACAGACAGGATAAAAGGAAAAAAAAGCAACCTAGCTAAATTTGTTTGGGGTCGTAATTTGAAACCTTCGCTTCTAATCCAATTATATAGGCCTATTAATTTATTTTAATACAATCCATGGACGTGGACGTGGACATGGTACTTTCACACATAGGAACTTACAAAATATCAATCCAATACAAAAAAGTACAATTACTCTTAAAAACATGCTATACAGAACTCAAATTGAGGGTTTAGAAATTAATTCTTGATATGTACACCATCTACCATAAGTAAATCAAGGGATTTAGTTATCTACGAAGCCCTTGATTTACTTCTGGTCGAGAGTGTATACATAAAAAAAAACTGTCCAATAATCCTATAATAGAAGACAATTCCTAATGTTTGTATAAAAAAGTGGCACTATTGTAATAGAGCTCACTTAAAAATTAAGCCAACAGTGAGGGCGGGTCTAACATGTAATTACCATTCAAGTAATTCACGTCCGAAAATATCAATACCCCTATTAACTTTGTCCGTTGTCGAACAATGGCGGGAGTTTATCAAAACTCCAATCGCTCTTGTATGTTGCGGTCACGTTGTGTGCTTTAGGGTGCGTTCACATCGACCGCTAGCCGTCACGCGGTAGGATATCTTACGTTTGTTATCGCTCATGTAAACTTTTCAATACTCACATTAAAAACAATTTAAACCAAGGTTATTATCAAATAAGAATTGTTCAATTTTTTTTCTAAGCTAGTCCACTTTTTTCTTCACTTTCTCTGTGCTTCTTCTTCTGTATACACGCTTAGCAACTTTAAAAAAATATTTCAAAGCACTTGTATGTCAAATTTAGTTTATTTGTATTAAGGGCGCGTCAACCGTTAGGTTAGGTGGGGGATGTGTCGCATGCAGGTCAGAACCAACTACTGGTAGGGGAAGGTAATCCGGGGTTCTTACATCGCTGTCGTCTTTGTCATCGTCATCAGGAAGGTCGTCGTCAGGGAGGGGGAGGTATCGCCGACGTACGACGAGTGATGACGTAAAATACTCCCTTACATACTAGCTGATGTTCGCGAGATGGACTTTTCCTCTTGAATCGCCTCTTACGATTAGTAGAGCCATGCTCTGGGTCCCCGGTTCTAATAGTACTCTATATGACGGGGTCCCGTGTCCCTTGGTTTCATAAGACTTCAATCTGAAACAAGGACAATGTATTAGTTGTGGAATACACGAGACTCCTAATCTGTTCTCTATCACAGATAGAGGTGGCTCAGCCATAGCCGTTACACACAAGGCTTATTCGAGGGGCCGAGAGTTCGACCCCAGCCACCGGCAATCCCGACTGAAAGTTTCAACCACGACGAGTGTCTTCCGTCACATGGCAAACTAAAGGATAAATCGTATAAAATATCCCTCGAACATCTTACCAATCTATGCACATAATAATTATTAATCACATGAATCGAGGTAAATTGGCCCGAGAATGATTCGTAAAAAAATATTAATTATTTACTTCATTTATCTGATCGCCTCTACTTCATTCCTTGTAATAGTATCTCGTATTATAATGGGTCACTGTCACGCAGTACCCTACCAATACCATTCAGTATTAATTCATGTTCTTGACAACAATTAAAAACTCCCCATTGTTTGAGTGAATTAAACAATTAATTGCAACAACTCTGATTTAATGTAAGTACTTACCGAGTTGTCGAAAGGACTAAAATATTAAAAATTAAAAATACCAAGTGTTGTTTCATTAATTTAATTAGCTATCTGTGTTTGTTGTTGCATTTTTGGACATATTTTGACAAATGTATAGTTTCATTCATAGAATACTGGGTAAGGAGTAAAACGTCGATTATTGACAGAGTTCGCAATAACTAATCTTTACTGTGACAGATGTTTTACTCTCCACAATCGTAAATGGTCAGGGTATAGGTTTATATAGAACCGAACGTTTGTAGCGAAAACCTTAAAATCCAAACTCGGTATTTGTGGTGTAGTCATTACATGCTACGTGATAAGCGTGATCGATACACACAAAGCGCTAGCAGGGCCAATAGTACGGGCTGGTACAGGGACATACTTCTATACGACCGGAGAAAAAGGCAATAATGACATATTAATTCCAAATTAATGTTTCATCTCAGTCTGTGGGAATGTGAGAGCTAAATACTCTCGCGTGTAAATGAATGACCACATGTGCTCAACGCGATTGAGTATTTGATCTTGATTAGATGAACGACATAACGTTCTATTGTTGGCTTATGCATGAGCATGTACTTTCGTACCACACTTATGATACTCGTACCCGACTAATTTTAGGCCAATCACCTCATATGTTTAATAATGTTGTCCATTGTAGAGTTAACGTGATAGAAGTTAGGTTTAGGCGCCTATTTTTTTAAACGATTTTTAAAATGGTCTATTCATACATAATCTACATAATTAAAAGTAACATCCACATTTCTAAAAAAAAAAAAAATTACGAAAGATACAAAATACATTGTACGTAATACGGAGATTTTATTTTATATCCATTGTGATAAATTTCATTTTGTTATTTTTTAAATCAACTTTAAACTCAACTACGTATTTTATTACATTTCTTTCTCCGAATGAGAATGTTTGACACAAGCACTTTTACTATTAACACAATAGCAAAAATGTACTGTCCAAAGCAAAATTAATATAAAAACTTATTTAACATACCTCAAACATAACCGTACAGGTGTAATGTGGCACTTTTATTTATTGCATTACTTGAATGGGTCAAGAATCGTAATAAGGTATAAATTGGTTTGAACGTTGAGTCTAATCTATACACGGCAGCATGCGCGTCCGTTAGTGTTCACTGCTAACCCCCCTCGGTGGGCGGTTGACACGTGGCAGGTGTCAGGAGTAAATGACTCGTATACAAACAAAAATTAATCATTGACAGGTCCACTTGCGCATTACAGCTACATACAACAATGCTAGGCGTGCATTGCAGTCGTTGATGGGTTCCGCACTGGTCGGCTACAGCCCTCCTACTTCACGCACTCAGGTAAGTACAAAGTACTGATATCAGTGATCGGAAGCGTTGTAAACACATATACATTTTCTCGATAACAACGTACCATTTTATTAGTTTCGGTTCATGTCGAAAGCATTAAATAACCAATTTAATGAAAACAACACTATCTTAATCTAAACAATAATAATTAACACGATAATATCAAAAAACATGATAACGTGATATATTAATAGAGTGATATAAATGTATTTATGTAGCTGCCAACGACGATGTAGAGTACGGTGAAAACAAAGATGGCGTACATAAACAAAACCAATATTTACACCTGTGGCTTATTACTTGCCTTGCAAAGCTACACATTTCTCATGCGATTCGAGTGCGCACAAGGTAGTCTAAAAACGAAATTGGTAAATTATAATTAATTTAAATGTTAACAGTTTGTGAAATAAATTTCAAACTTCATTATACAATTTATAGTAGAAATTTAAAAATTCACAGAATTAATTAACACATTAATGAAGATTCCAGAAACATCAAGAGAGTAAGTAGAGCTACATTGATCAAATGATAACATTACCAGGTGAATAGAACATAATAGTCTCGAAGATGTGAGTGTACGAATCAGGCTTGTAACTGTTTTCAGCGTGAAGCTTCACCACATTGGAATGCCTCTTGCTGGAGCTCGCTGGGACGTATCCACGGTTCTAGCCGTGTATTCTCTTCTGTACGCCACCATCGCCTCGCCTCCTTCATCGGTGTTCTTGAGCCTGAGATCCAACACCTCCACCGCTGCCACGCTTCTCAACGAAACCGCTCTGTGGCGCGTGACCACGTGGTACATGCGTCGCGCGCGCTATCTAGCGGTCGCAGCGTGCAACTCTTCAGACTTCGGCCTTGAACAGCTCACGGGAATCCTCCGGCAACTAACCATTCCCGTGTTGCTCTCCACAGAGTGCGAGCCCCTCGTTTTCAACACCACAAACACAAACTACTCGGAAATGAGTATCGGCTATATAATTCTAGTCGAAAATTTAACGAAAATATTAGATATTATTCCCAACCTTAAAATCCTACAACCTTTTTGGAATCCACGTGCAAATTTTTTAATAGTTATTTTAATATCTTCTTGTGAGAGAATTTCACTTTCAACTTATCGTGTTTTTCTTGGTGAGTTGTGGACAAAGCACGGGATATTGAATGTCCTGACGTCAACAATCTACAGTTGCAACAAACAAAGTGAAGAGTTTGTTTATTACGATCCGTTCGTAAGAGTGAATGCATCTTCTAACGGTGAAGTGATCTTGTTAAACGATGAGCTCTCGCTGAGGGTAAGTTCTCGTCTTATGGATAAACTGCGGGATATGAACAAGTTCCCGATACGAATCTCGATGTTTGAGCGTAAGAACACTGCCCTGGTGGTGAAACCCATCGTGTCCAACCAGTCCTCGACGGAGTATTACGGCTCGGACGGGTACGCGCTCAAAGAACTCGCCCGCTTCATGAACTTCACCCCCCTGACGAAGGTACCCGCCGACGGCCACGACTACGGAGACATACACAAGGTAACCGGTCGCTTCACCGGATCCATCGGCGATATCCTCTACGACCAGGCCGACATAGCTTTCAACACCAGATTCATCAAGGACTATGGGTCCGACGACGTCATCTTTGCCAATCAACTCTCCAGCGATCACGTCTGTATCATCGTCCCGAAAGCCAAGAGAATACCAAAGTGGCTGACAATGCTCACATCCTTCAACAAAAACGTCTACTTCCTTTTACTCATCATGTATCTTGCGTTTCCGAACATCTGGCTCGCCTTCTACAAGATTCGATGTCACTTCTTGTCAGAGCGAGACATAAAGATCGATGTTGGCTCTCTCTACCTGGAGACTCTCCTACCCTTCGTGAACATGAGCATGGTGAAGCTGCCGACTCGTCGCCCCGAGATGGTGTTGGCAATGTCGTGCATCCTCTTCGGCTTCCTCATCGACAGCATGTTCCAGGCGAAGCTGCTGACGACCATCACCACGCCCGTCTACTACAGAGACATCGATACCTTGGAGCAGCTAGACAAGTCTAAACTGATCATCACAACCGGCTCCTCAAACCTCAGGGACACGTTCGTCAAGGACTCCGGCAACCCTGTCTTGGATCACCTCAGAGCCAAGACGAAAATCAACGGCAGTGGAAGTATCTACGACCGCGTCGCAAAATACGATAAATTTGGCGCCATTTCTCGAGAGAGCGACTTCCGGTTTCGCTCGCAACAATACCAGACGGACGACGGAATGCCATTGATACATTCCGTCAAGGAGTGTCCAGTTTCTTATTACCTCTCGTTCATGCTTCCGAAACAGTCTCCCTACTTGGCCAAGTGCAACGTGTTCATACGTCGTATATTCGAAGCCGGGTTGATAACGCAGTGGGACCAGCAGACGACGTTCAACATAATCCACAGCCCCAAGGTGGGAAACACCACGTCTGAGGCAAAGAAGGATCCCGGACTACGCGTGTTCTCCGTAGCGGATCTTCAGCTTCCGTTCTTCATTCTGCTCCTGGGTCATATGATTGCAGCGTGTGCTTGCTTCGTAGAGGTGGTGATCAACTGCAGACGCTCGAGGTCTCACGTCCGCCATTCTCGAGGAAGTAAAGTTCCGTTCCTGCCCTGATATTTAGATCAACTCAAAGTGACATGGGTGACAAGTGAACTGATAGTTAATGACAAACTATACATTGACTTCCACGATACGTACTTATATTACGCAAGTACGTGTTTTATTCTAGAATGTATCTACATAGAACTAACCATATATTAGTGTGTATATAGTAGCACACACAGACAAATAAGAATATCTGTCTCCGAATAAAATAATCATAATCCATCGTTTACATTAGCAAACATATTATCATCATCATCATCACTGTTTTGACCCTATTAGGGCTATTATTTAACAAGTAGTTATTAGTGATAAACCACAATGTGGCCATAGGCCTACAAGGTTTAGTTAATGAGAACGGGGAGATGATTTATGACTTCGTCCAGGGGTTTTTACTCGTTCACTTTTATAGGTTCTGGCTCAAGTACACAAACAATAGCTAGCTTATTATCGGGAATGCTAATGACAGTATTCTTCTCTTAGTAATACATTGATATCCTGAATCGTCCCTTACACTAATGACCACTTAATCAATAAATAGCTTCTTTTGTATACAGCTAGGGAAACCCCAAAGCCGTTGTTAGCCGAGTGAGCGAGCCATGTGTTAAGTACCCGGTAACAGATCCAACGTAAGGTACAGGGGAGGAAAGGGAATGTTCCCGGATACTCAACACATTGCTGGCTCACTCGTCTTACAACGAATTTGGCGTTTTCCTAGTATAAGTTAATCATTACACAAACATTTGTGGTCACAGTCCCACGTTGAACAGATAGGCTACAGGCTATACCCTAGGCTAAATGGAACGGCCGGTCTTTGACCCCTAGTACAGATACTTCCTCCAGCCTATATGCATGAAAAATTAGACGATTTAGGCCTAGGCGAACAGAGAAAGTGGTTTGTAGTTTATTTGGTTTCAAGGCGCGTCAACCGTTAGGTCATAAATAAAGCGCCACTCTTGCCTAGAGGACATAGGGAGGAAAATTCCATGCTAGACTGAACGAGCCACGGGTAAAGGTGAAAGAAAGGGGGAGGGGAGGTTCTCACGTCGTGGACATCATCGTAGTCGGGAAGGTCATCAGAGAAGGCGGGAGATTTGTAAATCAGTTTTTATAACTGAATAGGATAGACGTTAAATAAATAAATAATAATAAATAAATAAAATAAATAAAAAGACGACTGCAGAGCTCACATTCTAGTTTCGGGAAGTTATTGATGAGCGTAGCGAGCGTTAGCGAGATTCTATTTCACTACACTGAGAAAAAAATCCGAAATGTTTTTTTTCGTTTTTTTCTTCTTTTTTTTGTATTTGTGGTTTGTTAACACGATTTCCGGTACTAAACCGATACTCCGATTGCGATGGAATTTTATGGAGGCCTTCGAAATCCTCTGAACTAGAACTGCCACGTTTTGAGCGGCAATCGGAAAATTTTCTTAATAAAAACGACCAATTTTACGATTTTTTTCGATTTAAAAAATTTTCGACTTATAACACTTACATGCTTTATCCGATGTAATGATTTTTTAACAGAACCTTAATTTTATGAATTAAGATATTCGTGTGAAATTTGAGCGTAATCGAAAATTATCTCTCATGAAATCGAATTTTACGGGTTTTCTTTTTTAAAACAATTCTTGACATATAACACCTACATGCTTTATCCTATAGTAATGATTTTTTTATATAACCTTAATTTTATGAATTAATATACTGTAAAAAAAAAAAAAAAAAAAAAAAAAAAAATTAAGCGCAATCGAATAATTATTTCTTATGAAAATTGCAATTTTACGATTTTTTTCTTTTTAAAAATTACGTAAAAATTACGATTTATTAAAAAAATTAAGTTAATTTTTAATTTAATTTAATTTAATTTAAAAAAAATCTTCGACTAAGTAATGATTTTTTCACAGAACAACAGAAAATCCGCGTAACACAATGCAGCTCAATGCACCAATTACGCTCATCCAACAACGCGGCGGGACTTAAGCGTTTTCCTAGTATATACTTCTCTACTTACCAGTACCAGCTGATGTCTGATGTTTGAGAAATGGACTTCGTCTCTTTCCTCGCTTTTAACGAATAATTGATATGAGCCATGCTTTAAATGCTCAAATGTTCTAATATGCACGGCTTCGGCAAATGGAAGTGTACGCCTATCGTGACTTCCTAGCACAGGTTAGAAAAATTAGACTAATTTACGATTTTAATTGTATACTAAGTATTACCTTAAGATTTAAATGTATTGCACTGTTTCTTGTCGATCAAAGCCAGCCCTAACGAAGTGTATCTAGGTGCCCGTTAGGGCGCCGCAGCCAAGCCACGGTGCGCTACACACTCAAGCACCTTATACAGCAAGCAGAGTTAGGGTGATTTCGAGGTGTCACCCAGCCGTCATGAAAAGTGATGTGAACTTAAACACTATCAAAATCAAGGGGATTTAAGTACCTGACAACACATGCCAAATTTGGTTTGGGGTACGAGCATTCTTTCTTGGTGAAAAAATGGCTTGAAACATGCTCAAAATCACTTAAGAATGTTAGCTACTGCTACTGCTAATACGGTCTAATTCGTCAGTTTCAATCGGCCCGCAATTCTGACCAAACGGGTGGGGCTACAACGTTCGTATTTTACATGGACATTAAGGTAATAGTGATATAGGGTCTTTGAAAGAAAAAGTTGAGAAAGTTTGCTGGAAGGCTTCCAAATAAAGGTTTCAATATAAGCCTTATACAAGAATATAATCAACAAGTAACTATAGTTACTTGACAATGATCGCCTACATTGTTTACAAAAAGCAAGTCTTTGGACCACTAGATATTTTACATCCTATTGTTAATTGGTAATACCATAGAAATTAAATCAACTTTGATAAAATTATTATATTTTAACAAATAATTTTGTAATGGAACTTGAAAAAGTAATGAGATCACACACGTAACAAAAACTTGTAAAATACAGCCAAACCTTACACACTCAAAAGAAATGAGATCTAAAAAGGGCCAAGCTCATCTACCCTTCCACATTTGCGCATTCTTAATTCATAAACGTACAGTGTCCCGTAACAGCATCCTTGAAAAGCTTGGCAAAATAGAATTTGCATGATATTACGTTTAAATTAATTAGAAAAAAGAACTTGGATGAACTATTACGTTTAAATTAATAATTGCAAATTCTATTTTGCCAAGCTTTTCAAGGATGCTGTAACGGGACAATGTACGTTTATGAATCAAGAATGCGCAAATGTGGAAGGGTAGATGAGCTTGGCCCATTTTTTAAACGAGTGAGCGTAGCGAACGGAGTGATCTCCATTTGACTTAAACGGCCCTTATTGTTTTTCTGCGTGCGTGCGTGCCTGTGTGTGTGTGTGTACGTTGAAAATCAGCCGAATCGCTGAACAGACTGCGCTGAAATTTTAAACAGACATCCGGTACGAACTAACTGAGAACTGCTAACAAAATCAGCGAGATCCATTGTGATTTAAACCTACAAGAAATAAAAATGTGATATTTTAAAATATCGATAGCATTTTGTTTAGATTTTTTATATGAAAAATAGGCCACAGCCTTCGATATAAAAACAATTCAGATAGTCACTATCAGTGTTAAAATCTTTCAAAGTCAGTGTCTTTTCTTTTGGTTTGTTGTCAATACATTCTCTAAAACTGTCATTATTCTTGTTTAGATTTTTCAACTAATTAATAATGATGACCATCAACAAGAAGCAGTGCAAAACCGCAGTATATACGCAGTATTACACCGTATAAAGGTATAATTAAAATCGTAGACTAGACCATCCTTCTTTATTCTAACTTACGATATGTGTATGCTTAACGTAGGCCTAAGCCGTATGGTCGGGCATAATGCACAGAGCATGGCTCTGCTAATCGTAAAAGACAAGGAAAGAGTAAGTCCATCTCGCAAACATCAGCTGGTTAGTATAAAAGATAAGTATATATTACTCCCCGAACAGATGCGACCACTGGCAGTCGTCGTCGGGGACTTCTACCCTTCCCCGACGACCTCCTTGACGACGACGACCATGATAATACGAACGATGCCAAAGACGATGACGACCACGACGTGAGAACCCCCTTTTTTCTTTCACAGCTACCCGTGGCTTGTTCTGACCAGCATAGGATTTTCCTCCCTATATCACTAAGGCTAGAGTGGCGCATTATAACCGAACGGTTAACGCGCCCTGAAACCAAATAAACTAAAAATCATTTTCTCTGTTCACCTATAGGCCTAAATTGTCTTTAATTTTTCATAAGCCTACATTGACGCTGGAGGCAATCGTAGGTCTACACTAGCTCGCCGTCCCATTTAGCCTGGTGTGTATCAGTTGAACAAGGGTATGTGACCACAAATGTTTGTGCAATGATTATACTAGGGAAACGCCAAAGTCGTAGATAGATGAGTGAGTGAGCCATGTGTTGAGTACCCGGGAACATTTGCATTTAAGTTTGATGATAATAATTATATAGGTTGGCCTTTAATTAATAGGGTTTTGAGTTGAGTTGGTTTAAGGGCGCGTCAACTGTAAGGCCATAATGCGCCACTCTAGCCAATAATAGGCTAGGGAGGTCTAAGGTAGGTGGAGGAAAAGGAACGTTACTAGGTACTCAACACATAGCTCACTCACTCGTTTAACAACGACTTTGGCGTTTCCCTAGTAGATCTCATTTCTTTTGAGTGTGTAAGGTTTGGCTGTATTATTACAAGTTTTTGTTGTGTGTGTAAAAGTATCCTTGATAACCAGCATTGGCTATATTCTCTTTACATAATGACATTATCCATTCATAACAAAAACAAATAAACATTAATTTGGTTCATCTGATCGCGAACTTTCTGAATTGTTTGTTGCAAAGGCTGTGTCCTATTTTACTAATTGGTATTTTAAACATTCGCAATCTAGGTTCAAATTTAAAAAAATATATTTCTTGTGAGCTTAAATAGCAACGGATATTGCTCATTTTGTTAGCAGTTCTCGGTCAACTGGTCACGGATGCCTGTTTAAAATTTCAGCTCAATCTATTTGGTCGTTCGGCCGTATGGGACCGAATCAGACACAGTCACGAGAAGGCCCGATCGAGTAGCGTTATAGACTTCGTTTCGCTGTGCTCACTCGTCAAAAAAATGTGAAAATATGAATTGGTTAATGTCAATAATGGAATATCAATACATTAATGGTTTCCTGAAATAATAAATTTGTTTAATTGATGTCTTTTTTGTAGCTTTTAACGGAGGTATTTGAGTTGTATTTATCTAAATTTTCTTGTGCCTAAACAATACGGACAAAGGTTGCGTATACAAGGCTCATTTGCTTTAACTTTTGATCTCAAATTTATTTTCGGAATTATTAAACACACTAATTAGACGAGGGAGCGGAGCGACTGAGGGTCTCCATTCAAATCAAACGGCGCTTAATCTGTTCTCTGCACATGTGTGTGGACGTTAAAATCAGCCGAATCGCTGAATAGATTGCGCTGAAATTTTAAACAGATGTCCGGTACGAGTTAACTGAGAACTGCTAACAAAATAAGCTAGATCCATTGCGATTTAAACCTACAAGAAATAATAAATTGAAGAATTGGCTGCGAATGTGTTAGAATTATTTTTACAATGGTTTTGTTTTTGAAAACATATTTTTCGTTTGTTATTTGTCAGGCTGTGAAAATGCAGTGCCCAAGATGTATCGAATCTTGCACGCTCAAGGTACCTCCAAATTCCGCTCGGAGATTGGTTATACCTTGCAATCTTTACACGTATTTCGTACTGGCTATGTTTTCCGTATAGTATTGTTACAGATTATAGACTACACTGCGTTATATGCATTTCAAACCATGTTTAATAATTTTTAAAAAACAATCCAAAAATTACAAAATCTTTACCGACCAGGACATTGAACCCAGGTCTCCCAAATTTCGGGTATAAGGGCGCCTTAGCCAAGTAGACTAGAAAAACGCCAAAGTCGTTGTTAGACGAGTGAGCGAGTCATGTGTTGAGTACTCGGGAACATTTACATTTAAGTCTGATAATTATATTCGTATAAATAATACGGTTTTTAAGTTTAGGGCGCGTCAACTGTAAGGCCATAATGCGCCACTCTAGCCTATGATAGGCTAGGGAGGCCTTAGGTAGGGGTAAGAAAGGGAATGTTACCGGGTACTCAACACATGGCTCACTCACTCGTCTAACAACGACTTTGGCGTTTTCCTTGTAATCTTTATCTAAGCTGATGGATAGATATTCGCATTTAAATTATAAAGCGTAAATAATTGAACAAACTCATACTTAGGTTATGAGAGCAATATATATGTAAACAAAGATATGCCTAAGTATTTTAAATAAATTGTGTTAAGAGATAAGCATAAAGATATTAAAATTAGAACCGAGCATAAGTCATCAGCAAATTAAGTTGTTATGTAGTTTGTGAAATCCTTTATATGGTAATGGTTACCCGCAAAGCTTAATACGTGGATCATCCAACATTAATTGAGGCCCCCGCATAGGAAGATACAACGCAACATCAGAGGAACAAATCCGAGCGATCCTTATCTAAGCTCCCCTCATCCCTAGGCAGCCATTATAGCCACTCGTCAACTATCTACCGTCTTATACACAGAAAGCTGTGATTCAGTTGTGTAACAAACCCAAAATAATGATCGTACTGGCTTGAAAAAGACTCAATGGGCAAAAACCAGCCGTCTGGAAACATATATCCGATCAGGCTCACATGCAGACGGGAGAGGTAATCCGATCAGATGGGGCTATTATATCTGGCGGGGTTTAAGCCAGAGATGACGTCACATGCGCCATTGGCTTGGCTATGTTGATGATATTAGATTAAAATAGCTTTTATTATGGTGCTCGATGAAGGTAGATGGATGTAGACTCAAGCATTCAAGTCACATTATTAGTTGGCAAGGAGGAGAACCAATCCTGTAGATCTCTTGCTTAAGTTATGCAAATCCGTACTAAAAGCATAGAACATTGGAAACCACAACCACATTGTGCGGGATACGAACCTAGGGCTCTTATAGATACATTATATTTTCATCCAAAAGTATAAGACCACCACGGACATCTAGAATATATAATTTAATCATTAGACGTTGGCCTAAATTATGTAAATTTCATTATATTGATAATTGACATCACTTTACACAATCCCCACATAGACTTCAAGCTTAAAAACCTCTGTAAATAGCATTAATGATTCGTCAACTTTAGTAGTTGAATACATTGAATTAATTTTATTTGGATTTAAAAAATAATATCAATGTATAGGGCCTAGGCCCTGTTAATTATTAACTCTATAATGTGCAGTATAATTCAATGAAAATGAAAGCTCAAGTGAAACACTATTATTTTTAGCAAGCTAGTTAACTTCGAACTTCTATTGCAAGGCCTATTTTTTTATTTTTTATTAATCGTATAATTTCGTTGTTGTTTCAGTTGGTACTGTTATGTTAGGCCTATATCTTAGTTAGCTGTCTAAACATAATATAGCGCCTTATGTTTTCCCATGAATATCGAAACATCATTACTGGACAAATATACGAATTGATTGTAAGTCACACATAAACTCGGTCTAGCTATTCGAGCTTGGCACACACATTGGGAACTGGACGACATAATGATATGTGATTGGGTGAAGTTAGTTTCAGTTAACTATATTTATACTGACAGTCAATATTGTGTCTATGAACAAAACATGACACATGCGAGACAAAATAACGAAGTGTAATTACGTTACTGCAAACATCTCTACCTGGTTGTGAGTTATAACTAATAAGTGCTAACAACCACGATTACGGGAGAACGCTAAAGAGGGAGCGAAGCTACTTAATCAACATCGTCGAAGAAGAATACAAAAAATGTATTCTGCTTGCGTCTATCTTTTAGGTGGCGGTGCCGGGCAGGCTTAGGGGAGGGTTCTGTGAAAATCTTATCTTCTATAGATTAAGAGCAAATAGCTTGAAATTTGTACACAAAGTATTTTGTAATTAGAAACAACTTTTTGTAAAATAATTTTAGAATTTCCAAAAAAACTAAATATTTAACGTCCAAAATATCTAAAATTGCTAGCAATTTTTAACTTTTTTTAATTTTTAGTTTAAGCCAGTAACATATAGAACATTAATTGGTAATTAGATTTGACATATATTTGTTATCTTTCTGTCCATGAACCTGTATATTTGCCTATTTATGAATTCCATACTTTTTTCTATATATTTCTGATAGATATAATTTTTGTCCAAAATTTGTATGGATATTTTTTGAAAAATTGTTACCAAATGTGGAACATATTTCTGCCTTTAAAAAAAAATAGCTCTCTAGGTTGAAGTAGAAAAAAGGAATAGGGATTTGTTGTAGGCCGTTAAAGGGGCTAAAAACCCCAAAAATTATTTTTTTTACCACGTGATCTATAGCACAATACTACACTAAAATGACAGTTTAAAAAATTATATCTTGCAACTGTGATTTAACACGAATTTTTTAATTTTTTTGATCCAGAAATTGGCGAAAATTGGTGTTTTGGAAAATTTCTTAAATCGGCTTTAACCTGCTTCTTTTTTGGTCCACATAGATACTAGAGCATAGTACCAATCTAAAATGCCCCTTTATAACATCGAGTCTTGAAACTGTGCCCAAATATACCCTCAAACACGCAAAAATATGCATTCCAAAATCACACCCCATCTTGGTAATCAGCATATTTTGACCGAACTACTTGCCCAACCAAATTACAAAACAAAATAAAGAGAATTTACAGAAAAGGCTGTCGAGTACGTCAATAATGGCCAGTATTTTTTTGAGAACAATCCTCCAAGGTCACGGGCATAAAGATTGTCCCCATGTTATTTCTTATGGGAGATTTTTGCCGATGGGACCTAGCTCGAAAAATGTCATGTTTGAAAATTTTTTGGTGCCCAATAATTTTTTCAGTTGATTGCTAAATTCATTACTAGTTAGCCTGAATGAAATATATTTTTTGAGTTTAGCGGTTAAATACCCTTTTAAGTGCAAAAGTGTTCGTAAAGCCGCGCGGAAAGTTAAAATATAACTAACTTGAGATATAACAATAGTAACAACCTTATAATATAAAGGTTGTAATTTTAAACTAATAAAACATGTAATTTGTAAACATGTAAAATAAGGGAAAACAATTGCGGAAAAAACAAAACTAGGCCATTTTTCACAGAACTCTCCCCTTAATACTTTGACAAGGTTCACTGCTTGTTCTCGCAATGAAATGGTGGAGGTGCCGGGTAAAAATAAAATTGTATGGAGGGCCCCCTCTACCCCCAGGGTCACCTAAAACATTTGGTGTCATCCTTGTTGTAGGGCAATGCCAACGAAAGATCGCGTGTCAACCGTAGGCCATGTTCAGTTATCGTGAGACGTGACACATGCTCAAACGAACGTACGGACAGAAACGTGATGATGGTATGGGAACTTTACTACATAACTTTGAATAAATATCAACAAATAAACTTATCGAGAAATAATATTTAAACTATATCTGGAGCGAAGTTATACGATACAAGAATTAGCCCACTTTTCTATCTGTACGTCCGTCCGTCTATGCGTATGTCACGTAGCTCGATAAAAACCAAACTTGACGCCCGATTGGTATGCGTTTTCTTTTGTTTACATTGTACTTCAACAAGAATGACACAACAAGATTTGGTGACCCTGGGATAAGAATAGGGGTAGCTAACCCTACAGAGTTCGAAAACTCAGCGTCCCGCACTACCACTTTTATCGAATGCGAACAGTAGAGACGGCGAATATTTTAACGGTGAGCTAACCTGGCTCCACCACTCAAAAGATCAACAACACATGGCGAGTTATATATTATTTTGTATTCTTAAACGACGAGCTGTTGAATAAGTACCCTCGCTATCTCTTGTGGGTACTACCGTACCTACCCTTCTTGTTCAAATTAGCCTTGTAATACCTTTAATCGAACACTAGATTTTGCAGGAATTCTTTCTGAAAAGCAAAAAGAGTTTTCTCTTGCCTATATCCCCTAGGTAGGCCTATACCTCCTTCTTTACGAGACATTCTTCCATTTTCAGGTTATGTTTTATTCTATTCAGTTTTGAACTGAGTTTAAAATTCAAACAATAATACAACTACACAATACATTGGAAAACAATACACGATTCAAATGTCTTAAGGGAAATCCCTAGACCCAAATATGATTTCTAAAGAATGCAGTAAAGACGTCTGAAAAGTAAGTAAAATGTAAGAGGGGCTTAATAAAAGAACGGATTATTTTTTTGAAATTTTTTTGACGGGACATAATCTCAGAATCAACAATTATATTCAAATTACTGGAATCAGTTGTTCAAGTTCAAAATTGAATTTTGAGCAGCGGTTTTTTGTATATTAATTCTACACTCCTTTATCTACAACCTAAATATAAGGATTATTGGTTTTATATGGATTCAGGCGTTGCACGATTTTTTCCGTTAAACGGGACACAATTTGAAATTGTACCGGCAGGCGAAAAAAATTGTGCAACGCAACAAACCATATAAAACCAAAAATATTTTTATTAGGTTGTAGATAAAGGAGTGTAGAAAAAATATACAAAAACCCGCTGCTCAAAATTCAATTTTGAACTTGAACAACTGATTCCAGTAATGTGAATATAATTGTTGATTCTGAGGTTATGTCCCGTCAAAAAAAATTCAAAAAAATAATCCGCTCTTTTATTAAGCCCCTCTTACATTCAACTAACTTTTCAGACGTCTTTACTGCATTCTAAAGAAATCATATTTTGGTATAGGGATTCCCCTTAAGCAATACAGTTGGTGGAGGTGCCGGGTCCAGGCATAACGTAGAAAAAGGGCAGAATATTTGGTAACTGTGTTTAATAAAGTTTACATGATTAACACAAATGTTATAAATTAATAAGCGATTGCAAAATTGAGAAACAGTTTTGTAAATATGATTTGTAAACTATTGAAAAGACAACAGAAAAAACATTTAAACACCAATCTATAATAGCATGCGCCAACATGAGGGAAATGGTTTTTGTTTGCAACGCACTCCCTGCATCATTTATAAGAAGCCATTTGTTATCTTTGTGTATTACCATTGTTAAACTCAAGCTGTACCTGTTAATGGGTAAATAGGGGAGACTTATGTTACTTTAACCTCTTTTCTATCACTTTTCCTTAACGATCGCCCTGAGCGAGACAGGGGGGGGGCTTTGTGTCGAGTGCTAAATCGCCACTTCAGTGACAAGGGCCGCCCGTTAACGCGACAATAAACACTTATAATTCAATAGGACCTATCAATTCCCAGCGTCGGACGTGGTCTAGAGTTTTATGTGACTTGTCTCTTTGGTGTAGCGACTGGGAGGGAATCCATACACTGACTATTATTCTAAAATTGTGTTTCTATTACAGTAGATCGTCTGTCTCTCTCGCACTCGACGTCTAGAACGGGAATCCTATTTGACGGTCCGTAGCTCCCAGTACCGCAGCACTCAGGGGAACCAAAGCCTCTAATTCCCAACGTTATTTAGCAAAACCGTAATTAAAATCGTGGAATCAATTAGACCATGTTTAGCTCGAAATCTGTTCATTTTAATGACATTTGAGTAGAATGACGAGCGCGGTAGAGCCCGACCGCGGCCGAAGGTTTGGTACAATTAAGACAATGACGTGTGTCGGGAATTAGGATAGATTGGAGTCGTAGAGACCTTGCTTTGAGAACCGAGAGAAGTGGCTCAGTGGCTGCACGTGGGGTTCGGATTCACGAGGTTACAGGTTCGACTCCCGTCATCACCAATACCTCGGATATTTCTTCCCAAATACAGTTTTTTTTAAATTATTTAGCTTATATTTACACACAGCAGAAATCATGTACCAATTGGCAATGGATTGTTTACTTTTACAGATTTCTTAAAATGCAAAATATTTAAATTCTCGATTTTTTCAGTATTATTCCGAATTTTAGAATGTAAATATATGATTGTGTCCCAACATTTATTTACAGATATTTATTGTTAACAGGAAACACAATATGTTTCATCCAATATATCCTTATTATCAAATGCATTGCAGTGCATCTGTGCAATATAATATCACCAAACTAGTATACCCGGCACCTCCACCAAACAGCCACGCTTTATGTGGGGACGTCGTATTGCAAGAGGGATAAATGTCTACTACTTAAGCAGGACACATTAAACCCACAGACAGTTACTTAAATGTGTATGAAACTTTAACGAACTCATCATTAACAATACACAACTTTCAATCCACTGCAGTAAGAACTCAAGGTGGCTAGGTGAATTACATAAAAATAAAAATATTAGGAGTGAAAATAAATAATTAAAGTATGTAAGCGTTTATTATAAGATTTACTGCAATTAATAAAATCAAAGTGTATTATTTTAAAATACAAATATGAACGCTACTGACTATAACAATAATATTGCATAATATTTTACCGAGACAAATCAAATTTATTATGAGAATATTCAAATTATTTGAAATCAACGTCCGAAATGTAGTCGGCTCATTTCAAGTATATTTATATTGACTGAAGACACACTGAACAGAAATAATTTACTCCACGAGCCATTTCTTTTAAGTAAAGCAACCACACCATTTCTCAATAAAGGATTACAACTGTTGTCTTAAAAATATCAAGAAATTAAAATAAACAGGTTTTAATGGAACCAGTATATGAGAGGTAGTCCAAAAAACTATAATGCTACAGATATAAACACAAGGCGTATTATCTGTAGTAATTATGAATCGATTATAATTACTATAATATTGGCGTTCAATAATATATATTTACAAAAAATGTGTAAACACTGCAATGTTTTTCCTATGGTTGCCATTGTACTAACATCCATTAATCCTGTATACGTCACCACACTTAAACGCCACTTTATTCAAACCCCATTCATTAGTCAATTCAGTAATTCACGACCGTATATTGTGCACATTCAGTCCTCGGCCTGACAACAATTGAACTGCGTCGATCTACTAATCGATCTTGATTGGTCAACAACAATCGATGACCTTGTCCGTTTTATACCAATGATAGTGGAGAGTCGGCTCATGACCTAGTAGAACCCTACCTTATAGCGTGAGGAATAGTACTTATGTACGATACAGAAAAAAGGCCTACATTTACACATCAAAAAAACCTTGTTCTCATAATTTATTATTCATAGAATTTTAATTATGAATTATAACAGCATTGACACTTCCAGCTCAAATATAACATGTTTTTAGTTAATGGACAAAAATACAAAGCTCATTACAATGGAAGAGAATGATTGTTTCCTTGAAATTTCACTAGTGCGTATGCTTTAAATGGTAATTCGGCAATTATTTTAGAATTTACATGTGAGACATTACATACACATTATGACAATCAGTTGGTTGTATGGGTAATTTCTTCAATACACGCATTAGTTGGCCTAAGCCTACTTTTTAATATTTAACTATGCATGAATAAATTAAACAAAATACACATAATTGGCAGCAACAACTAAAACAGAGCGCAAGTATTTGTCAATTACTTGTCAAGATAGGACAATCTATTGCAGCTAGGAATAATGCCAGTATTACCCACTTCTTTACACAATTTTGAATATGTTTAATAATTTTAAAAGTATACAGCTATCAAGAAATATACATCTTGTACATGGCGGGCCTGGTGGGCCATATGATTGTAGGCACGGTGGGCATAATGGTGGGCCTAATGGTGGGTCCAATGGAACCAACTGATTGTGAGTACGGTGTGCCAGGTGCGCCACATGATTGCGAGTTTGGTGGGCCTAACGGTGGGCCCAGTGGAACCAATTGGTTGTGAGTATGGTGGGCCCGGTGCCGCGCGCCATGTTATTGCGAGTTCGGTGGGCCTAATGGTGGGCCCAGTGGAACCAATTGATTGCGAGTACGGTGGGCCCGGTGCCGCGCGCCATGTATTGCGAGTTCGGTGGGCCTAATGGTGGGCCACATGATTGTAGGCACGTTTTGTAAATGGTGGGCCCAGTGGAACTACTTGATTGTGAGTACGGTGGGCCTAATAGTGGGCCTGTGCAACAAATTGAGTGTGAGTACGGTGGGCCCGGTGCGCCACATGATTGCGAGTTTGATGGGCCTAACGGTGGGCCCAGTGGAACCAATTGATTGTGAGTATGGTGGGTCCGGTGCCGCGCGCCTGTGATTGCGAGTTCGGTGGGCCTAATGGTGGGCCACATGATTGTAGGCACGTTTTGTAAATGGTGGGCCCAGTGGAACTACTTGATTGTGAGTACGGTGGGCCTAATAGTGGGCCTGCTCGCTGGTGAATACGAGCTACAACATGGAAAACGAGCAGCGAGGGAGAGGCCAGGATGTGTTTTTCAATTATAAACTCTATCTGGCTTTATTCGCTGGGTTGTAGGAGCGAGTCGAGGAATTGTACGTGCCTGGTGGATAACACGCTTAGTTCACGATACAGCGAACACCAATAGCTTCCATCTCCCCCCACCCCCCACCCCTCCCGCATTGTTATGTCCTAACTAACCCGGGAGAGTGACATGTTATTTGCGGGGAAGAATTGAAACACAATATAATTTTATTTATTTTTACGAGACGGAGGATGCAGCCAGTGGCGGAGTGCGCACGTCAGGCAGTGGCGCCGAACACCTATTTATTACAAAAGCATGAACATTCATTGACGAATGATGAACTAAATATAAAGATCTAGTTATGTCCGCGGGACTACCGAGTATAGCTGAGCAATAAACTGTGAAAAATTAATTAATTTTATTACAGATCCTTTTAGTTTACATTTTGTTCCTCTGTGTAAGCACTAACTAGAAGCACGACATTTTGATATTAATATTCAAATATTTATGATTTGATTAATTTAATTGTTAAATTTTGAAGACAATTCTCCGTCTTGAAATACGACGTCTTCACATAAAGTTTGTCTGTTTGGTGGAGGTGCCGGGTACAGTAGTTTGATGAAATGTTGCACAGGTGGACTGCTCTAGATTATCTGGATCTATTGGATGAAACAAGTGTTTCCTGCTGTAAAAACATATTTTGTATCCCTGTAAATGAGGAGTTTGGAACATTAATGTACTTTTTAAGTTCTAATATTCGGAGTAATACTGAAAAAATCGATGATTTGAACTTTTCAAAATTTGTAAAAGTAAACAATCCTATGCCTATTGGTACATAATTTCTTATGTATGTTACTATAAGCCAGCTTTTTTGGGGTTTATTTGGATTATGGGCGCGTCAACAGTTAGGTCATAATGCACCACTCTAGCCTAAGGGGAGGAGGTGCCCATTCTGATCAGAACAGCCATGGGTACTGGGTAGGGGGAGGAAAGAGGGTGTTCTCACGTCGCGGTCGTCATCGTCTTTGTCATCGTCATCGTCGTCGGGGAGGTCGTCAAGGGAAAGGGAAGGTGTCCCCGACGACGATTGCCAAAGGTCGCCTCTAGTTTCGGGGAGTAATATCGGCCCCTACTCCGCTCTTACTAGCTGACGTTTGGAGGTGGACTTTTTCTCTTGAATCTCCTTTTACGATTAGAGAGCCATGCTCTGGGCCAATTCAACTAATTTAAAATATATATATATATATTATTAATTGTATATCTGTACAAGTGTATTGCATGCATTGTAAATTAGATCCAAAACTTAATGTGATGTATAAAACAATAATAATGTATAGCCTGAAAACCGAGGTTCTGCCATACGACAACAATATTTAATACTCAGTATAACAACTAGGCACTAGTAGCTCATTAGTAACAAGTATGGTACAGGCTAAATAAGCGTTTAATTTTAATGAGAGGAACAATACATGTACCCCATACAAAGTATGACAGTTTATAGTTGTGAGGAAAGAAACCCTTGGGACATCTTTCCGATTGCTGGTGGCGTGTATCGCGTTACGCATGAGCTCCCAGTCCTACGTCTGTCTTAGATTATGTATAGGCTACTCTGCTTTAGTTAACTTGTTATCACACATGGCTTGTGATTGTTGGTTCTCATCTCATCTCTATGCGCTTAGAAAACCAGCGGGTGTCGAGTCGACGATCTGCTGAAACCGAGATTCGCGTGTGATCATAACAAACTATTAGCTACCGATGTGATATGGACTCATGTTCATAGGCTACATTCTTTTAGTAGAGCTACCTGTTGTAGGGTGCAAATTCACTCAGCTATATGACTTTATTGTATCAGGATAAAAACGTAAACCCTTTAGCTGTCTACAACAGCCACAGGCAACGACTTTGCCATGGTAACCTGACAGTCCACACCACAGTCGAGTGGTGCCAAAATATGATAATATGTATGAAAGCGGCCATCAAGGTTATATCGTAGAATTGTACATTACGATTAGAAAATAAAGAGTAAGTCCAGGTTATGACGGAGACCTTCTTTACCAACTCTTCTGCGTCTATCGTGTTATCGAATATGGTCGCCGATTGTTGTTACTCGTCTACGGATGTCTCCTTACGATGCATAGAATAAATCGGGTGTAGTAAGACGGCTAACAGTAACAAAATTTTTGGCGGCGGATGCACTCTACCCCTACGTCGTCCGGCTGATAGATGTAGCTCTAGCGAGACTGTTTCGGGATATCCCGAGTTCGAATCTCGTCACCGGCAACCTTGACTGAAAGTTTTCCCTAATGCTTTTTTCAGTCGTTAATGAGAATCCAAGGGATCTCTCTTAAACTGCCCTTGGACATCCTTCACAAATTGTCCTAGCTCCATTATGCCTAGTTAGAGAGAGGCATGCATTGCACCCTGGTCAGGTTTCCCACGCTCAACGGTTTCCTTACAGTTTTCCTGCTTCCTTTCCACGACTTGTAATGTTATATCTATTTTCTCAAGATTGTGCTTAATTATTCATCTTATCCGAACAATTGATTTGCCCCAAGTGTATTCGGGCCGTGAAAGACTAAAATGATTCATAAGAATAATCATATGACTAAGAAACTTTGCCTTGTTAGGCAAGTGCGTTAAACATAAATAAGGCGTATTTCATTAATTAATAATGCTGCCAACTATAAAACTATGTTCAATCACGTAGGTTCGTGGCTTGTAAAGTTGTGGGGCGAGTCCAAAAGGTTCAGGACAAAACGTCCAATCCAAAAGGTAGGTACCGGCTAAAATGTTCAATTCCGATTCATGTCCAGTTTGAATTATCCCGTACGGAAATATAAACAGGGAGATATGTACAATCCTGGACCTATCACACGGCTGCTATGGACTACCTCGTACCCAGTCCACGGGAAGCGTGGACAAGCCCGGACCTAGACCTCACATTTATGTTATGGACAAATTAGTTAAAAATTAAGTTACTTTTTTCAACAGCTCTTCAACGGAAAAAATGTATATTGTGTTTTTAAGTTAACTTATACATAATTTTTAGGCCAACGCTGTGTCACCTTAGGTGATTTTGTTCACTACAACACAGTATTCCTGATTTTAAACCGGCCTCTCTAACAACTCACTCTTTGTTTATGCTTCCTGAGTAAAATGTAGCTTACAACATTATTCGGGCCTGCGCTTCAATTAAATAACAGTTTTTAGTCACTATTGTTTGATACATAGATAATATCTAGGGCGACGGTCGTTCGCCCGCAGCCAAGCGCACGCGACTGCTTAACGACTAACTCGACCCTGTATATTCCTATCCGAGTTGGGGGGTTTTCAGCTATCTGCATACGCCGCACCGAAAGATTTACAATCTTGAAACACGGTATATGACCTGATGTGGTTCATGATCTACAAAAAAAAATCAGCCCAATCCGATAACCCGTTCTGTGTTTTAAAAAAGTGCCTCAACATAATTGAAAACCTTCCGGCTGGCTGGCTGGGCATGGGTGGCTGGTTGGGGGGTTCTGACGAATAAGAGCCTACAGAGAAAACGATACATCTTAGAACTATGAAACTTGGACCACACTTAGATGTACCTAAGACGCAGATACTTATGCTTTCAAAACCAAAATCGGGTAACAGGGACTGGAGAAAATCAAAATTTTGGATAACAATCAAACCACGTAATTACTAAGGCGTGGTAATTTGTACAAACTTGAAATTAAACATGCTCTTAACCATTATAAATATCGAGCGTCCAAAACACAAGGGGCTAAATTTGGGGGGACCGAGTGCCTTTTGCTTTCAAACCCAATATCGAGTAATAGGGACCAGAGAAAATCAAAATTTTGGATAATAATCAAAACACGTAATTACTAAGGCGTGTTGTAAAACTTGAATTAAACATGCTCTTAACCATTATACATTTTTATTCGCCTAAATATTCAAGCAATTTTCGTAACAAGACGACATTAACCATAGCAAATTTATTAAAAAACATTGTATATTGCCAACTACAGATTGTAAATAAAAATCCCCCCAAAATACAAAAATTTGTAAAAAAAAAAAAAAAAAAAGGCAGCCAAGCTCTCCAAACGTTTTCGGCTGTGAATACTGTGAGATATAGAAGTTGAGCCAAGCATTTCATTCTTGCTCCCTAGTTTCGCATTGAAAAGAAGTAAGATCATTTCGCCTGTTGACGAGCGCCAAGCCAACCATTTTCGTGGTAAAAAAGGTAAAAATTTTAAACTCAAAATCATAAAAAAAATTACTTGGCTATTGACTTTTTAGAGTCCTCGTACCAAAATCAATAGCCAAGTAATTTTTTTATGATTTTGAGTTTAAAATTTTTACTTTTTTTACCACGAAAATGGTTGGCTTGGCGCTCGTCAACAGGCGAAATGATCTTACTTCTTTTCAATGCGAAACTAGGGAGAAAGAATGAAATGCTTGGCTCAACTTCTATATCTCACAGTATTCACAGCCGAAGACTTTGGAAGAAGAGCTTGGCTGCCGTTTTTTTTTTTTTTTTTTTACAAATTTTTGTATTTTGGGGGGATATCACATCTTTTTGTTGTTTGTTTCATATCAAGGTGTGAAATACGTGAAATGTAAAGGTGGATACAGTGCCTTTTAAAACAGATTGTCCAGAAACAAAAGCTACCATCTTTTGTTTTTGTTTACAATCTGTAGTTGGCAATATACAATGTTTTTATTAAATTTCCTATGGTTAAATGTCGTCTTGGGTGTTTGTGTGAATGATTTGTTGACCGGAATATAACACATTGATGCATAATTTTAATTAGCAATTAAAATATTAAAATTGTATTGAATACGACCTAAAGTTTTTCTCAAAGTTAAGGGTGGTAGGGAACAGTGGGGGTGAAATATCGCTTGCCTCCTGGCGGATTATTATGTTTCATATTATTATGTACCATCATGCCAAATTTCATGTTGATAACTCATTCGGTACCTTCATGGTGAATGCTGGAAATCAAGGTAAAAATAACAAAAACTATTAGGGATGGGGGTTGACAAAATGTGGTTTAGGAAATGAGAATAGGCCGATTGGGTTAAAGCACATTAAAACATAATTTACTAATTTGAATAAAAATTCAATTTTGTGTTAGAGTTATAAATTATACCAATTTTAGGGGATGAATTAGGGGGTGTTGGGGTGGAATATCGCTTGCCTATCGGCGAATTATTTTTTATATTAGTATGTACCATCATGCCAAATTTCATGCTTATAACTCATTAGGTGCCTTCATGGTGAATGCTGGAAATCAAGGTAAAAATAATATAAACTATAGGCCTAAGGGATGGGGGTTGAAAAATTGAGGTTTAGGAAATGAGAATAGGCCGATTGGGTTAAAACACATTAAAACATAATTTTAATAACTAATTTGAATAAAACATCAATTTTAGATTAGAGCTATGAATTATTCCAATTTTAGGGGGTGTTGGGGGTGGAATATTGCTTGCCTCTCGGCGGATTATTTTTCATATTATTATGTACCACCATGTCAAATTTCATGATGATAACTCATTAGGTGCCTTCGTGGTGAATGCTGTAAATCAAGGTAAAAATAATATAAACTATTAGGGATGGGGGTTGACAAAATGTGGTTTAGGAAATGAGAATAGGCCGATTGGGTTAAAACACATTAAAACATAATTTACTAATTTGAATAAAATGTCAATTTGGGTTAGAGCTATGAATTATTCCAATTTTAGGGGATGATTTAGGGGGTGTTGGGGGTGGAATATCGCTTGCCTCTCGGCGAATTATTTTTCATATTAGTATGTACCATCATGCCAAATTTCATGCTGATAACTCATTAGGTGCCTTCTTGGTGAATGCTGGAAATCAAGGTAAAAATAATATAAACTATAAGGGATGGGGGTTGAAAAAATGTGGTTAAGGAAATGAGAATAGGCCGATTGGGTTAAAACACATTAAAACATAATTTTAATAACTAATTTGAATAAAACATCAATTTTAGATTAGAGCTACGAATTATTCCAATTTTAGGGGGTGTTGGGGGTGGAATATCGCTTGCCTCTCGGCGGATTATTTTTCATATTATTATGTACCATCATGTTAAATTTTATGATGATAACTCATTAGGTGCCTTCGTGGTGAAAGCTGAAAATCAAGATAAAAATAATATCAACTATTAGGGATGGGGGTTGACAAAATGTGGTTTATATTATGAGAATAGGCCGATTAGGTTAAAACACATAAGAACATAATTTTAATAACTAATTTGAATAAAAATTCAATTTTGGGTTAGAGCTATGAATTATTTTAATTTTAGGGGATGATTTAGGAGGGGTTGGGGGTGGAATATTGCTTGTCTCTCGGCGGAAGTTTGTGAGTCTGAGATACATCTAAGTGTGGTCCAAGTTTCATAGTTCTAAGATGTACCGTTTTCTCTGTAGGCTCTTATTCCTCTGGCAGAACCTCTCCCCCCCCAACCAACCAACCAACCAACCAGCCAGCCAGCCGAAAGATTTTCATCGATTTTTACTCAATTTTTTAACACAGAAAGGGTTATCGGATCGGGCTGATTTTTTTTGTATGTCGTGGACCACATATCATATACCGAGTTTCAAGATTGTAAATCTTTCGGGACGGCGTGTGCAGATAGCTGAAAACCCCCAACTCTGGTAGCTGTAAGCAGGGCCGAGTTATCGTCGCCTACTAGCAGTCGCGTGCGCTTGGCTGCGGGCGAACGACCGTCGCCCTAGACATAAGATGGAAGCTTTTGTTTCTAGACAATCTGTTTTGAAAGGCACTGTATCCACCGCTTGCTTCATGTAGGCCTATCATTACAAATTTCGTTATTTGCTTCACCTGAAATATTATCTAGTTACGTAATTTTAGAAAGTGAATCAAACTCCGTCTAAGCCGTACATCCGAGCAATTTAGATGGGAAATTACATTTGAAATTTCCTGCTTTCTTTGAGTTATCGTTTACAAGTATTCCACGCCTTAATATGGAACAAACAACAAAAATATGTGATATCCCCCCCCCCCCCCCAAATACAAAAATTTGTAAAAAAAAAAAAAAAAAAACGGCAGCCAAGCTCTCCTTTAAAAGTCTTCGGCTGTGAATGCTGTGAGAAGTTGAGCCAAGCATTTCTTTCTTTCTCCCTAGTTTCGCATTGAAAAGAAGTAAGATCATTTCGCCTGTTGACGAGCGTCAAGCCAACCATTTTCGTGGTAAAAAAAGTAAAAATTTTAAACTCGAAATCATAAAAAAAAATTACTTAGCCATTGAATTTGGTTCATTATGAGAACTCTAAAAAGTACTTGGCCATTGAATTTGGTTCATTACGCGAACTCTTAAAAGTCAATGGCCAAGTAATTTTTTTTATGATTTTGAGTTTAAAATTTTTACTTTTTTTGCCACGAAAATGGTTGGCTTGGCGCTCGTCAACAGGCGAAACGATCTAACTTCTTTTCAATGCGAAACTATAGGGAGAAAGAATGAAATGCTTGGCTCAACTTCTATATCTCGCAGCATTCACAACCGAAGACTTTTGAAGGAGAGCTTGGATGCCTTTTTTTTTACAATTTTTTGTATTGGGGGGGGGGGGGTAAAAAAAGGGGGGGATTTTCTACCTAGGTAAACAATTTTTGCAAAACAAAATAGAGCAGGTGTAGGCCTAAAACTCAAAACAATATGATACTGCATGCATATTTCTTCTCAAACACCGGGTCCACAGAAACAACTTTCTTTGTAAATCAGTGTTCATAATTAAAAAGGAGACATTAAATAATAAATAAATAAATAAATAAATAAATAAATAAATAAATAAATAAATAGGGCTTCAATTATTTATTTTCTATGCTCCTCGTCAATGGTTTCAAACTGTAGCAGAGCAGCGGATTGTTTTCAGCAAAATCACCTGCAATATGATTGCAATGTCACTATGCTCGTACCGTACGTCATGTAAAACAGCTGCAAATAATAAAAATACCATAATCTGTGTCATACTGAACACCCCTAATAGTTGAATACAGGGTACCCTAGATCGAGTTAAAATAAATCTGGTGACAAATGTTTTCAATGTAAATTATCTACTAGATAAATTTGTTTAAGTCGTCAACGTCATGATACTGTGTCTGGTCTACTGATGTGTTATGTAAAACACTATCCTACTACTGTTGTCTTTATGCCTACTTCTAATACTTTGTCTACTGACGTATTATGTAAAACACAACCCTACTACTTACTGTTGGCTATAGGTCTATCACAGACATACTTTATGTAATTTTTTAAGGAAGTTATTTTATAATTACAAAACATATTTTAATTAGGCATTTTGCATTCTCACAAGAATTATATTATAAAGGAAATGATTTAGCATTATTTATTTTAAAGCTAGTCTTGGTGCCAATTAACAGAGCATTATTAAATCTCATGTTTTAGTTTTCAACAAAAGTATGGTCAAGAAAGATGAAGAATGAAAGGTCAACATCTTTTATAAAAGTTCCAAGAAAAAATTATAAATAGTGTCAACTCATACCTTTCATTTGCAAACTCACTACTGTGGTGTAGGCTACACATGTCATGCTTACTGTGTTGTAGAGAGGACTGCAGCAATTTTTTTGTGTAGGCCTATTTATGTTGCTGCCTTTCGGATAGTTTCATCATTAAGGTTATTCGTCCGCGTTTTTCTATTTTCCAAAATATGCTACCAAACCAAAATATAGCGAATGGCTTTGAAACCTGGCTCTATTAGAAAATCAATACTCATTTTTTCAAAATTTTTCTGACCGGGCACACGACAAATATCGCCTCTTCAAAATAATTTCAAACTTCAATTTGCCCAAGCACGCCATTCAACGTAGGTAGGCCTAGTTGTGTTTTTGTGACATTAATTTTAAAGTAGTTTTCTAGAGGCTGACTGAGTTTTTTGGATGAGCGTAGCGAAGATTCCATTCTACTACACTGGAGAAAAAAATTCTTAATGTTTTTTGTGTGTGTGTGTGTCCACACGATTCCGGCTAAACCGACACTCCAATTGCGATGAAATTTTATGGAGGCCTTCGAAATCTTTGAACTTAGAACTGCCACGTATTTGAGCGCAATCAAAAAATTATTTCTCTTAAAAATCGCAATTTTAAGTTTTTTTCCAATTTTTTAAAATTTCTTCGACTTATAACACATACATGCTTTATTCGATTGTAATGATTTTTTTACAGAACCTTAATTTTATGAATTAATATATTCTTGTGAAATTTGAGCGTAATCGAAAAATTATGTCTCATGAAAATCGCAATTGTACGCTTATTTTTGTTTAAAAAAAAATTACGCTCATCCAACAACGCGCCTGAAAAAGCGTTTGCGAAGCTTCCTAGTTTAAAAATATATTATTGTCTTTCCTAAGAATTTTTTTTCGTTTGGCGGTATTGTGTACCGATTAGCACCGCCAAACGAAAAAATTGCAAGAAAGACAATGGTTAAAAAAATTTTTTTTTCTCTCAGTAAGCCTTTAGAAAACCAGTTGAAAATTAATGTCAGAAAAACACAACTACCTACGTTGAATGGTGAATGGTGTACTTGGGCGAATTGAAGTTTGAAATTATTTTGAAGTGGCGATATTAGCCGTGTGCCCGACCAGAACAATTTGAAAAAAATAGTTTTGATTTTCTAAAAGAGCCAGGTTTCAAAGCCATTCACTACATTTTGACTTGGTAGCATATTTGGGAAAATAGAAAAACGTGGTTAAATAGCCTTAATCAACTTTCATGCAAGATTACAACTTATTGCACTGAATAATACAACATAGATGGTAACTGCTCCAAGAAATCAAACACAAAAATAAATAACAACAGTAACCATAATATGCAGCATTGTAACTTGTGTCCTTTGTTAACTCATTCTGGATGTATGTTTCTTTCTTTATTCAGCCATACAATGGGGAATGTTCACCAAGTCCAAATAATTACGTGGATGTAAGAAATGGATAGAAAACACCTTAAAAACACCATTACCTAAAGTAAAAAATTTAAATTTTATTGAGGCACAAAGTTTGTAGTATTTTATTTTCTGCGCAAACAGCACGTGACATCAATATTTGGGTCTGAATATCAAAATACAAGTAGTATAGGCATATTTACTTGCAAGAACTCTTATCCAATAGGATGGGTTATTGAAAATAAATTGCAGCTTGTTTAATAAGCTAGTGGGAACTTCATGGAAAGTCCCAAATAAACTACAAGAAATTGTATCGAGTTCTACACCAAGACGTAACATATATACATCATTGCATTCACATATCAGTTGAATCCTGGGTGTACACTGTATTGCAAAGTACTCACACCAATGGTGGTTCGACCTAAGACTAAATGTGACATTCAAGACCGAGTTACACTAACGTTGACCAAATTGGTATTCAAGAGATTATATTAATATAAGCAGCCACAGTCTGTTGTCCCCCTGACGGAAAACAAGCAAGATATAATAGGACAAGTATTAAATAAGGAACTAGTACCATCTTTCGTAGGTAAATCATAATCCACAAGGTTATGTCTCTCTTATTAATATGTGGAACTCACAAAATTATAATGGAAATGATGGATATACACAAAGATTATCTGTTGTTTTTACAAACCATCCTGTCAGAGGATACAAATTCGAGCCCTAAACTTACATTTCCTAACACCATTAGGTACCATGTAAAACTAGCGTACCTAGATTTTAGTAGAGCTTTATTTCTAAGATAAACTTTGGTAGTCATCGAGCTCTCCCCAATGTAGGCACAGACAAATTGGCAACATTGAGTAACTTTCCAAAAACAAATTTGTTCTGCCACATATAAAAAAAAGAACCTTAATTGATTAAAAAATGCTTAATTCATTGGAATGTATTTCTTTAAGTTAAAATAATGACTTTCACGTATTGTTTAGCTTGTCTTATAAAACATCTAGCTTGCAAAGTGCATGTGGTGGCCAGTGCTAGTGGCAACCAATGGCTAGCGGCTCGGCAACGGATCGGATGTAGGCATTCAGGGTAGAGGCATGACGACTTGAACGTAAGACTGTGGGAAATAGCCCGTCTTGCCGTTGACGCTGCCTTCGTACCAGTTCTCGTCGATCTTATTGATCAGCGTGATCGTGTCACCCTCCTGAGAAACAGAAACTCAGTTCACACTCGAAACTCGATACCACATTGCCTTCACTAGGTGGTGAGCCTTTCAGAGCAAGACAATGTGCAGGCATAACTGATTGTAGGAGTTGTAAGGAAATATCTTTTAGACAGAAACATGCAATCCCATACGATTTACAATGAAGTCATTAAAATAAATACATGTACAAACATAATGATTAATAATTAACAATTAATAATAATATTATGTATGCAATGTGAATATTTAAAAACATTTGTCGGGTGATTTTATTACTAATTAGTAATTACTATTTAACAAACAAGATGTTATACGGAAGTAAGAAATTGAAATCATTTAAGTAGGTACACATAGGCCTATCTACTTTATTTTTCAAAAAATCATTTACAAATACAATATCAAATAATAGCTCCAAACACTATACTACACATGACATATGGCTAGCTTATCAGCCTCCTCACCTTGAATCCCAGCTCCCCCGGATTCTCTGGTTCAAAGTCATATATGGCGGTACAGCTGGGCACCTTGGTCATCATAGGTGTCCTAGCGGGCGACCTCATGGGCGACGGGAGGGGCGAGGCTGGACAAACATCAACGTGGCACACGTGAATAATAGATAGGCGAGCTCACAGGAAGCTTGCGTACAGCAAATTAAGGGTTTTAAGGGTAGGTATTTAACAAAATGCAAAGCATGATGATTTAAGACAAACTGTATATTTATTTGTTTCTGGACTGAAATTGTTAGTGATGTAAAATGCACGAGCATTTTCTTTTGGAGAAAATTTTCGAGCACGAGCATTTTCCGAGCATATTCTAAAAACTTCATACTTCCATAATAAATTGTCTTATTAGTTATTAGCATAATTGGGTAACCATTTTTTCAATCTATTTGAAATTGCAATAAACGTCATGTTACTTAATGATGGAAAACAGTGAATTTTGGAAGGCTACTATTTGGGGATTACAAGTTTTAGAGGCTAAATTGAAATATGTTTGTAGCTTGGTGATTGTGTTTGCATATGGAAATAATAATTCAGAGCTAGAACTACCTATATTAAAATAACAGTAAATGCATGATTATTCTTGTAAAAAAAATTAAACTACCGGTAGGCCTAGTAAATTTTTAACAGGGGTAGGCCCCTATTAGCAGTCAGGTAATTGTGGTGAAAATAAAAGTCATTTTTGTTTTTATTATACCCAAAAGCGGTGAATTGGTGATGATAAATAATTCAAGATTTAGCCCGATATTTTTGAAAATTTTGAGTGTGGTACCTTTTAAAAGAATTGCAGATAACAATAAAATTTACTCTATATACTTATAATAATTCAGAGGCAGGTGTTTGTGGTGGAACTTATTTGCATCTTTGGTTTTATTCTGACCAAAAGCGGTAAATTGGTGTAGAAAATAATATATAATTTACAGTTTTTAGCGGTGAAAATGTAGTTTTTAGTTTTTACCATAAAAAGCCTACCTGCCCCTGGGTATTAGTATAGTATTAAAATACTAATCATTGGACTATTTACTGTGAGCATAAATTTTTATTTATTGTGTGTGCACCTTGGCCTAATTTTGTGTTGAAGCCAGAGGCCTAAGCACACAGTAACAGCATTCTACAAAAAGTGAAGTTTGACTCACAAGCAAACATTCCTAAAAAGGTGAGAAATATATTTGAATTTTGAAATATGTGTTAGCATTGTAGACTACTGGCAAAGAAAATCGTGACTTTAGACCCAGCCTAGCAAGGAGGCACATAATTAACTATAATTATGATGTTCCTACTACGGAAATCATTTATATTTAAAATGAAGTTTAATTTGTACAATTTGTTAATAATTCAAGGAATACATAAGATTTAAGCACATTGTACATATGGAAATACAGCAAATTATTTCTACTTGATTTTAAAGCCAGCTATAAATTTTCAACACAAAAGTGCACAGGAATAAAGTAGGTAGGTACTAGTCCCAAATGAGGTCAACCATACTAGCGGTGGGCTACCACAAAATTTCTGTAGCAAGTTTCCTAGGGGGTATTAAATGATAATTATAGTACTGTACTAAGAGTTACAGTAGTTGTAATCCAGTCCCTGGCCATAAGACCCGTAGGAATTTCGACCTCGATGGAATTTTTCTTCTGATCCTGTGAGGGTATACCTTAGGGATAAAAAAAATCTTGGGTAGACATCTGGCATTCCGGGCCTAAGTTTTTTACGACGCCATCTTGTTTTGGGCATATACATATAGTACATGCTCTCGGTTTTCATACATTTTCTATACTTTTGATTATAGCTGTAATAAATCTGACGTTATATTTGGATTCTTCATAAAATTTCAAATAAAATAATACTAATTTGGTCTTCCTGGGAACATTGTGGGATTATTTTTAGGGAATTACATATTATTAGTCCTGCATATAGGTGCACTAATACACACATACAATCCCTGACCATAAGACCCGTAGGAATTTCGACCTCGATGAAATTTTTCTTCTGATCCTGTTAGGGTATACCTTAGTGATAAAAAAAAACTTGGGTAGACATCTGGCATTCCGGAACAAAGTTTTTTACGACGCCATCTTGTTTTGGGCTTATGTATATAGTGCACGCTCTAGGTTTTCATACATTTTCTATACTTTTGAATACAGCTATAATAAATCTGACATGTGATTTGGATTCTCCGTGACATTTCCAATTAAATAATACTAATTTGGTCTTCCTGGGTACATTTTGCGGCTATTTATTGGAAAATAAAAAATAAAATTCATCACAAATTGTATATTATTTTTTATTTATTTTTTTACTCGTCATGGAATGCAAGTGGAATGAATAGACTGCAACTTATTTTACAATTAATAATACACAAATATAAAAAAATAACTTGGGTATACATCTGGCATTCCGGAACAAAGCTTTTTACGACGCCATCTATTTTGGGCTTATGTATATAGTGCACGCTCTAGGTTTTCATACATTTTCTATACTTTTGAATACAGCTATAAAAAACTGACATGTGATTTGGATTCTCCGTGACATTTCCAATTAAATAATACTAATTTGGTCTTTCTGGGTACATTTTGCGGCTATTTATTGGAAAATAAAAATAAAATTCATAACAAAAATTGTATATTATTTTTTATTTATTTTTTTACTCGTCATGGAATGAAGTGGAAATAATGGCGTTTTCCATTGGCATGCACTCGGCGAGTGCAGAGATGTCATTGCTGTCGACTTCCACTTGAATAACATTGCTAAACTGAACAAATGTAGAGACAAGTGACGATTCTGTGCAGACTAGGGCGCACTAGTGCGACCTGCGAATTAAAAACACCATAAGACTGAAATTGTACCCCTTGAGAGGGCAGGGCTGTGGTGGTAGATTTGGGTTGATTCTATTGTTGTAACAAAAGAAGAATCGTTGCATGTCCAAATATAGTATCCTAGCAGCAAACAGCAACAAAGTGTAATTAATAATAATTGAATTATATTGTTGAAGATGAAGTGATAGAAGTAATTGTGATATATGTGGTAAATTTTTTAAGTTTTTTTTTTGCACTTTTGAGGGCGAATGATTCGGACAATGACAGATAAAAAGGTAATTGTGGGGCTGAAATTATGTCGAGGTGTAGCACTAAAGGCAGTGACTATCTAAGTGCATCATATGCCAAATATATCAACCAGGACAGAATTTAACTACTACCTTGGAAGGAAGACACAACATTTTATCAGCCGCAGAAATAAGATAAGACAATATTTTAAAATGTTGTGTCTTCCTTCCAGGGTAGAAGTTAAAGGGGTATTTAACCGCTTAACTCAAAAAATATATTTCATTTAGGCTAACTAGTAATGAATTTAGCAATTAACAGAAAAATTATTTAAATATTGGCCATTATTGACGTACTCGACAGCCTTTTCTGTAAATTCTCTATATTTTGTTTTGTAATTTGGGCAAGTAGTTCGGTCAAAATATGCTGATTTTGGAATGCAAAACACCAATTTTCGCAATTTCTGGATCAAAAAAATTAAAAAAATCGTTGTAAATCACAGTTACAAGATATCTTTTTTTAAACGGTGATTTTAGTGTAGTATTGTGCTATAGATCACGTGGTAAAAAATAATTTTTTGGAGTTTTTTAGCCCTTTAAATTCTGTCCTGGTTGATATATTTGGCATATTGATGCACTTAGATAGTCACTGCCTTTAGTGCTACACCACGACATAATTTCAGCCCCACAATTACCTTTTTATCTGTCATTGTCCGAATCATTCGCCTTCAAAAGTGTAAAAAAAAAATTAAAAAACTTACCACATATATTACAATTACTTCTATCACTTTATCTTCAAAAATATAATTCAATTATTATTAATTACACTTTGTTGCTGTTTGCTGCTAGAATACTATATTTGGACATGCAACGATTCTTCTTTTGTTACAACAATAGAATCAACCCAAATCTACCACCACAGCCCTGCCCTCTCAAGGGGTACAATTTCAGTCTTATGGTGTTTTTAATTCGCAGGTCGCACTAGTGCGCCCTAGTCTGCACAGAATCGTCACTTGTCTCTACATTTGTTCAGTTTAGCAATGTTATTCAAGTGGAAGTCGACAGCAATGACATCTCTGCACTCGCCGAGTGCATGCCAATGGAAAACGCCATTATTTCCACTTCATTCCATGACGAGTAAAAAAATAAATAAAAAATAATATACAATTTTTGTTATGAATTTTATTTTTTATTTTCCAATAAATAGCCGCAAAATGTATCCAGGAAGACCAAATTAGTATTATTTAATTGGAAATGTCACGGAGAATCCAAATCACATGTCAGATTTATTATAGCTGTATTCAAAAGTATAGAAAATGTATGAAAACCTAGAGCGTGCACTATATACATAAGCCCAAAACAAGATGGCGTCGTAAAAAGCTTTGTTCCGGAATGCCAGATGTATACCCAAGTTATTTTTTTATATTTGTGTATTATTAATTGTAAAATAAGTTGCAGTCTATTCATTCCACTTGCATTCCATGACGAGTAAAAAAATAAATAAAAAATAATATACAATTTTTGTGATGAATTTTATTTTTTATTTTCCAATAAATAGCCGCAAAATGTATCCAGGAAGACCAAATTAGTATTATATAATAGGAAATGTCACGGAGAATCCAAATCACATGTCAGATTTATTATAGCTGTATTCAAAAGTATAGAAAATGTATGAAAACCTAGAGCGTGCACTATATACATAAGCCCAAAACAAGATGGCGTCGTAAAAAACTTTGTTCCGGAATGCCAGATGTCTACCCAAGTTTTTTTTTATCACTGAGGTATACCCTAACAGGATCAGAAGAAAAATTTCATCGAGGTCGAAATTCCTACGGGTCTTATGGTCAGGGATTGTATGTGTGTATTAGTGCACCTATATGCAGGACTAATAATATGTAATTCCCTAAAAATAATCCCACAATGTTCCCAGGAAGACCAAATTAGTATTATTTTAGTTGAAATTTTATGAAGAATCCAAATATAACGTCAGATTTATTACAGCTATAATCAAAAGTATAGAAAATGTATGAAAACCGAGAGCATGTACTATATGTATATGCCCAAAACAAGATGGCGTCGTAAAAAACTTAGGCCCGGAATGCCCGATGTCTACCCAAGATTTTTTTTATCCCTAAGGTATACCCCAACAGGATCAGAAGAAAAATTCCATCGAGGTCGAAATTCCTACGGGTCTTATGGCCAGGGACTGGATTATTGGCACAACAGATCTATGTAGTACAGAAAAATGTACCACGAATCTCTCTTCTTCCACTTTGTAACAACTCATATCAATTATTAATGTTAACATTTATCACAATGTTATTGAAAGCAATTCAAAGTCTTATTTATAGGTTAATAAATGTGTGTCTAATGAATTAAAGTAGCACATATAAACTCCAGGCTTCTACTACTCATTGTAACGTATAAGTTCCCTGTAGCCTACACCACAGATTTATTTTTGTACTATTAATACCCAAATCTCTAGTGCTATCCTATGTCCCATGTTTGTTGCCCACCCCAACAAGATGGATAAAGTGATACATTACCATGGCTGAGAATTAGAACTAGAGGTAAATTACTAGATATAAGTTCCTTGATTACCATGGGAAAACATAAAGTAAAACCACATTCTCAATGAGTAACACTGGACAAAACGGCCAGAAGTTGAGCATGAAAAATTAGTGCCATTAACAACCATAAACACTTTGAAATGTGAGACAAAACAATTAAGCAAGACTACAACATTCAAGAAGGGACATAAAGAAAATATCAACTTAAGTAGAAACACAGAGAGAGTAACCAACATATATTATAAACTAGGAAAACGCTTAAGTCCCGCCGCGTTGTTGGATGAGCGTAATTGGTGCCATGTGTTATGCGGATTTTTACTATTGTTCTGTGAAAAAATCATTAATTAGTCGAAGATTTTTTTTAAATAAATGAAATTAAATAAAAAATTAACTTTATTTTTTTAATTAATCGTAATTTTTAAAAAAGAAAAAAATCGCAAAAATGAAATTTTCATAAGAAATAGTTATTTGATTGCGCTCAAATCTTACACAAAAATATATTAATTCATAAAATTAAGGTTCTGTGAAAAAATCATTAGAATAGGATAAAGCATGTAGGTGTTATAAGTCAAAGAATTGTTTTAAAAATCGAAAAAATCGTAAAATTGCGTTTTTTTGAAGTAAAAATTTCCCGATTGCGCTCAAAAACGTGGCAGTTCTAAGTTTAGAGATTTCGAAGCCTCATAAAATTTCATCACAATCGGAGTATCGGTTTAGCCGGAATCGTGTTAACAGACACACAAAAATACAAAAAGAAAGAAAGGAAAAAAAAAAAAAAAAACATTCCGGATTTTTCTCCAGTGTAGTGAAAATGGAATCTTCGCTTCGCTCGCTACGCTCATCCAATAAACCGTAATATAACATTACTTACAGTTGAGCTAATTCCAGATAATACAGTTTGTCCCTAGATGTCAATTTATTTACTGAGTTTGCCCAGTATTTAATTATTACATTTGTCATTTAGTGGCGGGTGTTGAGTTCCAAGAGCCTGGATAAAAATAGCTTAGCATAAGAGGTGGAGTAAGTCGAGTAATGTACATAGTAAGGCCAACTGCACAGTTTAGTTGGATTCATTTTCTGGCATTAGTAAATGATATATCTAGACTATAAGAAACTCTTTATCCTAAATAACTACTATACTCAAGTAAAATGTAAACATATCAACATACCAATTTAATTTACACTAAGTTTGGTGTAGTAGGCTACCCTTATATTACGGTGGGAAGCTATGTAAAATTGAGCTAGTGATTGATAATGATTTATGATATCTAGAAGTTGAAGATTGAAACCAATGACAACAATACATTGTCACACAAACTTATGGGAAAGAGTGTAATCATAGAGTTGGACACCATGTCAATACATGCATTCACACTAACTCACATACTAATTGATCATAGTAGGCCTACTATTTTAATGCTATGAAAAAAATAAGTAAATTACATAATTAATTTGTATGCCTGTAATGGTGGCATATAAATCAAATTAAATCATTATCATATATTAAATTACCACCCCCAGACCCGACTTATGTTGGAAGCAGGTGTAAGAAATATATATTATGCCAGGCCAGACTAGGCAAGTGCACAATCAGGGTTCAAGTGAACGTAGCAATTTGCATATTCAAAAGCCCCCGCACTTATGATCGGAATCACGTTAACTATGAGCTTGAAGATAACAGCAAGATACCAACCATTGGTCGAGCGAGCCCCATTGCCAGTCGGGAACAGTTCCAGTTGGTTTGGTTTAGCGTGCACAGGCGTAGATGCCTGGGAAGAACCTACACAACCCATAGCACACAGAGGCAGTCAGAACAGCACACAGAGCGGGGACAGAGTACACGCATGTTAGTCGGAGTTATTTTAGCACATGCATGCATCATCTGACGTTCGTTTGTGGGGCGGGGTCTAGGCTAGTCTATTAATAGTGATGCTAGCCGTGCTCTTGGCACAAATATACTAGCATTGCAAATTGGAACATCACAACATCTCTGTGAAAACAGTGAATCTGTTTTGAGCATTAAAACTCTAGGATCACTACAGTTTAATTTCTGCTATGGCATACCAAGTTATCATGCCTGACATTTATGAGGTACATGATACTTTTTTATGCTTTTTTATCAAAATCTATAGATAGCACATCAATCTGGCTGGCACAAGTATGAAATCTAAACATAGATTAACTTTATAATATTTTTTTATATAAGATGTGTAAACAGTCTACTTTTCATAGTTGCTTCCAAAGTTTTCATAGGTTGTGTATGTGTATGCTTCTAAGGGGTTAGAATTTGTTAGCTTTGCATCGGTAGAATGCAAACTGACTGTGGGTAGATATCTATGCAATGGCAGTTTCTCACAAACAGATAATAATGAGGTGACAACATGACACAGTAAAAAGTAAAGCAAGTAGGCAAAATTGCTGCATGTTTCTTAAATATGAAATATTGTCATCACCGACATCTTCTCTAATGACATAGAGTCATAGACACAAGATATTTTCAGGTTTGTGACACCCTTTAATCAATACTCAATGATGGTTCTAAAACTACATGCATATTGTAAATATATTAAATTAAAAATTCTTGTTTACTAAGGAATGTTTGAACTACTGTAGCTTCAACTCAAAATCAAATTCATGCAAAAAACTAAAACATAGTATATTTATTCTAGGGATGGCATTGGATACCAGGGTAATTTGATTTTACCCAAAATACAGTTCTTGTTCTGAGACAATTTTTCACGTACAAATTCAAAATTTTATGCATCCCTATTCTGTGTGGTCTATTTCCGGTGCCTGTGACCTACATGGTCAACTGGGTGACTGCAGCAAGTGCATGCACCACCTCGACCCTCTTACCACCAATCAGTCAATCAATCAATCTGCAAGCAGCCTACCACCAGCGGACCACTACCAGCGGGAGTATTGCGCAAACGCCGACAATTGAAAGTATTGGACGTAATTACGTATTGCATAACTATCTAAACGAATACCTTCCGATGTACGAAATAATTTCTTACGAGAAAACACGGAACCCAAATGGCTGTAGCAAGTACCAAATTTGGGATTTTACTACCCAATGTCATCCCTAACTAAATCCTAACTTGAACAAACTCAATTTTAATTTTACTGGGATCTGCCTAATATATCTAATCAACATGAGTTGTATTTTGTTGTGGCTATTCTCTAAAACAATTGTTAAATTTCTGTTCATATGATAGTACAGGGTTGCCACCAAGTCAATTTTTTTATCCTTGAAAGATACTTAAAAAATCCTGAGAAATCCTTGAAAACAGTTATTCAGCATTAGCGTATTAAAACCGTGAAGGAATGTTACAAACTTTCAGGTTTCATACCAAAATATGTTATGCCAGCCTGATTTTTGAGAATCTAGTCAAAATTACGTGCAGACAAACGCATAAGAATCAAAATTTTCTTCCAATACATTTTAACGTTTTACTTTTAGGCCTACTCACCATAACTACCACTTGCGGTAAATGTTAGGCCTATGCAGTCACTTATGTTTATTTTTACTAGAACCTGATTGTTTTTTTACTGTCTACATTGCTTTTTTTGGCTGAATTTAAAAATGTTTTTATTTAATGTATTTTTTAAAGACACTAGAAAATCCTAAGATTTTACCCAAAATCCTGTTATCCTTGAGACACTCTAAAAATCCTGAGAAAGGATAATATCCTTGAAAGTGGCAACCCTATGATAGTAAAATGAAATCAATATTTACAAATCAGCAATATGAGTCTACTTGTAAGAAACTGCCCAGTTCTGCATGCATGTGATATTGTAACATAAATTGAGTACGTAGACACAATCAAGAACAGATGAAGAACACATAACACAAATACAGTACGAAACTAAACTACATCTATAGTGACAAGAAGAACAATGATATTTCACAAGAAATTGTTAGCATCATACACATCAAAAATAGTATGTATTACTAATTTCAACAATATTGTATGTTCAATGAATCCAACCGTATTGTGTATTGTGATTGATACAGTCAACAGAACACTCGTGAAAGCACCATTGATCCTTTACGCCACTTTATTTTGCCTAAAAGTTAGTACGGCAGAGCATTTTGTTTGGAAGAAAGGAATAGTAAGAAGATGGTTACCTGTAGCTTGCTGGATTCAAAGCATAAATACTAACAACAGAAACAAGACATTACAGATGGGTTAACTACAAGTGCGACCACACTTCAACCACACGTATCAGTATACCAGATGGAAACCTCTTAAAAACCAAACAGCAGCATGTACGGGTTTTAGAAAGTAGGTTGGGTGGTATGTGATATAATAGTGGCGTACAAATTGATTATGTACATTGATTACGTAGGTAACATAAATTACATACAATGACTCAATGAGTCAAATCTTCAATAAACTTTATTTGAGAGTCTATCTGTCTTGAGAGTAATTGAAAAGTCAATCCATTTCTTTAAGTTTTTTCAATAAATACTATTGCTATGCTTTTTAGTTTCTACTATATACCTAGTGTTACTTTCAAGTTAATTTAAAATTATTGTTTTCATTATTATAGGTTGCTAGCTAAGATTTTTATAAAAAAAAGGAAGTTCAAAGGCACGGAATTTGAAATAATCAAATTAACAATTTAAAAAATAAAGAATTTTAGAGGTAACTTTGGAAAATAAGTCAATTCACCACTATACTCCAATAGCCAACTTGTTGATTTTTGTTGGTTTCATCTTAATTCACATATCTTTAGTGAGGTGATACAAAACCCAGCGCACTCCATTGGCAAGACTAATTATTTCAGCTACTACTCTCCTAGAATTCTTTGAAATCTATTCTTGCTACCTGTACTAACATTTCTATTGAGCTGGCAAATTAGGCGGTAGGAAAAGGGGAAAGTGCTAACGATGTTGCACTAGCTAAACACAGTATCTTGCAAGGTTAACATTGAAACATGAATTCAAACACCATGACACTCCCACCCATGCGTGACACATCCATACCACAACTTGGATACGAACACAGATGCATTTTACAAACAGGTAGAACATAGAATGTAAAGAAGGGTCACTTCGGTCTTTCAGGCCGCCTGAGGCAATGCTTTGGTTACGTAGAATCTTGGCAAGAATCGGGAGACTGGAAACAGTAATGTTATCCTACAACTAGTTTTAGTGTACGGGGAGTCAAACTTTCTGTCCAAAGTGAAAGTACCCGGTAATTAGCTCTTGCAACTGACTAATAGTAATCACTAATCAGTGCATTGAGACAATGCAAATGATACAGGCATTAGGCAACACTAACCAGAACCGTTTTTTCATAAGATGTGTTGCACAATAGGGAATATTCCACTTCCGCCAAATACTGTACGAATAGATTTTTTAGAAGAAGTATTTCGTCCCGATTACAAATATGTACTTTGTTTTTCCGTGAAATAATAATCCAGTGATTTATAGCCGTTTTAAAAGCAGCACTTTTTTAAAGCGGCAAAAACGACTTGTGACGTCAGAACTGTGTTGATCCAACGCCGTCTGGATAAACATACATCCAGACCAAAGATGTTGGAATAGTATTATAGTAGGATCGAGATATACATCAAGACGGCGGTGTTTTAAACAAAGCAGCGCCTAGCGTAGCCTACAGTAATGTAAACAGATGGCGGACATTTTACATTTAACGCCTAGCCAGAAAACGAGAAAAGTTGACATTGCAATCAAAAAACAAAACTGAAACAGTCCTAGGTCTAGGCCTAGACGTAGAAAATTATTTATAATACAACAGTCTAGGCCAATCGTTCCTGTAGGATATAGGCATTGGTATGTGAATACTAAAATTACTCACTTGACAAGCCCTAGGCTTAACTTGCCAACCAGGCCTGCACGTTCATGTTCTGACACACATCCCGCACAAAAACCTTACTTTGATGACTAATTAAAGCCTATTGTAGATAAAGAATACCATGATAGTCCTAGGCTATGCAAAAACTCAAGACAAAATGCTCGTTATTCTTTATCACAATGATCTCGCGAAATCTCCTGTCACATACGAAAAAAGAAAAACAAAAGACGGTGAAAATGTACATCCCTGTGGAGTTGTTTGTGTTGAGCGGATGGGCGAGCACCGCCGTCTGTATGTAAATATGTACAAATATACGTACATTTAGTTTCCAATTGGCCTTGACTCAACACAGTTATGACGTAGTACCGTCCAAAGATGGCGCACGCTCGTTTTTGGCGCGCAAACTGGGGGACCCATTTAATTCTTGTTTAAATTACACAAAAAACATTTTTTTTTTAATAAAAAAAAGTGCAGTGACTATTAAGACATGAATAAGAATTAAAATAAAATATAAAATATTAAGTGGAATATTCCCTATTGAATGCCTGCACACCTATCTCATTGTAGTCAATCTAAAGTACGCTACAGTTTAAAAACAAAATCAAATATTGATTAAAACGGAAAAGTTATATAGAGTAATCTAATGTACATCTTATAATTATGTGTTTGGCAGTCTGCGGTGGCTCATACAGTTAGTGCGCTGGTTCATAGTTATGGACACTAGGAGGACGCACATTTTCCTTCACCTTCATCTGTCACCGCCCATCGTCTCGAATAGCATAATTGCAATAATAGAGAAGTAAAGCAAAAAAATCATCATAATGAAATGTACATTTTACTTTGTGCAGAAAATTATCCCCACACACAAACTTGTCATTGTGGGATTTCATGTTCACTCCTTCACAAAATGAATATCTTACACGTTGTACCATACTTTGTATAATAATCACTATTTGGAATTGTATGCTGTGCAGAAGTGAATTATTTATATTTTAGTTCATATACTGTGAAATAAAATATTAGAAAACTAGGACTATAGATATTTGTTCTTAAATTACGTCAACTTTAATTTAAGTTACCTTTACCATTGAATTTACAATCATTCTTCCACACAATACTGTCAATACAATATGTTTGCTTACAAAAATAACTTGAAGCACTGAAATAAATCATTATATAGTATTAATTTAAACAAAATACTATAAAAGTAAAACAGACAGGACATGGTTGAAATCAGTTTAATTAACTGAATAAAATATTAAGACATTAATAAAAGAAACATAAAGAAAGAAAGAAAGAAAGAAAGAACCAAAGTAAAAAAACAAAGGGACTTGCAAAGTCGACAGCTATTAGCTAGCAGCTCTATTGACACTTTTCACATTGCAGACTAGAGGGAAACCTGTTCTAGGGTGCAATGTATGTATGTAGGTGAACTAGGTATGTTGCAGATAGGACATTTGAGAAGGGATGTCCGAGGGCTGTTTAAGAGGACTCAATCCCTTACATTCGCATTAACAAATGATGAAAAAATCTCAAAACAACGTTCAGTCAGGATTGCCCATTACAACGGAATTCAAGCCGGGAGCTCCTGAATCAGAGTCAAGCACTTAGCGCTCAAGCCAACACTGCCGGTTTGCAGATAGGAATTATAACAATGGTATTTAAACAAAGAGATGGAAATACACAAACAAAATATAATAAGTACCAAATAGGTAAGGAGAGTAAAACATAAATAATCAATAATAAATAAGATAAACAAAAAATAATAACCTGTTGGTGCGGTGGGTACGGGAGGGTATCGGGGTTCATGCCAGGGGTCTGCATGCCAAGCTCTGCCGTACTGACCGGTACCGGGGGCTGATTGGGGGGGTGGCGCACCGTTTAGACCCTCCGTGATCCCTTCCACATTCAAGTCCGCCAGCGTCTTCGGGACAAACTCCGCTTTAGGGCGGTTCGCTGCCTCATCCCGCCTAAAAACGGAGACATACAGGATGTAGGCTCAACTTTATTATTGCTTATTTATTACAAATACACACCAGAATAGAGAATTTCAAGATTTGATAATAGATACATTTATTAAAATTATAAATAAAACAAGACAAAACAAAACAAGACAAACTGGTACATACATTACTTTGTCCCATGACTTTGTATTGTCCAAGAAAGACATAACAGTTGAAAGTTGATACGTAGTACGTACTATATATTAATGTTAAGGGGCAAAAGGACGTAGTCAAGACATAATTTTCCAAGTGCTAAATAAATAAATTAATAAATTTACTATTAGAATTAGGACTATATCAATTATTATCATCTATATTCTACACATCATAATAATGATGCAACATAATGCAAAGGTTTATGAGCTTCTTGAATGTATACTAACTTCTCGTTGAGGACTTCCACCAAATCTTTGAGTATGTCTGTACACTGTTGGTGATATTCCACCAGCGCTTCCGCAAATGTGGCCAACTGAGAGATTTGTTCCACCTGTAGGTACAAGAAGCGTGTTATATAGTAATTTACCATTTATTGCACAATTTGTAGAGTTTCAATATTTTATTTATGTAGAAATTAGTTTTGGTGCTTATTTGACCGTCTTTGATGGGCTTTCCTAACTGGTCATTCTATTTCTACTAATTAATGTTAAAACTAATAATTTACCCAGTTTAAGTTTTTGCTAATATGTAGTGAAATGGATAATTAATTATGCAATGTTACCTATAAATAAATAAAAATAAATAAATTTGTATTTAGAGTCGACCCACTCAGTCACCTAACTGATTTTTGGTGGGGGACAGTAAACCAAAGCGACCAGACCAACCCTGTACGCCCCGACGAAATCGACGAGTGAGCGATAACCAACCAAAGATCAATATTGTTTAATAAGAATTATAGCAATCAGTGGTATGGAAGCGCAAACACCCACGGATCAACGCCAGAATCAACAAGGTCGATTCAGAACAACTTTAAATTTATTATGTGCCTCGTTGCTAGGACGGCTCCAAGGTAGCCGATTTCACCTTGAGATTCTAATGCTCTTTTTTTATGTGGCCCTAATAAATAATTGTACAATAATTGAACTAATTTCCAATGAATAACATGTACTACTCTTAAAGTAAAGTTGTACATTAAACTCTTGAAATGGTTTCACATTACATATTTTAAAATTTAATACAGGTTAAACCTAACAATAAACAAAACAAGACCAATCGAGATGCGTATAGTGGGAAAGAACCCGGACCAAGACTACACAAAATTTAACCTAAAATTTAGAGCTAACTAAACAACATGGGCTCGTGATGGTCATCTTTAATCAAGTGAGAAACTCTGCACATCCCATCATAACCTGTCAATCAGGGTTTGATAAACTACGTTGTGTGCAAAGTCAAAAGGCAGCGAGGTGAGAGGGTTTAAAATGTAGCACTGTTGTTATAATATTTACCGCAAATTCCACTAGAGTTAATTGATCGCTTTCATATATCGTTGTATCAAACATATTTTTTACGGCAAAAGTCATTAAGAACATCAATGGTCTTTGTAACCCAATAACTGCAGTGATACTTGATGAATTGAATGTTTAGGGTTGTACAAGCTATTTATACTTAACAAACAACAATATCATTAAAATAAAATAAACTTTACAACATAACAATATTTTAGTCCTTTGGAGTAGTGACTTCTCTATGTACACTGTATGCGGCCTTCTTATATTTATGACCCCATGCCGACAAGTACTTGAAAAAGAGAGTAAAAAGAGTAATTCTTCAGTAGCTAGGCGGATAAGGCTAACAATTAGGGGTTTTGTGGTAGAGGTCTGAATTTTGGACTGTATACTCAGAACAATATTCGAAGAAAATTGCCTCGAGGTGCCATGACAAAATTCGTCCGGTTAAGGGGGTGGAAGGGGTTGATAAAATGGCATTTTTAAAAAATTCGAAATTCAAATATCAAACTAAATTTTATCCTAAGATTACAAAATTAATACATATTATAGATAAAAGTCCAAAATTTATTTAAAAAAATACATATTACCATATATGTATATCTAACCATATTTTACACCCTTTGACTTTTATTAACAAATTTTCTCAATGTGCTGGGAGGATTGGCCTACCAGACGTGGGTTTTGTGATAGGGCCGTGAATTTTCCCTAAAATACTCAGAAGAATGTTCTCTAAAAAATGGCTCGAGGTGCCCACAAAAAAGTTGCTTGCTTATAGGAGAAAAAGGGGGTGTACTAAAAGGGGTTGATAACACTAAAATAAATAAATCTGTATTCAAATATAATATTAAGGACGCCAAATTAACATTTGTTGTAGATTAAGAACTAAAGTTTAATTTAAAAAATTAAAATTTCACCATATATGTAAATCTGATCAGATTATGCGCCCTGACCACTTTTCATAAATTTACTCAATATTAACGAAAGTGTATCGTGTGACCACTTGTTTTGTCCCAAATTATTCCAATATTACGAATTAGGACGAAATGAACATTTTGCAATGCCTTGGGTACATTTTCACACAATGGACTTTGACCCATTTTCACACATTTACTCAAGATTAACGAAAGTGTATTGTGTGACCACTCGTTTTGTCCCAAATTATGCCAATAATACGAATTAGGACGAAAATAAGTTTTTAACACCTTGGGTACATTTTTACGCAATGGACTTTGACCCCTTTTTTTTTACAAATTTACTCAAAAATAACGAAAGTGTATCGTGTGACCACTTGTTTTGTCCCAAATTATTCCAATGTTACGAATTAGGACGTTAAGAACATTTTGCCATGCCTTGGGTACATTTTCACACAATGGACTTTGACCCATTTTCACACATTTACTCAAGATTAACGAAAGTGTATATAGTGTGACCACTCGTTTTGTCCAAAATTATGCCAATAATACGAATTAGGACGATTTTTTTTAACACCTTGAGCACATTTTTTTTGGGCTACAATCACATTTTCAAATACAAATGTTTACAACATTTAAGTTTTATTTTATTAAATCGTACAACGCGCACAAGGTAACATACTCGTAAATAATTTGTCAAATTTAGGGCTGCTCTATAATAGCCTGGCAATAGCTTCCCGTTATCGTTACAGTTAACAGGCAATGTTAAATCATAACCAATATTCCTGTTACCATTGCAGGGCCTCGTTCCCGGGCTATTGTGAATATTCCTTGTGTAAATAACTCAATAAAAATCTAAATGAAAATTAAATTCGGAAAGTGTTATGGAACAAATCTACGACTTCCCGTGCACTAATAAAATAAATATACTGTACCTATTTGTATAACACCAATAACTGTGCTTTTAAAGAAGATATTTTGACAAGTTTATATAACTTATTACTAGGGGCACGTAAATTTCGCATGTGCGATAAATGCGAAATGTTGAAAAATGAAGTTTTTTTCACTTTTCTTTACTTTCAAGGTATTTACAGCTGTAATAATACGTTTTTGAAAATGCGACAAAGTGCGAAATTCGCGTGATTCTGCGAAATGTCTGCATAATGGCGAATCATCAGCGATATTGCTAAATATATGCAAAATTTAAGTACAGCAATATACGATCGCCGATTGACCGCCCCGCCGCTTTGTAGCGCCAGCCGCCGACACCACTTGCATCAGTCGCCGACTCCCGAGCCGGCTAGGAGGCAAGTGTTTGCCCCCCCTCCCACCACTCATCGGCCTCCCGCGAGACCAACACTCGACGCTACTCGGATCATTGACCTTTGCTTGACTGTGCGATCTCCACGGCTTGCGCAAGGACACAAAACGGAGGGTGTAGCAGCTCGGCCTGCATTGTGGTTTTGTCTCTCGTCGGCTCGCTTTATTTCTGTGTTCCGAGTTAGTAAAAATTGTGATAAAATGCCACGTGAAAAGATAAGTCTGCAGACACGAGCTGCAAAATACAAAAACGATGGTTTTTACGTCAGTGATTCGACGATAGTGATGTGCGGTAATGTGCGATTAGATGCAGTCAATAAGGATACGTTAGACAAACATGTTTTGTCTTCCTCACATTAACATTTGAAGGCAAAAGAAAAGCGAGAGCAACAGCCATCAAGTAGCAAACGCCAATCTACTATCCAGGAAAGCCTGGATAAAGGAAAGAAGGCCAAGGTCGAGAAAGTTGAGTTCATTGAAGACAGTGTGAAATGGTGCTTGCAAGCCAATATTCCGTTACACAAACTAGACCACCCGGCGACGCGGGAATATCTGCAAAAGTTAGTAACCATAGGCCTCGTCTACCTCTTGTAGGATCATATTTTTTAAATTGTTATTAGGCCGGCTCACGGCCGTCTATCTACGACGTAGTAGGGCGGCGGGGGGGGGGGGGGGAGGGGGGAGGAGTTCCCGGTTTTCTTACACTAGGGCTATATTAATTAAATAAACAAATAAACATAACCGAGTGTGGGCATATCTGCAAGGCCTAAGTTAGCTACACCGGCATTGTTTGTAAAAGTGGCTAACAATTTACAAATTTTAATTAATTTCCTGATTCTATGTTATTTCCTTGTGTTAAAACAGTGCCTTACATGGCCCTCTTTGCAAAAATAAACCCCAATTGCTCAGCTAATTGCAATGATTTTTATTTCTAGACTTAGTTTTACCTTGAACGAGGCCCCCGCAACTAAATATTGCATATATTTTTAATTTGCACCAATGTGCTAAATTTGCAATTTGAAAATGCTACAAAGTGCTAAATTTTGAAATGAAAGTGCTAAATTTTGTATTTGAAAGTGCTATTTTTCCGTAGCTCTACTTATGACCAATTTACTGATCTTTTATTCAAAACACTTATAACAAGAAAACAGTATTAAGACTATATAAAATGGAGGATCGATTGACCAAAAAAGACTCATCCATCAACGTGGCTATATTATTATAGCGTTTGCAAAGCGGCCAGTATTCACAGTACATGATTCACACATCATGAATGTACTATTTTGATCTAATAGGTGTGTTGACACTCGACTACAAAACCACCAAATTGTTAGGTTACTCTAAATAGGCTATTTGACGCTTATTGTTAGAAAATGGATCAGAGTCCATTGCGTGAAAATATGCCCAAGGTATTACAAAAAAAAAATCGTCCTAATTCGTATTATTGACATAATTTGGGATTAAACGAGTGGTCACACGATAAACTTTCGTTATTTTTGAGTAAATGTGTGAAAAGTGGTCAGGGCGCATAATCTGATCAGATTTACATATATGTGAAATTTTAATTTTTTAAATTAACTTAAGATCTTAATCTACAATAAATGTTAATTTGGCGTCCTTAATATTATATGTGAATACAGATTTATTTATTTTAGTGTTATCAACCCCTTTTAGTACACCCCATTTTTCTCCTATAAGCAAGCAACTTTTTTGAGGGCACCTCGAGCCATTTTTTAGAGAACATTCTTCTGAGTATTTTAGGGAAAATTCACGGCCCTATCACAAAACCCACGTCTGGTAGGCCAATCCTCCCAGCACAGTGCGAAAATTTGTTAATAAAAGTCAAAGGGTGTAAAATCTGCTTAGATATACATATATGGTAATATGTATTTTTTTTATTAAATTTTGGACTTTTATCTACAATATGTATTAATTTTGTAATATTAGGATTAAATTTAGTTTGATATTTGAATTTTCGAATTTTTAAAAAATGCCATTATTTCAACCCCTTCCACCCCCTTAACCGGACGAATTTTGTCATGGCACCTCGAGGCAATTTTCTTAGAATATTGTTCTGAGTATACAGTCCAAAATTCAGACCTCTACCACAAAACCCCTAATTGTTCTTGTATTGCCCTCTTATCCGCTTGACTAAAGTTTGCTCTGTCCATACCACTGATTGCTATATTTCCTATTACAAAAATATTGATCTTTGATTGGTTTTCACTCACTCGTCGATTGCGTCGGGGCCTACAGGGTTGGTTTGTCCGCTTTGGTATACTGTCCTCAACTGAAAATTAGTTATGTGACTGGGGGGGAACTCTAAATATGGATTTATTTTATTTATTTAAGTCATGAAGTTGTCTCCCTTGACCCAGATTATATAGCGGATAGAACCTTGTTGATACACGAGTGAGGAAGCGAGAAATTCTAGAGCAATCAGAAGGCTGGATACTGTACGTCGAGACAAACTTTTGTCGTTTGATCGCAACATTTGATCGACCTAATTTGTATTTAAATTAAGTGGAAAATTTACTTGAATTTGTTTCAAGAGATTCAACTCTACTCTTATTATAAAATATTTTGTTGGCAGATAGAATATGGCTTCATAAAAGGTATATGCTGCAATTAGGAATACATTAGAACATTATTAGATGTACTTGTATACGTCACAGAAAATAGCCATTCAAGAATGGGAGGGAAACTATAAAAGCACTTGTGCATCAACTCCTATATACTGTATCGAAAATGTTTTGCAGTTGTAGCTTTCTACTACTATTGTGTAATTCAAGCCAAAAACTCGTGTTTTGTTGAGTTATTTTACAAAAAGCATATTGTGCAATGTAACCCAACAAAATAACAAGTCTTTGGCCGAGCTTACATCGGTTTCAAGAAGGTTGAACATTCCCATTTGAGCGAGATGAAGGGATTCCGCAAACTTATCTTCGGACTGCTTAATTTCCTCATCTGTAAAATGACCACCTGTAAAAATACGAATCAAAACAAAGGGAAGGAATAAAAGAAAAGAAAAATAAGCACTACTAATGTAAATAAAATAAAATAAATGCAGCTCATATTATCAAGATAATAAATGTATAAATAAATTGACTAAAAAATAAATGTAACCTACATTAAAAGTCTAGTTATACAACTATGTAATGGAAACTAGGTAAACATAGAAAGTAAATACTATTTTATTAGTACATTGATTGTACCTTTAATACTGTTATTCTAGTTAATGTTAAATAACAAGTATTTAATATTTACCTATTTTTCCCAATTAAAATACAAATAAAATATTCAAGTAGCTTACTGTACAATCATAAGATAGTATGCAATACGTAATTTGAAACAATTGTATTTGTAGTTTATTATTTCAAATACGACCATAGAAATGTAAGTGTGCTTTGTAAATGTGAGTGTGAAATAAAGCAAAAACTTGTGCATAGCAAATCAATCTAAAAATGAAGAAAAGCTGAAGAGAAAAGAAGCTTTTAAAAGATTCAAACTTTGCTACAAGGACAAGTATTGCTCATGCTAAAATAAAATAGAAAATTTAGCTCATGCTTGAAATGTAGAATGAAGCATAAAATACCAAAAGCATTAAACATAAGGTGATGAAAAGGATTGGAATAATTTGTTGGCAAGATTTTCAGTAGTAGAGTCCACAGTAAATACCACCACACAGGTACTCTCACACTTGTATGTAAATCAAGGGTACTGGTAATTAATAACCTATTTATTTCAACTTCACCACAGCATTGATAGATAACTGGTCTATCTCTATACATAATAATATTAACACGTCAGTTTTGTTTTTATTGTGCCAATCTTGCATGTCCAACTATAGCTTAATTAGTCTCTTCAAGGTAATAATAAATACTTCCAACTTTTAATTGGATACAAATTGTCATGGTTCTGGCAAACACAGGATCATTATTATTACGTTTAAAACGTTCAAAAATTATTTTTTCTCAGAGAATAATAAAATTACTATTAAAGTAACCTACCTACTTATATTGTTCAAATTCGGTTCAAACTTGTTGCAGCCTACCAACAATCATAATGAAATCAATACTTGCCAAATATGACAGAAGTAGGCCTGCTAGCAGACTAGTTGAGTCAATACCACTTAAGCTATTTACAAGTGCGTGGATACAAGAAATATAATCTAGATAAGTGCTTAGGACGAGGGAAAATTGATTCTTTGAACTTAGTTCTCTGAGGAAATAATTGTGCATGTCAAAGGTATTTAAGGTATAAACTCAATTTTATTTTGGCTACTTATAAAGGGTAAAGAATGGGCCTCAGCATAAGTAATTAATTTGAAATCAAGTAAAAAGAATTCCCTTATATTAGGTTCCAAATTTAAAAAAAAAAAACTATCTCACGTCAACTCACAGCCATAGTTAAACAACTAAAATTGCACACAACAAATCCCAATCACAAAACAAGAACTGGTGTCAACTTAAAGCAATTAAGTTGTGGTCATATGTAGGAATTCTATTAGTACAAAGGTTTAATATAAGTACCGTAAATTTTTATAAGAATGTGGTGTTCATGATCCAAGGTAATACACATCGAAAAGAGAGGAATTCTCTTCAATTGAAAGGTTAATGAAAAAACTATACTGATGTGGACTCTAAATATTAAAGGCATCACATTAAAAGCAAGGTTGGCATTAGTCACGTTCGGGGCGTTCTTTAAATTAACGTCGAGCTTCTAACCAGAGCTAGCAAGTCAGGCACAAGTAAATCCATTGCGTTCTACATGGCGGCAATTGGATAAGATGAAAATGTTGAGAAATTTGTCCACTTTTGGGTTGATTTAAGTTTTTAAATCATTTCATTTCAAAACAATTGGGCACCACTTGCCTACTGCATTATAAGATTTCGGAAAATGGAAAGTATAGCTGCTTGTGATTTAGCTTTTGAACAATCCACTTCCATATTTGGATGTGCATCATACAGCAAACAAAAGTACTTCTTTACTTACTATTAACTAGCCACTTCAGTCTAGGCCTATGCAAATGAGCAACATTAATGTAATGTGTGAATGGCTAGTTCAAAGGCAAGCAGATTATTGAAGTACAGTACTTTCCTCCTGCATACAAGCCTAATCCACTCAGCGGTTGACACCGTTTTAAATATGGGCTGGTTTTTGCTTCTATAATACATAGAGGTACCCATTTTCCACTTGATAGAACCAATACATTTTCCCAACACCACACAGGAATGCCAAATTTCAGCGACAGAGTTTTAAAAAAAGCGACTAAATATTACACAGCGGCATGCAGAGGAAAATCAAATATTAGTTCAAGAATGAGTGATGAGTTGGAACAACTTTGACGTTCGGTAAATGTTGAAGCTGCCAAGTGGCTCGGTGGGAAGGACTGACCAGCACATTCTCGCTGCCTAACTACGGTTCCAGAGTCATCATTGGAAGATGCGGTGCTCCTTGCAATGACGCACATAGTAGTATGCGCATGGGATCCGATAAGTATAATACATACAACACATATTGTAAACAGCACAAATAGTGTTGAACGTAACTGGCATTCCTCAGTTAGTGAAGAATAAAATAAGACTAATGCATAGTGTTGAATATGAACAATCGACAATCCCAGAGCGCCATTTTCAATCCTCGAGCAAAGGTCTGGCTACGACTATCCTCTTAATTCAATAAAAAGTCCTGGGGAGTACACTCAAAAGAGACGTCCCAATAAAGATATTGCCTACACGCCACATCAATTCTTCTTGATAAAGTAGGCCTAATCGTGTAATCACAACCATGTAACATTGATGGATTTAAATACGTTAGGTTATCGTTTATAGAGGCCTACATAAGTTGTGATGTTTGGGGAAAGGAGGAAGGAGAGCAACAGCTTACCTGAAAGTTGTTACGTAGACATTGTGATGTTGAATACTATACATTACAATGAAAACTAAAGACAAACGTTAAAAAAAAAAGTGACATTTGTATGCAATATGTACTCATATAATTATTCAACAAAGTGTGGAAAAAGAGTTCTGGCTAGTTAAGTTTTGTTTTTGTTTTCTATTCTTTCCCAACCTGTAAACTCATATAATTATTTATCATACTATGGTGTCCTTTCAATCTGTGTATCTACTGTCTACATAACAAATTATTGAACAAGCAGTTGCTCTTCTTTCTTTTTTCTCACTATTACAATAGCTATAAAAACAGGTCAATATGACGTAAACGGTTTTACTTAAATTGAAAATAAATAGCTTACTAAAATATAGAAAAAAATCTGGATCTGGCGGCACCGCAAAATAAATGTTTTTTGTGGGTAATTAAAAGTAAACGTAAACATGAGCGCACGCAACGTAGTGTGGTCGTCTCCTTCCCAAATATGCAAGGAATTGTTCAGCATGATTGAAGGGTTGGATTAGCACTAGGCTTAACAATATGTCTATTGGTTGATACCACATCAATTCACAGCAATTTGTAATATTCAAGTAGAAAGAGGGTATTCTACATTATAAACCGGTATGGAAAAGAACTACCTAGTACATATAAATTCAATAGATACTGGACTGCTAATGGACGATATACTTGTCATTAATAATCTGAGAACTTGTGTGTCACGTTAATGCACGGTAAGATGACGAGCTTAGGTCGACAGAACAATAGCAATAGAACCAACTCATATGAACATAAGATGTTTTGAAAATAATTTCTATGAATGAAGCCAAACCTACAAAACAAATCATTCTCTAATACTAGTTGGTACGATTAGGTCGAGAAATAATGTGGGAAAAGTGTAATAAAGTTTGTGAAAAGATAATGGAGATGTACATCTTAAAAAGCCTCTGTGCCATAATCAAAGTTTGAATCTGGATCAGCATTGTTTCTTCTGTTGGTTGAGGTGTGAAGCTATTGACAAGGAAATGGCAATGTGTTCAATTATATCTATCACTAGCTTGGGCTAGACTTGAGGTGGATTGGTAGGCTCAACATTAAAACTGTGCCAAAAACAATTTTATTTAAACGCTTCACACACTGAATAATGTCTCCAATATACTTTTGCTATAATTTCAGTTTCATTATTTTTGTATTTTTTCTCTTTTCTTTTCTCAAAAAACTACCCCCCCCCCCCCCATTTAATTCAATGCCAAACTATAATCGGGCAAATACAGTATATTATACTGCACAAAAAAACAAGTTGTTTTCAATGTTGTTTGGGCCTAGCTTTCTCGAGATATTTCTCACGGTTTCAATTTTTCATGGACGGCATGGCAGTATATTTTAATAGTTGTAACTGGCTAAACTCACTTTGCATTACTAATATAAACTGCCAACATAGCATGCCCATAATTTGAACCCATCCTTCATAACCTAGAGTTTCAAAGCCCTCTGAAAGTGAAATCGAATTAAGGTTCAGGTAACCAATCCAAGTTTAAAGAGTTCAAAGATAGATTATAAACGGGCTATTTACTAAATTATATGAATGCATTACCTTTAGCCCTTGAGAATCAAGTCGAGATACATAATTTTATTTTTCATAGATTTGTAAAATAATATTAATATACTAACATACCTACGATAGGTATTTCACAGGTTCTTGTTCAAAATTGAAAATGTCTAGTTAATATTAAAATTGTACCGAGATGCGTTCGATAGTGATATCGTAATAGGAGATTTGCCTTCAAGAAATAAATGGGATTGAACTTTGACAACAATATTGGAAAATAGACCCACTATAAAAATATTATTTTCTATAAACACTGTACAGGACATACCCTAACTGAATAAATCATGTTTGTCAATGATAGTGCAGGTGATTTAAGATGGCACTGAAGAAATAAACGTAATAAAACATTAACTAACTTGTAACTTGTAAAATTAGGAGTTCATTAAAAAATACAACTTTGAAAATAAAAAATAAATTTGATGTTAATGCAAATACAGTAGAAGCCCAAAAACGTAAGCAGACAACCAGACGAGGTATCCCAAAGCAACAAGTCCTCAGATAGTAACGCGAGCGAGTTGATGTGGTATCTGTAATAAGATATTGCCAGGCCGGTGGCCCACGTACCCGGAGTGCCAGCAGGGCTCTTCGCTGGGCTTGCATAGTTGGGCGCGCTCAAGCCAACCTTTTTAACGCCACCTGCTCAAGTTGTTTGTTTAGTCATTACAACAATTACAACAACATGGAATATGAAACAAAAACACATTAATTCTTTATTAGTCAGAGGAAACATGCAAACAGTATTAGAGCTAGACAGAATTGGTAAGTGGCAAGAATGCTCATCTCTCCACCAAAGAAGCTATATTTGCATTGCATGCAGTATTGGATAAGGCACTATAGATATAACTTCATGTCTGTGTGTGTGATCTGATTGATTACTAAGGTACACGTTAAGTATTGCAGCTAATAGTGTGACATTTCTTCTACTGAGAACACATTTTGTACAAAACAAGGAAGGTGTCCGTGCGTCCAACCTCCGTCTGTAGTAATAATACAATCTAGTTACTGTTCTCAGATATTTACAAGAATAGAGCATGGAAGATGAAGCGAGACTTGTGAAGTAGGTATTAACATTAATCTATGGTATGGTAAGTACTCACTAGAATTCAAGTACGTGAATGCCAATTAGGTTAGTCAACAGTTAGTTGAATGGCACTTTAACAAAGTCGATAGACTACAGTTCACAACAATAATTAAGTGCGCTATTTGTTGTGCATCCAAAAGCTAGACCGTACACCGAAAGCTGTGCAGTCCAAGTATAGACATGAACAAGATCTCACATCATGATCCAAGTCAATGGGAGCCCTAGGTGTTGGCCTATTACACAATACTAACGTCAAACGACCACAATGGAACTGCATCTTCGTACCTTTGGCTTGTTTCCTCCTCTTGCAGTCAAAGTCCAGCCTTCTACCCTGCAGCTTCTTCCGATGATGCTGTATCACAGAAAACACCGTCCATTAGGTTCATAAGACGTTACACCACAGGAAACACCATTAGGTTTATAAGACGTTCTCAATGTTGCAAACATCAAACATTAATAAGTGTTTTTACTTTTTATTATCACCTTACAATTTTTACTGATTGCACAGTCCAAACCATAGGGTTAAAACAATACAGCATACCCTAATACCAAGAACAAACAGTGATTTTATGCCTGCGATGATGATGCTATGGCAAGTTTTAACAAGTTTACAGGATAATACATTATTTTTAATATTGCCAAGTCCATACGACCATGAGTAAGTTAACAATACAAGGCAGCATGCGATATCTAATACGGCTACCTAGTATTTAAGTGAATAAAGGCCGTGGGTAATTTGAAATAAAAAGAGTTTAAAAAAGTGAATGGCAGATATATCATATGGATGCAGCCAATTGTCAATAGTAAAAAACTACTTTTGAACATTGGAGTTATCAAAATAGGTGTGCTACCCTTACTGGATGGCGGCTTATAATCGAGTAAATACAGTAAATTTATTATATGTCTGCAGGTCAAACAGTTTGTCAGCTGAAGATGACAGTTATGTTGACAATTATGAAAATGTAGCTACATAGAGACATTGCACATAACAACCCTGTCAACCAAAAGTTACTAAAAGCAATGAAATACAGTAACCTTCTGCTCAATTGTAAGAATGGTATCATGTGGATTTCAAAGAAATACCAGACTAGCATACAACAGATCCACAAACATTTATTTTCCCGCACTTACCATAACTTCTTTCAAATCCTTGGTTTGTAAGTGGTGAAGTGGTTCGAGGAAGTTCTGCTTGATATTGTCATCCAAGGAATATTTCACGTCTGCCATCTGCTTCATAGACTCGCCCATTTCCACCAGCGCGATTCCTAGCGGAAACAAACCAACCACGGTGTCAATAGACTGCACAAGGAAGGAAATTCCTATGCATTGTCTACTGAGTCAGTTACATCTTAGACAAAAATCTCTTTGCTAAGACTCGGTAAGTTGTAACTCAATGCAAAGCCAACGACATAATAATGGTCATACCTACAAAAACAGGTGACAAACAAGCTTTGATTGACATGTTGCAGAGTATTGTAAGAATAAGTGGAATTATACATGATGGTCTTAAATTATTACAAAGAAATAATTGCAGTCAAAAGTCACTTCTTGGCTACGTTTACAAGTTGAATAAAGCAATTGATGTTGATTGGTTGAGAATTGGTTGAGAATTGGTTGAGAAGACAATGACAAGATATGGGCCAATAATCACCAAATAGATTGACATATTAAACAGCCTACTAGTCGAAATAAAATAATACACAAACATCCTGCACAAATTATGGCATGTTATTCATACAAAATTACAAATATAGGCTAATTTACAAGCAAAAACAAGGATGAACCAGCAGAAGTGAGCAATACAGAATTCATCTACTGGTTTGTTCTAATAACCTTGTCTTAAACGACACATGCAAAGATCAACACTTCAAGTGCAATTTCATAATTGTACAATAGCTAGCAACAGTACGCTGGTAAAAAGTACACCAATTCAGAATTTAAAAGTATAATTAGGTTGACACAGATTGGTTTAAAATGTTATTTAACACAAAAACAGGACAAAGACAATAACCAATGTCTGAATAAAGTTAATTTTTAACTATAGGTAGACACAATATTTAGGTAATAAAGAATGAAAGAGGTGGTCAGATTTAAAATATGATTTATTGCTTAAAATTAAGACCAACAGAGCAACATAGCAACATGCAAGAACAGGTTATAACATGATACGAGGTGTTTGTCGGGATAGGAGTGGCTAGCAACATGACGTAATGAAATCAAGCCAATAGAGTAGTAACTTGTGTTGTGGTCCCTTCAGTAAAGGGAACAACTAGTTTAATAATAGCTTACTACTGATACTATGCAAATAAATATAAACATTATGTGCATGCCAGAAAGAAGCACATGGATGAGAGGTTCACACACTATATTAAGAGATTAAATGCAAAGGGTGTTATCAAGTCAGGTACCTAGAAGCAAAACATGTGGTTAAAAAGTGTTAACAACATTACATAATGAGCCGGTGCATATTGGTTTTCAGTATAAATCAAGACAAAAAAATACGTCTTCATAAACATTCAGGTACCAAATACAATAGCCAATACAATAAGTATTGTATCACTATGGCAGCAATCAATCAAACAAGCAAGATAGCACATGCATAAAACAAAACAGGAGGATTCTGGATTTAGTCTTGTGCAAACATGCCAAAATAAACAAGATGACAAAATATACCCTTTATGTATACCCCTGCAAATATTGCTTTAATTTTTATTAGTTAAGCAAAAGAGATTTGATTTGATAGGATATTGGTTAACGTCTCATATTAACGCAAAAGTCGAGGTTTGTACTTTACCATACATGCTATCGTCTCCCAGCTTGCGGCCATATGTGGTCATACAATCTCCCAGCGTCCCCTCAGGCTGTGGGTATGTAGACGCCTTCGCCTGCCCGCTAAGTTTCGAGATGCTTTTGACAGCGGCCATCTTTGCCCGGGCGCTAGGGTTGGGTTGAAGGAATTCTTTCGTCTTAATCTGGAGCTCTTCCACCAACTCATTGGTGACATCTGTTTTCTGTAACAGAAAGGAGATGAGTAATGCTGGTGAATGTGAAGAGTGGGCCTAGACATCGATGTGCACATTAGTGATGTGCGGGTACCCGAAATTTCAGGTCGGTTGGGTATTTGGGTACAGATCCGATAGTCAAAAAATAAACCTGAAATAATAAAACACATTTTGGGTGGAATGGTGGAGGTGCCGGTCCAGACAAGTGAATTTATTTATTTTATAGCCTGTGTACAAAATGTCATTCAATGAAAATCCAGACAAGAGAGAATGAAAGGGAGAAAATTATTATGTTAGATTTTCCCCAATTAAAATGTAGCACGCAGTATTAGGCCGTCTTTACTGACAAAACCTCTACCCGCACAGTCCTATAGCACACATGAGATAAAAACCTTGATGAGCATTGAAGTAATTGAAAGATGTTTAGAAGCATTCTACTATAAAAAGTAGGATAAGCTGCAAATTTGGTCTAACCAAATTAATAGGATAAGCTGCAAATTTGGTCTTGTTGAAACAATACACTAGTTGAAATAGTTCACATATTGCGTTAAAAATAACTTTGTGAATTGATGATCAATAGGAAGTGCATACTGGACACAACTATCCTTTGTATCTAGAAACATCCTGGCAACATGTGACCTCAAAGTTGTGTTACATCATATTCACTGACTGTCATCTTCATTGTGAATGATGATGTATACTAGAGATGGGAATTTTGGCCCGGCCCGGCCCGGGCCGGATGTTTTTGTTATTTTCGGGCTTCGGGCCGGGCCGGGCCCGAAGCATTAAAATTTCGGGCCGGGCCGGGCCGTTTCGGGCTTTCGGGCCGTTTCGGGCTTTCGGCCAGTTCGGGCTTTCGGGCCGCTTCGGCCGGGCCCATATTTAATAGGAAATAGGGTGTTTTGGCCCGTCCCGACTTCTCAATGCTTCGGCTCCGGCTGGGGATAGTTTCGGTTTCGGGCTTCGGGCCGAGCCGAAGCATTGAGAAGTTGATTTGTAAATCATTTTTTTAACTGAAAAGGATAAACGTTAAAGAAAGAAAGAAAGAAAGAAAGAAAGAAAAAAGATACAGCAGACAGACAAAAACAATGCGTTTTCACAGTCTTATTATTATAATATAATTTAAGTTTCATCTCCTTAGAATCCAACCTCTTGCTTAGACTATAATGAGCTTCGACGTCGAGGTGGACAGAAGGGTTTGGAGTGGACATCACCACACCCCCACAACATGATTTGCGATACAATACTCCCGAACACAATATCGAACGTGCTTCGACAAGAAGATGGACAGACTATGAAGAAGGAGACAGGCTGTGTTTTTACAACTTACATCTGCGCCCTTAAATTGTCGCCTGGCGGTGGCGGCATTTCTCCCGTGATCCCATCGATGTCAATACAAGCTCAATACTCACAGACTTCTCATAAATATTAATAATTTGTGAACATGTCACTCGGCACTTTGCTTTTCACTGTCCAATATGATTTGAAATAACAGTATACTCACTCGCCTGGTCTCTAGTCCCGAATAAACACAAAATAGAACGTGCTCTCACATAAATATGTAGGCCTACAACTACATCTGCGTACCTTATTGGCGGCATCACTCATATCGATAAATATACACGCACAATAATTCATAAACATGCCATATGGGCAATTTGCTTTAGGTCTACACTGCCCAATGCCCACCCAGATCTAGGTATAACGGTATATAATCGCAGAACTAAGAAATACTATCATACTGTTGGCAAAGGCGGCCCATTTGCTTTGACCAGTCTAAAAATCCAGACTTTCGGGCCGACTTTCGGGCCGGGCCGGGCCAGGATGATTATCTTTCGGGCCGGGTTCGGGCCGGGCCGCAGTATTTTTTTAATAGTCGGGCCGGGCCCGGGCCGGACCGTTTAGGGTCGGGCCTCGGGCCGGGCCGCCGTTTTTTAAAAAAAAATTCGCATCTCTAATGTATACAACCCAAATTCATCCAAAAATTGGTTTTTAGAACCGTTTTCCAAAAATATGTGAAATAGATCTCTCATTCAATCCACATTCAGCTAGTTCTTCTTGATGTGACATGGACTGTATACAAAAACGAAAAGGCTAACAATCTATAAGTGAATATGATTGGCAACTACTGAAATTATTACATGTGTATACCTGCCATAAACACTCCGCACTGTACATTCCATGACACCAAATACGTAATAAAATAAAATATGAGCCAGAAAAACGAAAAACGATCACAAAGCAATATAGTGCAAACAACTCACGAAATTAATGGGGGCACTACCTTATAAATCTTTCCCTCCTTTTACCTAGGAAATAAATGCCTGGATCGATCCTACACCCTCCCATGGATGCAGAGCGCACGAACAGTTTTATGCTCCTAATGTGCTCCTTCTTTACACCCGACTACTCTCAAGTGATGAACTTACTTTTTCCATTTCCATGAACTCGTCGTCCATCTGTGTTCCCTCGGCGCCACCCATCTTCTCCGTCATGTACTGAAAGCAAACGAGATCAAACATGAGAATAACGACCAACTACAACTACTTGACAAAAGTTTAAAATAAACTATTTTCCGGTTTTCGCCGAAATCGATAACGTAATCGCTGTCTAGTATTTGAGAAGAAAAAAGGAACAGATTTATTTTCAGTTTATTCATTGGGACAAAAATGTAGGTGCCAATAAAACACAGTATGCCCTACTAATGTGTGCAAAAATATTCAATTGTTAGTAATAGCTTAATTTGATCAGCTTTGCCTAGGAACAAATGGCGGACGGGTGGTCAAAGAATCACACTAAAATGTATAGTTGAGGCAAAAAGGCAAGATAGTTATTCTCGAACCAATTTCCCTCCATTCCATCAGCCAGAAAGTGTTGAGCAATAAATCAAGCAGCCATTGATAATTGCAGAAACATACACCTGTTTCTAATAAAGCAGTAAAGTGACCAATTGGTGAATTTAAATGAAATAAAATCCACATTAAAAGAATTCTAAGAAGGGCCTCGCCTACTACAGTATATTTCATCACGTCGCTTCATCTCTCTCTCTCTCTCTCTCTCTCTCTCTCTCTCTCTCTCTCTCTCTCTCTCTCTCTCTCTCTCTCTCGCGCGCGCGGTCGTGTTACGAGTTGTTTAGTGGTTGAGTCGCAATGAAAAGAGAACAAATGATTAAGCCGGTTTAACGTTCCTTTCAATTCGTTGAATTACAATTTAAATCGAAAACCTTAAAATCAATGGTTGTTTTTTCATAAACATTGAAATTGTTCCAGGAATTGAAGAATTAATTGAATGGAAATGTTGAACTAAGCTGTGATTTGGAATTGGTTTTTTTAGAGGAAATCTCAAAACGTCTCCTGAACATATCGAATGACAACATAAAATTCTAATCAATTTCGTCTTATAACTTTAGCTATAACTTTTGAAATGTTTGAATTAATCTATTTTATCCACGGAGAGTTGCGATTGTTCAAGTTTAAAAGCTGAACCGCGCGCGTTTATGAAAACTTGATGCAACCGCTTTGTGTAGGTAATTATGCTCGCAAGTGTAATCGCCTCCGGTAACAGGGTAATGTGGTGTCAAGTATTAAATTAGTTATTCTAGTATACGTAGATGAAGTACGTAATTAAATTAGGATAAACTCTGGCATCCAGAAAATAACACTGACCACGAAGCGCGATGTTATAGGCTGGGAGGAGGGGGTGGGGGGAAATAGCGAGGGGTTCCCTGCAACTCTGACCTTGACGAGAGCCATTGAAAGCCCAAGGGAGTTTACAACGTGTCAATTCCTAGTAACTTGTACGAGGGGCGATATAAAAGCAATTCCGTGTAGTCAATCAATATGCTATTTGTACTCGCTCGCATATAATGCAGGCATGCAGGGTGGGTGGGCGGATGAATGGGGTAGTGATACGCTTGCCGCTCGCTTGCGCCGTATTGATCTGGTAGTCGTCTCCGCGAGCTGCCTAGACGAGTAGGGGGAGGCTGAGTCAACACTGAACTGGGTCAGTGGTGTGAGGGAGGTAAGGAGGATTCACCGGCAGCACCCTTATGGCTTGACCTTCGGGGAAGAGAGCAGGGGAATCTCACATATGTCGCTGCGCTATTCGAGAGACAATCACAGGTGATGGTGGACAGCGCAGTTGCAAAATACAGCCAAATCCAGGCCAAAATGGGGAGCAAGATTTATCGTTATAAGTTGTAAAAAAATTGTTAACACTTAATTTAATAAAACAACAACATTTTAAATGTTTTTGGTGGAGGTGCCGGGTCGTTAGAATCCACCCTCATATGGTGGGGCTATCCCCACCCACATGAGCCCCAAGGTCACCAGATACGGGCATGACATGTTCAGGTTGTATCGCGAGAAATCACACACGCAAAGACGCACGTTTGGACAGAAAAGTTCCATACGATTGTACCCACTTGGTTAGAAAAATGCGAATGAAGTTGTCTGAATGTAACACTCAAAGTCATAGCTCAAATGTTATAGGTAACAAATCAATAAAATAAAAGTAATTAATTAAATACGTTTTACGTTTGTTAATAGGCATAATGTACTTTTGATTTATATAATAATACCATGGAATGCAAATACTATCGGCTTGGCTGACGACGACTTAAATAAATAATTGATAGTCCTGACAGAAAATATTTTTACCTCTATCTCACTATTTTCTGGCTCCAGTACAATCTACGAATCAGTATGCACTATACGTGGAAGAGCAACAATATTGCCAGCCATATTGGATAAGAAACAAGTTAATTTATAATATTGTTGGTGGAGGTGCCGGGTTCCTGGCTGGCACTTTATTTACCAAATGTCATGTTGACTGCCGTAGGCCTACATGTATTTTTGTAAACTGTGCAAAGCTTCAGATGACAGTTGATTCTAAGAGAATAAAACGCTTTCTCCCAAAGGTCAAACACAATGAAACAATGGAACGGACCTGCGCCCCAGCCAAAAGTGTGAGCAACTGCAGCATGTTTAAGAGCAATTAAACATTTGAAACTGACGAATGAGATATTTTGTTTACGTGTATAATAAGCGATAAGCACGTGACAAGTGTGAGGTATAAAACGCGTCGAGTTTACTTTTCCCATCCAGACCGCCAACAAGGGTGGAATACATGTGATGTGGCGTGATGACAATAATAATAAAAGCTAGAAGTTCCTAATGGAATTCCAAATCTGATAAACAAACACATTAATCCGACCCTGTGATACCATCAGTTGTCGCTTCTAGATGAGTTATTGAAGAGTAATTTACTTTTCCCATTTCTAATTCAAATAAAAATCTGCAGACTTAAGTAAACTCAGACCTGAAAGTGATAGTATTTTGTGTCCAAAGACTCCTGAGCTAAAACACCGATATCGTCAGCCACTAACAAGGCGTCGTAGTAGGTCTACACCTCATAAATGGAAAGCGGCTTTAGAACACCCCATCAATCGTAATTCACTCTATAACACTGCACTGAATAACTTAGGTGAAAGGAAGAAGCCTTGCTGAACTCCTTCTCAAATCGGAACTAGTTCTTTTCTTCGTGGAGTTTTATTGAGTTTTAGTAAGTTCTATTCTCATAAATATTCTTTAGATGCGTTGTTGGGTTCTTCGCCGTTCTATGTGTGTCAATGAGATCATCACGGATGAAATGTGATGGAGCCGAAAGCTTTTTAAAAGTAAATGAAATCCGCACAACTTCGCTTTGCTCCACTTTTACGAATAACCCATAATGTAGCTCACTGTGAACAATTTTTCCGCAAAAACAGCATTTTCTCTTATCCTTCTCTCGCTCTGGTTTTACCGACGCGAGCGAGTTTTACAATCTGGAAGTCAATACCTTAATAAAGAAAGTCTACAAAGCACGGGAAGAAGGCTTATGGGTCGATATTTCTTACTTGCTTATCTCTTTCCCGTTTCTTATGTCAGTGTCAGGTTCATTCAAGACACATTGTGTGAAAAGCTTTGCAAGAGTACTCATCTTCTTCCCCTTCTTTCCGGCTGTCTAGATACAGATTCTACCTTCTACTGGCTCCTTCCTACTGTTAGAGCACAATATGTCATCTCTAATATGAGTATCGTAAATTTGTGACCTACTTTTCAGTGAATAATTTTGATGTTTTCATGATTACATCTGAATTTTATACTTAACGTTCGCCAACTGAAGCGTAATTTAACAGTCGCACATATATTATCTTCAAGTATTTTATTATTTTTTGTATGCAACTAGAAGCAAAATTAAAAAGTCAACCAAGCCGTAATGAAATATTCCATTATGAGGCCGATTTATCCTCATACCGTGATATACGCACCAAATTGCGGAAAACGTGCAAGCTATTATATCTGGCGACAGCGTGCGTACATGGCAGCAATTGATAAACCAATCTAAGACGTGATAAAGATACACGCAGACTTATTTTAAGATCGACCAAATATAAGAGCTCTTGCGCCATGTGCAACGAAGTGGATCGATGAAGGCATACTTTTTAAAAAGTTTGTGGGAACTGCACGATAACACTTGCGGCGCAGATTTGCTTGTTTTGTTGTTTTTGATAAGATAATATACACCATTTGGAAATCAATATTTCAACAAATTGCAAATATGTTTTAAATGTGTATATTCTACAATCTAAACATCTATCCACTACTTTAAAATAACTCGTACTCCAATTAACGTAATGAGTTTTTGGTTACATATACCGTACGTAGGCCACATCATCCTCCATCCATGTGATTCAGTCTTGAAGAAGACACCAACATAGTTAGCAAAACGTCGAGCAGTATCTCACCATTCACACAACGCAACAGACCATGGATCAACCAAAACTCTTTAAACATGTTGTTTTACAGTTTAAAAGAAAATTCACTGAATTGATTTAAACAAGATATTTCCTACATTTTGAGTAAAACGTATAGACGCGAGTAAGCACACATAGTGACACTGACAGACAGTGACCGGCTCATCTCGTGAAAGAACAATTACATTAGTATTCATACGCGCTGTGTGGTGAACGCATTCGGCATGACACATGTTCGACAGGTGTACACAGGTAATTAGTATGACATGCACGCGTGGAAGAGTATTTCAGCCAGACTGTCGAGGGGCCTCACCTCGACGTAGCCTCCACACGCAGCACGCACGCAGCATCACTGGTATCAGACGGGCACACGACACGATGATGAACTGACTACCAGCACGTGATGCTTGAATTGTTCACTACTAGAAATATCTTTTGAAAAAGGACTGGGTATCGTCTTAAAGGTTAATTCTTCAATGTAGCCTCACGAATCAATCACGAAAAGAGTAAACAATGTATGACTATACTTAGTAATTTTATTAAATAATATATTTAATATTTAATACAATTCAGAAGTTAAAAAATCCATCCCGATCGGGGTTCGAACCCGAGTCTCCCACATTCCAGGTAGGCGCCTTAGCCAACTAGACCACCGAGACGGTAAATATTAAACTTCTAAATTGCAGTTGCATTATAGATCTGAAATGGATGGATCTGAATGAATAACAATTCCACCTACGGGAGTGTTTCCCGACTAATCAAATCGAGAAATAAATAATATATACTAGGAAACGCTCAGTTGGACGCGTTGATAAGCGAGCACGCGCTATAGCTAGACCCACAATGCACATTTTTTAAATTTTAAAATCTAAGCCGTTCGCCTTTCCAGTATTATTTATTATTGCCAAGGTATTTGGGTAAACCCGTGTTTAAATCTTTACTTTAAAATCCACCGCCATCTAGAGGACCTTGACTCCTTGGGAAAACTATTTAAACTCTTTGTTGACAAATAATAGACTGCTTCCTCGAAAGTATTTTGATTACTTCTAGGTGGCAGTGCATTAGAAACTTCGCGCGTCTTTTCGTTGCCATGGCAACGTTACTTTTGTTATAATGTAATTTCCATCTACACTACTTATCGGATCAAAATAAAATTAACATATTCGTGACCGGACGGACATTCTAAATGATTTGGCTATCTCAGATTTTGTCGCCGTTGAGTTTGAAAAAAAACTTTCGATTAACTTTAATGTAACTTTTTAACTTTTTGAACGATTTTGCATCAAAACTAATGGCATTCAATCGAGAACAAAGCTTGCGGATGGTGAAAATTTCAACTCGATCCGAGCCTCCGTTCGACCGCTATCATGAGCCAAAAAAGCTGCACGACTTTCCGTTGCCATGGTAACCGTACTTTGTTATAATGTAATTTCCATCTACACTACTTATCGGATCAAAATAAAATTAACATATTCGTGACCGGACGGACATTCTAAATGGTTTGGCCATCTCAGATTTTGTCGCCGTGAAGTTTGAAAAAAAAACTTTCGATTAACTTTAATGTAACTTTTTAACTTTTTGAACGATTTTGCCACAAATCTAATGGCATTCAATCGAGAACAAAGCTTGCGGATGGTGAAAATTTCAACTCGTTCCGAGCCTCCGTTCGAACGTTATCGCGAGACATACAAAAAAACAAAAAAAAACAAAACAAAACAAAACCAGTGACTAATTTTTCCGGCAGAGTCAAATGGAAACGCTCGCTTCGCTCGCTTAATTAAATTCCATGTATTGTCTAACATAAGGAAGAAAATTTAAACGCATCATTTTTCTGTCCATCCGTCCGTGTGTGACAAGTCTGGCGATAAAAACCCGAACATGACCTCCGATTAAGATGCGTTTTGTGGTTGACATTGCCCTTGAACAAAGATAATTAAGCCTACATAATGGTTTGGAGACCCGGAATGTCAGGGGGTGCGGCTCGCCTCACCGCAAGAAGAAATTTCCATATACCCGGCACCTCAACGAAGGAAAATTGAACGCTAGAACGATCGTGGTTTATTAACGGCAAGGTTCGGGTGCAACCGTTGCCGTGCTTGTTATACTAGTATTGATAGAACGGAGAACCGAGGAAAGCTCGGATATCGGTAACTTAATATATCAATCTTCGTATTTATCAATCACGCGGCTTCCTAATTCGAGAGATATCCTTTCGATTTCAGAACCCAGACATCGGCATTCTGAGGAAGATTTTGGTAATTGAGTCCTTTGATTTATTTTCAATTATTTTCCTGTTCGAGAGCAAAATAAATAGACTTAAGGCTATTCCAGAGCACTTTTACCGATATTTTGATAGTCAAAGGAAAATGTCTGAAAGTTGGTTGGATGAAAGATGAACTTGAATAAAAAAGAAGAAAAAATACTTTTTTTGACGGGACAAAAGCTCTATTTTGGCCATTATATGCAAATTTTGGGTCAATACGAAAATGAATGTTCTAGATGCAATATTCAATTTTGAGCTATGATTTTTTATTATTGTTTCAACACACCTTTGTCTCTGGACAGAGTATAAGGGAAAATAATTTTCTGAAATAATGGTCGATGTGCGATTTTTTTTGGTCACATGCTACAAAAAAGGGTTTTGAACCGGAACACGAAAAAAATCGTTCATCAAAAGTTATTTCATAAAATTATTTTCCCTTGTATTTAGTCCAGAGACAAAGGCGTGTTTAAAGCAATAAAAAAATCAAAGTAAAAAATTAAGTATTGCATCTAGAACATTCATTTTCGTATTGACCCAAAATTTGCATATAATGGCCAAAATAGAGCTTTTGTCCCGTCCAAAAAAAAGTTATTTTCCCCCCTTTTTTATTCAAGTTCATCTTTCATCCAACCACCTTTTAGCCATTTTCCATTGACTTTCAAAATATCAATAAGAGTGCTCTGGAATAGCCTAAATAAACAGTATATAATTGCAAGAAATAAAATAATATCGTGCGAATAAAATGAAATCCAGCATAATACAAAAGCTATGATATAGGCCTAGTCGTCTCCGAATTGATTATTATGGTTATGATATTTTCGCATGATGACATCACATCTCTACACTCTACAGGCGTCTTAGCTCATGTAAATTAGGTTAGCATGCATAACATTGTTATTATTGAATCTAGCTGACACAGTTGCCGTGTTCCCATTCATCTACATCAACAGTCTCGTTCGTTTTGTTTGGATCTTGAGTTTACGTTCATCGTAAACAAGACAAGCGGATAATCTAGTTTCAATAGAGTGCTGAGGAACTATAATACGCTTGGACGACCTAGTTGGCATCGAACCCCCAGCCCCCACACCGCAGTCTAGACAAGTTACAGCCGGTCCGTTGTGGAGATCAATTGCAAATTATCGGCATGGACTTTTCAACTTTGTTGTTGAGTGGAACTGCAGAAGTTTACGTATTCGTATTTAAGTTCTAACCTTGATTTTATGTGGAATACTCGGATATCGTGGTGAACAATGCGCATGACTATTGAGAAGTGTGTATATAAATGACGGTTTATTTTACTTTGTGCAAAACAAACTAAAATAACCAAACTAACGAAACCAATACTAACGTTGCATGACTACTAATTTAGTACAGATATTCGACAGAGTTTAAAATATATTACTACCTATTCTACAAAATGCTCATATTTCTCATATTTATGCAGGTAATAATGATAATCGGACTGTTGAGAGGGGGATTTAGAAAGTTTAGAGCAGGGCAAAACCATCGATATTTCGATACACAGCTGGGAGGTGGAAATATTTTCTATGTTGATGTATGAACGCAATAACGATTTTTTTTTTTTTTTAAAAAAAAGAAAACGTAAATGTGAACATTTAGTGATTTTTAGTTTAACCCTCTTTTCTTAAAAAAAAGAAAAAGAAAAAAGAAAAACGGATTTCGCTGTTGAAATTTAGGTTTTGCAGAGGGGAATGGTGGAGGTGCCGGGTTACGCGGGGGCGATACTGAATAGCCCTCATTGGCCACACATTAGCAGCACAATAATAGTTAGTACAATGTTAATATACTGATAGTGACACTGACATGTTTACCCGACATCGATAATTCATGTCATATCCAGCAGTAACAAAGATGAAAACGAAAAATAAAGCGCGTTCATACTACATATAATATTGTGCTTCCCACTTTACACAATATGTTGAATACGGTCAGAACACCTAGGTAGGGTAAGAAGAAGGTATACATAATCATTATAACGACATGTTGAATTCAAAGCTTCACACTCTCCTACATAGCCCAGGCATATTTCTTATCGTTGAACCATGTTCAACAGAGGATGATCACAAATTGCCAATACAAATAATATCGAATTCAAATGCTCGAGATATCCACTTACTTGTATCAAGTTTACCACCGTACAAAACAAGAGTACTTGATTGATAAAGTGGTTCACAATTCTTGCACGCGAGACTTTAATTCGGGTGAGCGAAAGTTCGATACCAGACATCGACAATCCAGACGGAAGATTCTACCCCATCATACGAGAATGCTTTGCTCTTGGACATTGTCACATTCCTTCAACTATTTAAACACTTCAGTTACCAGAAAATATATACTAACGTTGTAACGTGTGCCCTACATCAACAAATGGTAAAATCACACTAAATTAACAGTTTTTATAAGTCGTAAGCCAAGAACAAAAATGTTTTGAATTTAAATATGTATTTAATTTATTAAATATAAAATTAAAAACTAACTAAACACAACATAAAAAACTTCTATCAGACAGGCAGTAGTTTTGTCTAAACATAATCTCTTTTTTTATATTTTGCAGCAATCTTGAAAAACGAGTAAACAAAATTGTAATTTCGCGTGGTTTTCATATTGGTGGGGGTCTTCGCACGGTGTCGCCCATGGCCATAAGGCTCATCCCCCAACGCGTCCCTGGCAATCGACCACGTGACGTCACAGTAGCTCGCGTGCCTCACGACACGGGTAATCCATCTACATTTTATATTAGTGGCTTCGACTCGATAGTTTCGAGTTTCGGAACAAAACAGTAAACACACAACTCGAGCAGTCTGAGCACTGGATATTAATAAACAAACTTTCGTTGCAGTGCACTTTTACTATACTATACGATGAGTGTGCACGCCACTAGATTGGGGGGGTTGGTTTCACGCCCAGTTCAAAGGGGTTTCACAAACGCGTAGTGATTACTAAGTCATGAACAGTCATTAACACTTCCCTACTAGTCCGGATATACCAAGTTCTTGCTGGATCGCGAAGTCGAACTCTTGATGCGGCGTTGTATACTTGAATGTTAAAAAAAACATTGGAAAAATAAAGTGACTTTATTTATGACAAGGTATTTTAGAGAAATTTAAGGAAGACATGTAAAAAGTTTTTGTATGAGCAATTTTTTTATTTTGTCATTGCTCTACAGATGTGAAATGATGGGTGATTATAAATTGATGTGTGTAAGCTAAATTTAAAGTGTATGTGAATGAAAAAACACAAGATAAGACCGTTTACAATGAGCTCGAATGAAAGCATGAAAGAATAGAATCTATGAAAATCGTCGTCATTCCATGGGTTATTCTAGTATACTAGATTTTCTTTTTCAACTGAGGGTATAATGGGGGGCACGATACTGTGGGCCTACGACAGAATTTGACTACTTTTTTTAGAAAAAAAACAGATTTATAATAAACTTTTGATGAATTACTGTGAATTACCCCTTACAATGTGTGTAATTTAACAAAATTAGAATTACGCAAAAATTTCTTTTACCGTTATTTACCAAACAAAAACAAATGAAAAAATTTTTTAACATAGTAATAAAAATTGCTTGAAATGGGGGACAACATTTAATATAATTGACACTTGTATGTTTAAGGGGGAAAGTAAACCACGGGTGGCTTAGTTTGCTTTAAATGTGATGTTCCACACTGAAAAATCAGTTATGTGACTGTGTGGGTAGACTCTAAATACGACTTTTCGAATTTATCATTTATTTATAACTGATATAATAATCCTGAATGTGGTATGAAATGAAGAGTGAAACTGGAGGTCTATTCCATCCTCGGCTAGCTAACGACGAGTGTGGTTATAAAACGCTCGACTTCTGACCTAACCGGCTGCTAAATTGCGTTGTCTTAACATGGTTAGCTCCACCACATCATAGCTGTTTCATCCACCAGCTAGACCGTATTAGACTGGCTAACCCTTCTCTACGGAGGCATTTACGTCCCGTTTAGTACGTTAGAACGCCGCAAATCCGAGACGAAATTTATGACTTTCCACTTTAGAGAGACAATTTCGTTAAGGTTCGTATTTTAGTTTCTGTCGAGGGGTGCTCTCGATCACAAGCCTTGTTATTTATATATAATATTGTTGTAGCCATGTTTGCTTAGCTGCATTGCAAGCATGGAAATTAATTGGGCATGTGTGATCAAAATTACGCTTGAATGATTACAAAAACACTGACGCACGTATCACGACAGATATAGATCATTTTATGTTATGGTGCTGAAACCGTTAATACAAAATAAAAATTCAATAAACCATCTCTAAATTGTATTCAGCAACATTGACAAAGTTACGTGGTAGCATTAGAACCTAGGTTTTTCGTCGACGCCATAAAGTTTGTTCGTGGCGACGACAGAACAAACCCATTAAAATGATAATAAAAGGAAAGTGGAAGCTACTTTCGTCTGGTTTATTGCAGCTGTGCAGACTTACTCTAAGTTCAACTCTGCTTGGTATTGATCTAGTTACTAATTACGATCAGATCCCCAGATTGTAATTAGTGCATCAATGTTACTTGTAACACACAATGAGAGCAATGTTGCCGTTGATAGTTCACTGTTAATGCATGCACGCAGGATAATTACTACATATTAAATAAATGACACCATGGAAATAGCCTATTATGCATGGACTAGATTAGAACGATTGTTTGATTCATTGATTGATTGATTGAAATTAAAACTAACTCAATTGTTTACGAAGGCTGATGATGATGATGACGATGAACTGAACATTACACGGGACAGGCTTATATGCTGACTAGACCCCTGCAACTCAAGACGTTTAGACGGATGTGAAAGTGACAGCTCAAAGCTGTAGACGGTGGTTGATATTATTAGAGCTGAGCCAAAAAAAAAAAACGATATTTAAAAAAAACTTATACGGAGGTGGGTTTAAATTTTGGGGAAAATGCACGAATGCTTATTGTATTTTATGCTTCATTTATATAATCAAAGAAAAATCAATGTTTCATCAAATTTTGGTTTGCGTGATGGTGGAGGTGCCGGGTTATTAAACGCGAGTGTGAAAACGTAAAAATAGTTATACATTTTTGGAGATACTTATTAATCCCCACTAGGCCCACTGTTTTGATGCAACTTTCTTTATTATTGAAAGAAAAATTCAAATTTTAGTTTTTACACAGATAGTAACATTTCGATTTAACGATATCCAAATTTGTGTGTGATATTGATAGTTGAATGATATGTATAGACCAGCACAACTTTATATTGTTGGGGTCTGAAGCGTGGATGGATGGATGAATGCATGGATTATTGTGATTGTACTACCTCATAATCTCCACTAGCCAAAATGCATTAGCAGAGACGTAAGCAACAAAATGATCGGTGTGATCGTGCAGTCTTTCTATTAGAACCCGCTATGTATGAACAGTGTGTTAGATAATAGATAAGATAGCAGATACTCAAGAAATATAGACTCTGAGAAGAAAGAAGCTGAAGCAGCCATTAACTTCACTGATTAACCGATGTCGTATAGCCATTTACCCTAACAGGAATCTACTTTACTATGTTACAACAAAATAGAAACTTATACACGTTAAGCTTGGAAAGAACCTGGGCGACAATGTATATACTCAGTCGTATTTGCATAACATGTTACATGGGGTTGCATGGCTGAGAGACAGGAACAGTCCACTCAATGTAGCTCAATTACCACTCATTGCCGGACACTTGGCTCAATCTCGCCTTTCTTCTACCCAAACCGGTGATGTAGCATAGAGAAACAGGAGGGACACGGGGTATCTCCTCATCCTACGCTCTTCGTCTCGATTAGCCTACACGTTGGTACAATTCAAATATCATAGCACAGTCGTATAAGCTATTGCAAGTCGTACTGCATGAACAAGGTATCTGATTGGTTAAGAGTAGCGAGCGAAGACAAGGCATCAATTTGATAACTCGAAGAAATGGAGATTTGTAATCTCTTTACAGCCTTGTATTATTGCTGGTTGGTAAATCCATGGATTTAAATCTTTCCATGGTATCCACATAATTTTGCATTAGTTTCGAAAAGCAATTCTGTATAAACAATGGCAAGCCGAAACGAAATTAAAAACCACATGGAAATAAAAAGGGCACCCTGCACCAAAGACACTCATCGTTCAACGGGACTGTTAAAAGTTAAAACCGATCAGCGATGACTGCAAACTTGCAAAGTGCAGAAGCCCGCGAGGAATGTAAGAAAAAGCGAGATAGTTATACTGAGATCAATATGATGGATTTGCATAATAAAATCTGCACACATTTTACATTCTTGTCCCATTAATGCCACCGACAATTTAAATTGCTAAAATGTAGGGCGCCCATTCGACCCCAGACGCTCGATAATTCAGAATTTAATCCGGGAAATTGATACTTTTAGTGCGAGTTTCCGTCTTGGCGGTCGCGAGGTTTCGTAAATCCACAATATCTGGTGCATAATTACTACACCACGTGGCGAATATCTTTCACCTAGCTGTGCTGCGAGTGACCATCAGCGTCAGAGGTCAGGGGTCACGGGTCAATACGATACACGAGCCGAGGGATCATTGAGAGCTGCCTAATCCCACTACCCTGATCGCACCCCATACTTCAGCGTACGGACGGGGGAACACAGCGAGTTTGCTAAACGTTTAGCCCCCCCCCCCCCCCCCTACCTTGCAGCCAAAAAGAGTTGAAAATGATAATAAACGATTTTAAATAGGCCTACTCTTTTTTTTAAAAAAAAATCACACACTCAGGTATTTCTCGATAAATGAGCACAGTGAATAAGGATGAGCATTTACAATAAAAGCCGCTGAACAAAATAGACTAAAGAATTGTCAGTCAAAATAACTATGAAATTATTTTACTTTTCAACTCCTAACCGCACTAATAACCTCGAGCCGACCATAACACGATATTTCTAGGCCCTAAAAGTTTATAGTCCCACTTCCATACCCATTTCATCGTTTGCCATCAGCCTATATGAAAGAATGAAAATACGAGTTAGCATAGTACCTATACACACTTAAGTTCGTCCTGATGCGTGGTAATAGAATAGAATTGCAGTAAGTGAACCACGTTACAGTTTGGAGTGTATGCACATAAGTAATTATCATTCTCTTGATAAGGCTATTCAAAGCACTTTTACCGATATGTTGAAAGTGAAAGGAAAATGACTTATTAGTTGAATGAAAGAGGGGGGAAAGGGGGGGGGGGGAAATGACGGGACAAAAGCTAAATTTTGGCCATAATATGCAATTTTTGGGTCAATAAGAACAATAAAGTTCTAGGTGCAATACTTCATTTTGATCTATGATTTTTTTACACACCGTAAATAAATAAATAAATAAATAAATAAATTGTATTTAGAGTCTACCCACTCAGTTATATAACTGATTTTCAGTGGGGGACAGTAAATCAAAGCGTCTAAGCCTACCCTGTAGGCCCCGACGCAATCGACGAGTGAGCGATAACCAACCAAAAATCGATATTTTTTGGATGAGCGAAGCAAGCGAAGCGAAGATTCCATTTCACTAGAAAAAAATCCGGAATGTTTTTTTTGTCTGTTAACACGATTCCGGCTAAACCGATACTCCGATTGCGATGAAATTTTATGGAGGCCTTCGAAATCTCTGAACTTAGAACTGCCACGTTTTTAGCGCTATGGAATTTTTTTCGATTTAAAAAAATTCTTCGACTTATAACACCTACATGCTTTATCCGATTGTAATGATTTTTTCACAGAACCTTAATTTTATGAATTTATATATTCGTGTGAAATTTTGAGCGCAATCGAAAAATTATTTCTCATGGAAATCAAAATTTTACAGTTTTTTTCCTTTTTTAAACAATTCTTTGACGAATGACACCTACATGCTTTATCCTATTGTAATGATTTTTTCACAGCTTCTTAATTTTATGAATTAATATATTCGTGTAAAATTTGAGCGAAATCGAATAATTATTTCTTATGAAAATCGCAATTTTACGATTTTTTTCTTTTTTTAAATTACGATTAATAAAAAAAATAAAAAAATAAAGTAATTTTTTATTTAATTTAATTTAACTTAAAAAAATTCTTCGACTTAGTAATAATTTTTCACAGAACAACAGAAAATCCGCATAACACATGGCAGCTCAATGCACCAATTCCGCTCATCCAACAACGCGGCGGGACTTAAGCGTTTTCCTAGTAATAGGAAATATACCAATCAGTGGTATGGACAGTGCGAACACCCGCGGATCAACGCCAGAATCAACAAGGCCGATTCAGAACAACTCTGAATTTATTATGTGCTTCGTTACTAGGACGGCTCCAAAGTCACCTTTGTCTCTGGACTGAGTATAAGGGAAAACAATTTTCTGAAATAATGTTCAATGCGTGATTTTTTTGGCACGTAGTGCAAATAAAGAGTTTTGAACGGTGGACGAAAAATATCGTACATTAAACGTTATTTCATAAAATTGTTTTCTCTTATACTCAGTCAGAGACAAAGGTGTGGTGAAAAAAATTCATAGCTTAAAATTAAGTACTGGGAAGCTTCGCAAACGCTTTTTCAGGCGCGTTGTTGGATGAGCGTGATTTTTTTTAAACGAAAAAAGCGTAAAATTGCGATTTTGATGAGAAATAATTTTTTGATTGCGCTCAAATTTCACACGAATATATTAATTCATAAAAATAAAGGTTCTGTGAAAAAATCATTACAATCGAATAAAGCATACAGGTGTTGTAAGTCGAAGAAATTCTTTAAAAATAAAATAAATAAACGTAAAATTGCGATTTTCATGAGAAATAATTTTTCGATTGCGCTCAAAAACGTGGCAGATCTAAGTTCAGAGATTTCAAAGGCCTCCAGAAAATTCCATCGCACTTGGAGTATCGGTTTAGCTGGAATCGTGTTTTAACAAACACACAAAAGAAAACATTACGGATTTTTTTCTGCAGTGTAGTAGAATGGAATCTTCGCTTCGCTCGCTACGCTCAATCCAATTAAACTTTCATTTTCTTATTGACCCAAAAATTAAAAATGGCCAAAATAGAGCTTTTGTCCCGTCCAAAAAATGATCTTTTTTCTTTTTTCTTCAAGTTCCTCTTTCATTCAACCAACTTTCAGCCATTTTCCTTTTACTTTCAAAATATCGGTAAGAGTGCTCCGGACTAGCCTTAACTATATTTTGCACTTGCTGTGTTTTGTATGACTCAAAAGTTATAAATAATACGGAAATGCACTTGTCGGTAAGAATCTACCAAAATAATTTTAATTTTAGTCAATAAGCCTGAAGTCCTGAAGTCTGCGGTGCAAACTATGATGGTACTTCATTAACTGCAATTAATAATTCAGGATAATAACAGGGCAAATCATTTAAATTGATGTTATTTGCAAACTGGAGGCAATTAGGGTTATCGCAAAACATGACAAAGGTAGCGCGACGTTCTATAAACCGAATAAAAGTGACGTCATATTTCACCGCACCGCGCGTGTATAAGAAAAATGTATAGATCGGCGAGGAGACAAAACGTCGGGAGATACACGAGAAACACAACAAAAATATGTTTTACTTTTATTAAATACTACGTGTATCAAGTGCGTAGGGATACATAATGGTAATGTATGCTTATATGAACACATTTTCTTTACGGGGTGCCACTGCTAAAAGGTTTCACGTTTACATTTCACTTTAATTGATTTTATTTCAACCAGCATGACATCAGTTTCCATTAAAACTGCACGAAAACTCCATTAGCAGGGTTTTAAAGGTGGTGGAAAAATGAAGGTACAACGTGCGACAAATTCCACTAGGTAGCTATTTAAAAAAAAAAAAATAGACTTATACAAATACCGCAGTACTGCCCCAAATCACAGTCACGGTACCACTCGTGTAATCAGTGGTAGTGTCCAGTATTTACCCGGCACGCATGTGTGTCTAGCTGACTGCTATAAGCTCTGGTCAAACGGCCGCTCGCTTGTTGGCTAAGTGATTGCGGGAATCAACTCGCCTAATTGCCACACAACACAACAGAGAACGCGTGTTTGCGGGGAGTGGAGGCAATCACCACCACGACCTCCCTCCTGTTACCAGTTAATTTGATTGAACTACCCGGGCCAGCCTCCACGAGGAAGATCGCTTTCAGGGCACCGTCGCTGCTCGGTTACTAATTGAGTGGGTAGATTTCGTACGATGAAATATTGTCGGTCGACGTAGCATATTGCCATCAGACCGGGGTTATTGGTTACGGTTTTTGTCAAGAGACGCGGAACAAGTTTGGCAGTTTCCGAACGCGAGTTTTCTGTCGCACAAGAAGTTTCAGAGCTGAAACGCGAGAGAACTACATCCGATGTCGTTACACATTCGTTATTTTCCAAACGAGGCGAAAAAGCGAAGAACGATAAAGTATTCTCTATCCGCCTGTTGCAAAATAAATTGTTACAAAAATCAAATACCATTCACATATTGATCATCCATTATTAACTTTTGCTGCGCGCTTCGGCTGTGCTCGAATCGCTTTTTATAGTCATCCTTCACCCGCATTTTTCTTTTCAGGGAGTCGAGAAGAACCGCTTCAAAACCGGGTCGAGTTTATATTTGTAATTTAAATCTATGTTTTGCCCGTTGTAAAGAAGATCGTGCTAAAAATAAGGTTTTCCATACCCTACCTATATTGTCATTAGTTTAGCTTGTATGCTAATGTTTTAATTGGCTAAATTGGACTGTTATGTATGTTCCTCTGATAAAGAATAGTTTTCAAGAATAAGTGCGAAAACCCCACATTTGGGGTTCTGGTAAAAAAAAGAATGCTAGGCCTGCAAAAAGTTTAATTTAAAAAATGATACAGGCATATACATATTCATAATTTAAATGTGGTTTTTAAGAATCTCTATAGCTCGAATTCGAATTATATTCAAAGTATAAGTATTACGTATTTTAATTTAAAAAATCATGATAAAGTGTGGTGTTGTTTTTGTGCGAGAGGAGTATTGTGACAAGACCCCACTTGTTTGGAACGTGTAGGTGACGTTGGTGTTCACGCACAGTAGGCCAGTGTGACGGGCGAGGACGTATAATTGCTCGAGTCTGCCAGTCACGGGCCAACAATAATGAGTTAATTTCTACCACTAAACACATTAGTTAGCCACAAGGAACACTATCTAGGTATGGATCTGTATAATGAGACAGGAGTGTATCGCAATTCGCAACCTTTGTCAAGAACTTCTAGAGGGTACAATATTCGAACAGTTATTATTTTATCCATACAAAAATGCAAAAATTTGCAAAAGGGGCCAAAGCCGAAAACGAGGAAATAAAAGTGGCTCAACTGCATAAGTGGTGAAAATCAGAAGGGGGCCCCAAGCCCTTATTTTGTTTAAAATAAAATATTTTAAAAATTATATAAAAAATTAATATATTCATACCCATATTAATTTTTAAACTATTTATAATAAAATAATAAAAAAAAATAACATCTTAAAAAAATTTTTTTACATGTGGAAAACAAAAATTTAAAAGACGCCTTCAAAATTAAAGCTTTGGCGTTGGGTTTGGTTGGTTATGTTTTGGTTTGTCAGTAAAGAAAAAAGTTAAAAATTCATGACCAAACTTTTTAATTTTTAAAAGGGGGGTGTTATTTTGATATTTTCCCCTGTAAATGTTTCAAAATTTATTTAATGTTTATTTATTTTTTTTAACTTATTATTCCTAATTGTTAATAAAAATATGGGTATTGGAATTGATATATTATTATTTTTTGAAAAAAAGGCTTGGCCAACCCCTTTTAGATATCACCACTTTATTTCAGTTGAGCCACTTTTTCTTCTCGTTTTCGGCTTTGGCCCCTTTTTTTTTTTTTTGCTTTTTTTTTTCATTTTTGTATGGTAAACAAATAAATTTTTTTTGAACGAACGTATGGATGTTGAGTCCAAATAGAGAAAAATTTCTTTTTTTACAATATTCAAAAAAAAATATCACTCATTGATAATTAAAGGTTTGAGCTCGCAGTTATAAATAAAATATTTGTTTTGTTCTTAATAAGCTTCCGGTCCAAGATACATTAACCGGTTGTCAACAAAAAATAAACACTGGCACTGAGATGACTGGACATCGGGTGCAAAATTTTGACTTCACTCTTTAATTTCCATTGCTTGTCAAAACACAATTAAATACTTTTGTTATTTTTGCATTATCTAAGCTTCGCGGTCAATCTAATCCAATTACCGTTTTGTCAGCACTGCCACTGAGTGACTTACATCGTGCAAATTTTTGGGGCTTCTCTAACATTATCCATTGAGAGGGCCCACAAACTGAACATAATTCGTCAGCCAAGCCAGCTCAGCAAGCCAGCCACCCCCAAAAGAAAGTTATTTCGAACAATCTTTACGTCTCACAATACTTCTAGACGCTTCAATCAGATCGGGATGAAACAAATGGGTCATCTCTAGTAAAAGCACAATCGATTGAAGCAAGTTAGCAGGGTTTTATCTCAAATGGTTTCGCTGTCCGCGAACAACCGTGTTAAGTCTCATACGTAGCGTGCGGAAATACGCAGTGGAAGCGGAGACCGCGCGTGCTTTGCCCGGTGCGCTTCCGCGCACCTAATGATAGTTTACAAATGACGATCTATGATTTATAAGTTTTTTTTTTAACAGTTTAAATTTCACACATACACATAATTAATGGACAACAGTGAATTTTCCAATTTTGTTACAGTTTAAACAAATGCTTAGAGAATTTTCAAGCAAATTCACATTTCCGTACATGATTACACCGTAGGGAGAAGCGACGACACTTGGGAAATCACAATGATAATTTGGATCTTCACTATAGTCTACTTTCTTGGCTGACGCGCGTTCGTCGCTAGCGAGTATGGGCATTAATTTATACTTCAGAGAACGTTCCCTCATTAAAGTTCTCGCGAAAGATGATAATACTATTATCACCCTTACAGCCCAAACATAATAACCCTGAATGTCGGACTCGATTCGCTGCGTTGCTTCAGCGTATCCCCCCTAGTTTTGCAATTCAATCTACTGTAATTTCTCTTTTAATTTCATTTCCGGTACTAGCCGGGCGCACGCCGGGTTTGTTACTAGGCAGTGGACGATTTCCTGCAGATATAAGATAGCATCATAGGCCTAAAGAGTGGAGTCTACATAATAAAATTAATTGGATCGTAGTCGACGAGTTGAAGTCACTTGACACAACCCTGTAACCCGGTAAGCCAGACCGCGAGGGAGTCGGGACGACGTGGGGACTAAGTACCTCCTGAGGGACTCTTGCTACAGTATTGTGTTAGTGCGGGGGAAGACGAACTTTACCTCTTATATTCTCTCTCTCTCTCTCTGGTTTTACCGAGACGTCAAGAGATGTGTAGTTGGAGCGAGGGGCCCTGTGAGGGATTCGAACCCGAGTTCCTTAGAACCATACGTGTCACGTATGGTATTTACTCTATATTTACATTTAGACAAACAGTAAGTAAGCGTATCTTAATAGGATAGACGTTAAATAAATAATACAAATAATAAAATAAAAGTTCCCCAATATAAATTTGGGACTCTGCATCTCCACCAAGATACCGACAGTGTTGGCTCGAGCGTTAAGGGGAATCCCTAGACCCAAATATGATTTCTTAAGAATGCAGTAAAGACGTCTGAAAAGTAAGTAGAATGTAAGAGAGCCTAATAAAAGAGCGGATTATTTTTTTGATTTTTTTTTGACGGGACATTACCTCAGAATCAACAATTGTATTTAAATTACTGGAATCAGTTGCTCAAGTTCAAAATTGAATTTTTAACAGCGTTTTTTTGTATATTATTTCTACACTCCTTTATCTACAACCTAAATAAAAGGATTTTTGTATTTATATGGTTTGTTGCGTTGCACAATTTTTTTCGCCTGCCGGTACAATTTCAAATTTTGTACCGATTAACGGAAAAAATCGTGCAACGCCTGAAATCATATAAAACCAATAATACTTATATTTAGGTTGTAGATAAAGGAGTGTAGAAATAATATACAAAAAACCGCTGCTAAAAATTCAATTTTGAACTTGAGCAACTGATTCCAGTAATTTGAATAAAATTGTTGATTCTGAGGTTATGTCCCATCAAAAAATTTCAAAAAAATTATCCGCTCTTTTATTAAGCCCCTCTTACATTCTACTTACTTTTCAGACGTCTTTACTGCATTCTTTAGAAATCATATTTGGGCCCTAGGATTCCCGTTAAGCGCGCGACTCTGTTTCGGGAGGCCCCGGCTTCAAATCCCGTCGAGACCGGCTATCCTGACCGAAGGATTTTGAGTCCTTTTGAACAGCCGTCAGACATCCCTTTACAATTGTCCTATCCGCAACATAACTTGTTCGACACCTGAAGCGGGGAATCCCACAAAAATTATTATTATTCCACCAAGATACGACATTGTTCGACATTTTATTTGTGTGTTCTTTGTCAATCTGTTGATTAAGTGGTTTGAATACTTCCATACCCGTTCCTGTATATAATGAAGACACGTAAAATAACCTTTCTTCGTTAGATGCTAAATAAAAAGCAATCGGAAATAATAAATCCTTAAACGTTATTGTTCTTATTTGGACTGAAACTAAGAAGGGGTTTCAGTGCCATTTTCACCGTTTTTCTTGCTACAATTCAATTCTATTGACTGTAATTCAACCCAAATAAGATATTTTTCTCTAAAAGTTGAGGAAAATCGAGGGAAAAATTTATCCAAAGTGCAATTCCCTTCCTCTGTTGGGTTATTAAAGCATTAATTACAATTACTATTTAAATTCTACACAAAACGGTTATTAGTTTATTAAATAAACATGTGGTATACAGTACATCGAGTTTTGGGCAAGAAACATGTTTTGCTGCACCCAGCAGAGATAAGTACAAATATGTCGAATTATGAACTGCTCAAATGTCAGTTACAATTCACAACTATCATTTAGGTATGAAAAAATTATCAAATGTTATTTTGTTTATGTCAGGAACATAACTAACTCATCGACTCAATTTCCACACAGTGGATACTGCGTTATAAATACATTCCTACATTCTAATCAGCCCGGTTAGTATGAGTCGAAATGACTTTGTATCGTGTTTAGACTTCAGCTAGAACTCTGGCAGCTTGTTCGCTTGTGTGGGGTATCGCATGCATGTGGTCTCGGCTTACCTGGTTCGCCTTATTGATTTGTTTCTTGAGGCCCGCGAACGCCATGGCTGGTTGTGGTGTAGGTCACGGATCAAAGAAGAGGAGTGTTCTGAAAAGAGAGAAGAAGATACTTGTTAACATGTTCTGAAACACAAGGGGAGCATTTCTATCAGGCACGTGTACACCGTCATATCTCTTATATTGACTGAACGAAACAATAATAGAGGGGGATAGTTGGTTTATTAAATTATTTGGTTTAAGTTTAAGAGCCAGTCAACAGTTAGGTCATAATGCACCACTTTAGCCTAGGGAAGTAGACCAGCAACGGGTAGGGATGATGATGATGATTTTTGTTGTTTAACGTCTCATATTAATGCACTAAGGTTATTCGAGACGATGAGTGGTGACATATTATGACAACGAAGGAAGATTACGGAAAAAAACATGTCTTATGCGGGACTCGAACCCACGTCCTCGTAGACTAGCCATACGCTTCGGACCAGCGCCCTAAATCGTATGTGTCACCGCGGACGGCGAAAGGGAGGAATGGGGCAGGTTCTCAAGTCGTAGTCGTCATCGTCTTTGTCATCGTTCGTGTTGTCATTGCGGTCATCGTCGTAGTCGTCGTCGTAGTCGGGGAGGTGAGGGGGAGGGGTCCCTGACGACGGGATAAGTGGAAAGAAGAAGTGATGGTTAGTATAATTTCATCCAACATTTTTGAAGATATTTAGCCACGGATAGGAGCACGTAACAGTAGCGTTTTTTTTTTGTTATAAAATAGACATGCCAAATCAGTGAAGAGAAATTAGTGAAATCGCTATAGAAGGTGGAAATTTGATGAAAACTTACGTATAGCCCCTACGAAACATTTTGGTATTCATTTTACCAACATTATATCTATTGTAATGAAACTTGAAAGAGCAAGAAAGTTTCATTTTTTAAATTGAAAGTGTAAGAAACGACTTGAAACAAAACTGCTATTTTCCAGTGGTTTTACGTCATAAGAAATTAATTAGATTAATTTTCGAATCATTTTTTTCTCTCAATAACATAATATGATTATATACAGTAGGCCTACACATCATTTTGAAACAACCTAATCTCGAAACATTTCATCCATAACCCGCCCTATAGGCGTTGCATCCAGTCAAGTTTCAATTTCATGCTTTTCACTCTACTCTTATTACATTTTGCAATGTTCGCTTTTTTGTTAACCTGTTTTCTCAACGACTACATTCGGTTTAAATTGAAAGCAATAGAATCCCATGCCTGTGTACTTAGTGTAATGAGAAATCCTAGCGCGGATTCAGCTCGGCTCATATTGTCTGCCCCCCCCCCCCCCCCCCCCCCCCCCCCCCCCCCCCCCCCCGAGAAATAGTGGATTACTCTACCGTACAAAACTAATCCTGTCAAATAAGAATTTTTGGAGGAAAAAATTGCGATGTCGCTGAATCTTTGGAGAGACCTTCCTTAAAGGTACTTACAACATACTAAAACCCCCTACAATCAGACTGGAGCTTCGGCCGCCATATTGGAAAATGGGCGGCCAAAAAGTATTTGTTATCGAATATCTCCAAATTTGTTTGAGATAGACAAAATATTTCAATAGCAAAAATATTCCCCATTTAATTCCCTACAAAAAAGGTGTCTTCTATAGTTTTGGTAGGGGCAAAGGTTTTCGTCACAAAATCGGGGGTTTATATGTTGCTCATTGGAATCCAGTTTATTCCAAATTTTTACGCCCGCATCAAACAATGCCCGGAAAATCCGTATAAATCGATTTAAAACAAAAGGACTTTGTGCGGGGTTGAGAAAGCTTCCAAGTATTTTAAAAAATCCGGTCTGCGAAATCAAAATTTTCATTTACCCGGAAATTTTGGGTTTCCCATTGTTGGCATTTCCTCAAAAATCCCCTTTTTGACGCCCTTTTTTAAGCCTAAATAGATTGGGGGAAAAATTTTTCTATGCCATTGAAATGACTTGAATAATGACCCGTTTAAAACCAAAGTTTAAATCCAATAGACTGCTAATTCCTAATATCACAAATGAATACTGTTTTCGTGCTTTTTTTTACACCTTTTTGTTAACTTTCATTTTGATGTTGTGGATTTTAGGAAGTAGCACCCATATGGATTTAAATTTGGTTGTAATCGGATCTTTATTTGAGTCTTTTCAATTGCGTAGGAAGAATTTTTCCCCCAATGCTTTTTAGTCCCTTAATAATGGACGGTCAAAAAGGCTTTTTGAGGAAAGCCAAAAAGGAAAAAAAACCCAAATTTGGGGGAAAATGAAAATTCGATTTCGCACACCGATTTTTTAAATATAATGAAAGCTTTCAAAACCCCCGTACAAAAGCCCTTTTTGTATTTAAATCGTTTTTAGGATTACCGGGCATTGTTTGTGCTGGGGGAAATTTTTGGAAAAAAGTGGTACTCCAATGACAACAAAAAAACCACATTTTGGAGAAACCCTTTTCCCCTCCCAAAAAACTAAGAAGACACCGGTTTTGTAGGGAATTAAATAGGGAATTTTTTTGCCTTTGAGATATTTGTCTATCTCAAACCAATTTGGAGATATTCGAAACAAAACACCTTTGGGCCGCCTTTTTTCCAATATGGCGGCCGAAGCTCCAGTCCGATTGAGGGGAGTTTTAGTAGTTGATAAGTATTATATAAGGAAGGTCCTGAAAAAAATTCGCAACATCGCAATTTTTCCTCCAAACCAATATACGATTTTTTTGACGGGTTTATACGTTAATGAGACACCAGCCTTCTCGCAGAAGAATGTGGATGATACGGATCTTCCAGGAACGAGCGTATACGCAACGTTAAGTTACACGTAAGGAAAACATCACCGGACAACTGCCCTTGAAGCGGATACAGTTTATGGAAAGACAACTCGTCGGAAGTATTTTCTAAACGGCCGTGTAAACCGCTAGCATTGCAGTCTAAAACTGCAAGTAGGCATAACAGGAACTGCAAACACTTGTGAACAAATACGTTGTGTGATTAAACGCCCACTAATCATAATAGACCCTGATCCAAGCCGTTTGTATTGCAAGTAAAAACAATGTGTCCCGTGATTAGCGAGCTCCGATACCATGTTTACAATAACGAGCACATCGACGCTAACTATCTGACATGACCATGAATATGATATGACATGGCAGTTTCATTGTCAATGGTGATCCGTAAAAAGCGTATACATTATCGTCAACTAGACTTAACTATAGGCCTAGATCTGTGATAATATAGGTTGCAATGAAGTCACTATATCTGGTTGGACAAAAATCAGAAGATCAACAAGAAAGTTTTGTAGAGTAAGCTGAGGTTGAGATGGTGTAGTTAGTGTTTGGGTGCATGGAAGATGCGAATATAATAAAACGAATTGCTTATAGTAACGTATATTCGAACTCGCGCCCTTTTATTCCGTGGTAAGATTGTGAGTCACCGGAGAAAAACGGTAAAAATAAATAGAAAAGTAAGTACGAAAAAAAAGACCCAAAATTTTCAAAAAACTCGATTCGACTGAAGACGAGACCCGGTCTACTATAGACCGAGTGATAGACGGCAAGTCAATACGGATAAGAACACATGTGTAAATAGTGTGTGTGGGAGGGAGGGGGGGGGGGGGAGACAGTGGAAAACTATGTAGACTGTAGAGGATGATATAGGGCATGTTTAGGTTCATTCCTTGGCTCGGTTGAATAACAACACAACAGTTGTCATGCACGGAAGCAGAAATTTTGCACTTTTCTCACACTAATTTTTAAATTATCTTTAAAAAAATAAATTGTATTTAAAAAAAAACGTTTTTCTTAAAATGTCCAAAATAGCAGGTTTTCGTCAACTTTTTCTGCCTGATTGATAATCTACGACCGTAGGGCTGTCCATGTTTTCTTGACCGAAGCTATGTACGAAATGCCAGATGTGTGTGTCCTATTCCTTCCGACAGATGAGACGACGACTTTATGGCTCATATTTTGCCAACGGTCTAATCGAGACGATAATAATTGTTCGAATATGGAAATGTATTATGTGACATCTATGCCTACTCCAAGATTCGAACCTAGAACGCCGGCACCACCACGGGAGGCCGGGTCAGGTGGTGGAGTGTCTTAACACAGCACCATAAGAAGTGGGGAGAGGAAGAAATGCGTTGACGTCGCATAGAACGAGAGGCAATAACGCAAACCAGAAAGTGCGATGCAGCGAGGTCTATGGAGAAAACACACCCAACGCATCGGTTACGCAAATAATGGGCGATACATACGAGGTTTGAAGTTAATTTACAGTAATGGAATGATAATTGCGCGTGTACAGAGGTTATTAGCTATCATTTCGTCTAATTGACAAGTTATAGCCAATCATAATGTGTGATTACAACTGAAGAATGCACGAAACATACATCAAATCAATCGGCTACGCCCATGTTCGATAATTATTCTATAAAATTAACTCAAAACAAAATTTTTACTACTTTTGTTGAACGAGTGAGCGTAGCGAACGTAGTGATTTCCATTCGACTTAAACGGCCCTAATTGTTTTCCTGCGTGCGTGCGTGTGTGTGTGTGTGTGTGTACGTTGAAAATCAGCCGAATCGCTGAACAGATTGCGCTAAAATTTTTAACAGACATCCGGTACGAGTTTATTGAGAACTGCTAACAAAATCAGCAAGATTCATTGCGATTTAAACCTACAAGAAATGATAAACTGAAAAATAGACTTCCAATGTTTAGAAATTATTTTAACGACAATGTTTTAGATTTTGAAAAGATATTTTTTGTTTGTTTTTCGCCTGGCCGTGAAATGCCGTGCCCATGCAAGGTCTGTCGAATGTTGGACGTCAAGGTACCCCCAAATTCCGCTCGTAGATTGAGTAAACCTTGCAATATTTTCACGTATTTCGTACTGGCTATGTTTTCCATAGTATTGTCACAGATGATAGACTACACTGCGTTATATGCATTTCAAAACATGTTTAATAATTTTTTGGATGAGCGTAGCGAGCGTAGCGAGCGAAGCGAAAACTTCAATTTCACTGACCCCTCAAAAAATTTAGCTCCAATGTTTTTTTGTGTGTTTGTTTTTTTTTTTTTTTTTTGTTTGTTTTTTTGTCTGTTTGTTCGCACGATTCCGGGCAAACGGCATAAGCGATCTTGATGAAAATTTGACAGGACCTTCGAAATCTCTGAACTTAGACGTGCCACGTTTTTGGGTTCAATCGGAGAAATATTTCTCATGAATATCGCACTTTTACGATTTTTTTTCGATTTTTAGTGCGATATTTTCGTGACATTTGGGCCGATTCTGACCAAACGGGTGGGGCTACAAAGTTCATATTTTACATGGACATTAAGGTTATGGTGATGAAGTACCTTGTGAAAAAAAAAGTTGAAAAAGGTAACCAGAACCCATAAAAATAAACGTACTTTTACGATTTTTTTCGATTTTTAATGCGATATTTTCGTGACATTTGGGCCGATTCTGACCAAACGGGTGGGGCTACAACATTCATATTTCACATTAACATTAAGGTTATGGTGATGTAGTACCTTTAGAATGAAAAAGTTGAAAAAGTGAGCCAGAATTCATAGAATAAAGGTTTTGATATGAGTTTTTTTTAGGTTTATAATAACCATTAACAAGTAACATTTGAAACTCGACAACAATCACCTACAATGCATTCACAAAGCACTTGCAAAGAAAAAGTGGTCCCACGCAAACTAAAAACTTACAAAAACGCTCATCCATCAACGCGGCGGGACTTTAGCGTTTTCCTAGTTAAATACAATTTAGGAATTACAAAATCTCTCTCGACCAGGGGATTTCTTTTTCTCTTCCTACTCGTTCTTTTCACTTTTTACTTTTTACTTTTTCAACTTCTCCGTGTAAAGCGGCCTTAAGGGCGCTTAAGCCAACTATACTTGGAGAAACGCCAAAGTCGTTGTTAGACGAGTGAGCGAGTCATGTGGTGAGTACCCGGGAACATTTGCATTTATGTTTGATATTTATATTCGTATAAATAATGTTTTTTTAAAGTTAAGTAGGTATACGGGCGCGTCAACTGTAAGACCAATGCGCCTCTCTAGGCTATGGTAGGTTAGGTAGGCCTAATGTAGGGGGAAGAAAAGTAATGTAACCGGGTACTCAACACATGGCTCACTCACTCGTTTAACAACGACTTTGGCGTTTCCCTAGTTTACAAAGAGCAAGATTTGTGTTTGATTGCAATCCGCATATACAAAAGAAGGTTCAGAAATAGAAGTTGTAAAAGAAAACTCGAGCTTATGGAGAATATGACAGTCACGCATATGGTTCACGGTTAGTAATCATATGATGGCGAGCTGAATCAAATGAATAATTACTTACATTACAACATGACTGGTTTCACTTTTATGTAAATTTGTTCATTTTAATTTTCTTAATGGATTGACTTACAGTTATATCAGAGAGAAGGCCTAACACCAATTCCGTGAACGAATGCAGGCTACAAAACATAAATGCTGCGATGACTTCAATCTGGCGTCAGTCCGACCCTCCAGATAAACACAAAAACACTAGGGTATGTAGCATATGTTGTCCATGTGCTTGTGTTTTTTTAATTCTATAAGGCATACGCAGGGGTATACTAGAAGAAGTGTAACCCGTTTTTATAAATCATGTTCTAGATCCGAAGATGTTGTTGAGGAACGATTGTGTTGTGAGTTGTCACAAGGTATAACGACGGCTCGCGGGTTAGAATCTTTTCCCAAAATATGAGACAGAAAATTTAAGAAAAACATCAGTATATTTATCAAATGTAGTGTACATTAAGAAATAACAAGACCGTGGATATGAACGAAATACAGAAATAGTTTAGATATTTTTCATCGTGTACAAAATGAAAAACAACGTCTTCATCAGAATGCCCGCTGCAGGGTTCACACCACCCTCTTCAACCGGTGACTAGATTATTGAGGGTATTATAGGTATAGTGTGAGGGGAATGCCCGAGGGATGTTCAAGTTATTTAGCCCCTTATAGATAAATAGAGAGTGGTGGGATCAGTAGGAGGGTATTCCGTTCAACACCAGCTGTTGCATTTTTTTACGTACGAGTGAACATAAATCTGAACAAGTGGCAGTACTAATGATATCATTAAGGAACATTAGATAACTGACCACACTATGGCAATTACTACTATAATTAACTGTATTACAATCGTGTAAAATGTAGCTTGTAAATCATCTACAGTTTTGCTTCAAAAGTCCAAATGCGTTCAAACTGAAATTGTTACCAGATGTGATTGGAAGAGCAGATTGAAACTAGGAAGAAAGGGACATTAAAGTATATTATGGGTGGCATATCTTAATGGTCACCAGGTATGGAGTGAACTTTCGGTTGAGAAAGCATTATGTTCGTTTGGGTAGGCTACGGTGAGAAGTTACATTCGCGAAGATAAATCAATAAGAATAAGTTCTGGAAGGTTTCTCAATTTGGTTAGTCGGGGAAACACTCCCGTAAGTGGAATTGTTAATATTTAATACAATTCAGAAGTAAAAAAATCCATCCCGATCGGGGTTCGAAATAGAGGTGAAGGCATGGCATGATTATATTACATATATGTTCACTTGACGTCTAGGTCCGGTTTCACCAAACTGCTAATCTAGATAGGATCAAGGTCGATAAAGAACTGAACTCTAATCTTACGTATATTGTATCTAATCTTTAATTTAACCTTAGATTACAGTTTAATTAAACCGGGCCTAAGTCGTTATTTACTATATAGGCTAATATACAAGAAACGGTTAACAGTGAGTATAGACGGGCAGCACTAGATCATTTGAGGAATAGTTTCACAGGCATTGGAAATCAAATATAAGCGACATTCTAGTTGTACAATATACCATCATGGTAACAAGTCAAGTACCAAACGTCAGTGTCTGGAGTGAGATGGAACGAGGCTCATGTTGGGGGCCGGACGCAATGTAGGGGTTGCTATCAGTCAGTCGGACGAGGGGTAGGTCCAGCATCAGCAACCGACGGTGGAATGTATGTGCATTATGATGGGATTTAGATAGAAATACCCGGGTTCAATCCCCGATGGAGAAACTTTGTAAAATTCGGTTAAATACAGCCTTAGGAATAACATATGAGTGAATTGTGTTGCATGAAGTCAGTATTGTGTTGGGGGTGGACATGCATCATACCTTTGACAATAGTGAATGCGTTAGAAAATATATGGCACCAAATAATATACCCCCCCCCCCCTCTCAGTAAGATTGGGTCGTCAAAAAATAACACAAATTGATGAAAATCAAAAGCGTTGTTAAAAATGTATTATTTTAAATTAAAAATTAAAAAGCAAAACGTGACTCTTCGTAGGTAGCGTACTAAAGGTTTCTCAGAGAAGTTAATGATCTAGGCAGTGAGTTCACTAAATTGAGTAAGCGAATTAACAACAGATAGCCGATCGACTAGATCACGTTGCTCATTAGACTAATATCTCGGGTGTTCCCTCTCTCTCTCACCCTCGCTTTTGTTTCTCCTCGACAGACCGTCAAATAGCCGATAACTAATCGTTGAAGACGCGGCTCGGCTCGGCGGTTATAACCAGCCCACTAACTCACCATATAATCTTCAACCCCCAAGGAAAGCAGTGAATCCCGCTACACCAGATTATCCTGGCCGCACAATCTCTAATCCGTCTAGCACCAACACACAACACACGCACGCCTCGGGTTCCTACTGATCGAGCTAGGGCGCCGCGACGCTCGCTCGGGCGCCGTCGCGTATCGCAGCGCCTCGCGCGCCCACCCTCGTAACTACCCGGCTAACAAAGAGACGCTACCACGGGGGATGACTCTAATGAACACTGGAATCTTCCCGAACACCCCATGCAGAGTCACAACTCTCGGCTCGGCTCGTCGCTTCACGACCGGTGATTGGGAAATTGTTAAGGGAAACCAGATTTCCTTCAAGTCTCGCTTGATAATCGGGGAAACGTGTTGGGCACACACACAGCGTGTAACGACCAAGTATTGGGCGCACACAGAAGAAAATCTATATTAGCGTCGTAAAGTATAGGAGGCCGCGTGAACGACGGACGGTTGGGCGATAACTGAAGGCTGCATGTCGTCGACACTTCATGTAGGCTGTCACAGTAGGCTGCACTTGCTTAGTTGCCACCCGCAGCAGCACCATAGTCCACGCACGGTAGCCTACCATTAGAAAAGAAATAACCACATTTGTATAAAAATAAAAATAAAATTATTAAACTCTCATAATTTTTATTTTTTTAATACATTACGAACCGAAAAACATTTTTGAAAAAGTCAATGTTTATTTTATAATAATAAATCAAATATATTTTCAGACCTGTACCCCGAAACAGTTTAGCCAATTAATTTTGACCAAATTTTATTCCCCCTCTTCCTCCTCCTTTCATTCACGATTTTATTCCAGCACCTGCACAGGTATCTAACTTTGTTTTATTTTTGCTTATGATTCAAAATCAAATTACTTCCCAACATTATGGGTCTCACTTTCAACCCTCTGAAATCGTATCCGTCATTGTTACTTTTAGTTACTGCATATTGAATGTTGGCAACTGTTTGGTCCGTCTTGAACATAGACATCTCATATAATTGGCTAGACTAGCAGTCAGCGGTCCACTTCCGGGACAATTGGAAGCCATCTTGAATGGGTGAGTTTGCATGTTAATTAGATGGGAGCGATTAATCGAAAAAATATATTTTATTTTTTTTTTCGCCAGTTTGACGGGTGAGCATATTAGACTTTAACACCAAATGATTACGAAATTCCCGTATGCAATAACTTTGCATTGTTTCTGTTTGTTCAATACCATGCTGCACAAGCTAAAACCATATCAAACAATCCAGTAAAGTATACTTTATTGCATTAAAAAGCATAAATAAAAACGCCAAACCGCCATTTTGAATGGGTGAGATTGACGCTTCAATTTGGTACACTCGCGCCTGTGAGGAGGTATTGGAGACTGCTAATCTATGGTCTTGAAGCTTTGATATGTGACCTAGAAGCTTTGGGAGGTGTACGAACAAGGCTTCCCGTCTTATGATAATACAACTTCCAACAGGGATTATAAATGTGAAGGGAGGGGCAGGACTGAGGATTAATGCTGAACATGGTTGACAACAGGTCTTGTCCTCGGTGCGGGTAGCTCTGTCTTCTGCCATACCAAGTCCGACACAATTATTATTTATTACGAGTTGGGGAGTTCGTAGTTAATAAACAATAAAACATATTCCGACAAACATAGAATTGAAGTAAGAAACGCAGTGACGGACCACGCAATATCAGTCATTGGCGAATGCATGGGCTTCAGTACTACGGTAACAGCTCATATTGCAATTCCTTCCCAATATCCCAACAAGTTCAAACTTACAAACTTCAATAATATATTCTACAATATCTATCTTATTATTCCCATAATTCAATAAAATTATGTTCCTAAATCCGCGCACAATTTGTGGCATGGGAAAACTTTTAAGTTGCAAATGAAGTTATAAAGTTGGTGACAGTTTGGTTTAGACTAATCTTGGTTTAGATTTGTGATTAGGACGGGCTAAAAGAGCGAAGCTGTCTTGCAAGACCAGAACCTTCTAATCGACAGTAAAGTCACATCAACCTGACACTCCTCTCCTCGCCCGCTTAACCGTTACACGAATATTAAGTTTCTTCGGATCAATTATTTCCAGATCGTCAACCTCTTTCAGCGGGCCGACGGAATCAATCTGCCTGGAGTACCTGAAGTTATCCAGGCATGACCTGCATCCCACCCTCCGACATACAGGATCCGGGATGGAGGGTAAACAAAGGTTCGTGTTTGGTACATGCATGGCTTATTTTGTTTGCATAACGTTTACCTCATCATTGGCAATGCCAACACTACCCAAATGCAAACTATCGCGGAAATATAACCATGATCATGGCGTTATGTAAGATCGTGTGTGCAGGCTCGTAAAACATTTGCATTGCATCATGGTTCTCAAGCAAGAAAATACAAATATACACAATCTGTTTTAACAAAAATAATAAGCGTCCATATAAACATCACTTTTATGTCCTTCCGTTAATCGTGAATATGCTTCACGATAAAAACCGAACACGACTTCCGATTGACACGCGTTTTTGGCATTGCGTTTTAACAAAGAGGATACTGAATATGTTTGGTGCTCCTAGAGGCAAGGGTAGCTGTGTCTCTCCCCCCCAAACAAAGTTTGAACATTCATGTACCCGGCAACAAACCAATAATGAATGTAAAAACAAGCGAGGAACATGTTTGGTAACCTATAGATGTCTCAACCCGGCGCCGCAACTAAAAGGATCGACGCACGACGAAATAATTGTTTGTATTTTTCTTGGACGATCTGTACACCCGTACACGTGCTTGTCAAAAATATTGTTAACCAGTCAGCAAAAAATCAAGATAATACTTGTTGGGACTAGTTTAACCAAATGCAAAATCACCAATTCCAAATTTTAATAACGTTTTATGTGAAATAATTTTTTGAAAACAAAAATGAATGCAAATTTTCGCGTTTGTTTCCTCGACATATTATGCGATGTACGTCAGCCATGCAAACAGCAAATTGAAACCTGTCCGGGAACATCAAAGGTCCCGGAATGCGCACACCCCACACGGCGGGTTGAAATTAGCGTCCGACCTTGTAGGCCAGCTACGCGACGTGAATGTTGAGTGGGCACGTATCACTCGGCGCCGCTGGGGAATCCACGCAGACGTGCACGGACAACACGAAACAGCGAGCAGAGCCGCGGGAAATAGTTTGAGCTGCGCTAGATGCGAGTTATTAGGGGAAGACTAGGTGAATACGTGTGTAGATCGGAGCCACGAACTCTGCCTTATTTGATGCTACTCTCAACTAGGGATGGGGTCTATGACATCATTCAATCATCGATATCACACGATAATTTCGATATCGAAATGATGTTATTAGTCACTGTGTAAAAAGTCTAAATTTGTCAAAAAGTTAAAAATTGTATGAAAAGAGTAGGCCTGCTAATAAAAATGTGTGGAGAAAAAAGTTTGAAAATGTATCGCCAAAAGCTCTGAACGATTTTTACGTTCTTACACTGACCCAGCACCTCCACCGTGTGTACAAATCAGGACGCCTAGGCTACCCGGTACCTTTATCCGTCTTTGTAAATAACTACATAGGATAGACATAAAATACAGAAATGCTAGCTGTGCTAGTGGGCCTATAATATAAATAAGAAATACGCATTTGGCAGAGATTTGAGAATATTGTCTCTTATTCCCAATAATCATTTTCTCGAACAGCATACTGACAATGGACGACTGGTGATGGGCGGAGCTTAAAACGATCGATAGGCCAAGTGTCGAGAGTTGGGATAGATTCTCATTTCCCAAGTTTACGTCTGTTGAACGGCGCAACACTAATCACGCTCTAACTCTTATTCTATTCATTATTTGGACAAAACTTAAGAGGAATATTATTTAGCAAACATATCATTGCTTATAATAGAGATTATTGCGATTTTTTTACACAGCCGTTAACTTGTTATTACAATGTACGCATCATACATAAAAAATAATCAAAACGACTATAAACTTTCTCAACTTCAATTGACAAAAAACTACTGATCGGATTTCGACAAGACCTCTTTCAAAAAATTCATCAGACTGTTTAGACAAGAAATAAATCAACTTCCTAGATAGAAAGTGCACTGAACGAAATTTTACAGCATGGGTTAATATGCAGCGTGCAGTTTTTCACAGCTCATCCGCACGTCGAAAGTGCGTATTGTCATAAAAACACATACACTGCATATGAACCTATGCTATAAAATTTCGTTCAGTACACTTTCTATCTATAGGAAGTTGATTTATTTCTTGTCTAAACAGCCAGATGCATTTTTTGAAGGAGGTCTTGTCAAAATCCGGTCAGTAGTTTTTTGTCAATTGAAGTTGAGAAAGTTTATAGTCGTTTTGATTATTTTTTATGTATGATGCGTACATTGTAATAACAAGTTAACGGCTGAGTAAAAAAATTCGCAATTATCGCTATTATAAGCAATGATATGTTTGCTAAATAATATTCTTCTTTAAGTTTTGTCCAAATAATGAATAGAATAAGAGCTAGAGCGTGAACAGACGTAAACTTGGGAAATGAGGATTTATCCCAACTCATTCCGCCATGTTGCCTCGTGACGTCAGAAGGCGGGTAAAATTCTAGTCGTCAATTACATGGACGTCGAGTAAAACGTTCACCAAAACAACCACAACCACCATCATCTATTTAACTATTATTTAGCAACAATACTATTTCAAACAAAATTTTGGAAAAACCGTGTTTGGTAATAAAAATAAAATAAAGCGAAAAGTCATGTTTAAGATTATTTTCTCCGACAACTTCCCGATAATAAATTAAATTGGTTATTGATTGGACTCAAAATCGACATTAGAATATATATTCAGAATAAGTCTAGCCACGACTAAACCAATTGCAATAGGTATGTAGCTAACATTAACAGTTTATAATTGGAGTAATTAGTTCCAGTACCCATCCGCCGTACGAATACAACAATTAAAACAAAGTGTACAAGTTTTGCGCAGTGACGACAACAAACCGAGAAATGTGACTATAGGGAAATCATCAAATCTCCACCTCCGTACGTGTGTATTACACAATTCTGCTGCTAGCTCACAGCGCTCAGCTGCGATAAAATCAATGGGTTCAAACGAGGCAAACTATACTGATCTGTCGCGTGATCATGGGTTGAACGCCACGCATTAGTAGCCATCGTAACCAGACTAAGTGATTCCGAGTTGAACAATTGTTTTGCAACATGATTCCACGTTGATTGGGAACAGAGTGAGTGATAAAGCGGCGCGTTTCCTCGCCGGGTGCTCGATCCATGGACTATTGCAGTAAATCCATGCTCGATCGAAGGCGATCAGACTAGGCAACGGTCGCACTCAAAACTCTACTTAAAGGAAAATAAAGTCAACTGTTCTAGGTCGTGACTGATAAACGCATTCGGCATATTCTTTTTTAAATACTGGTGTGCGGTTACCCGAAATTTCGGGTCGGGTATTCGGGTGCCCACCCCGATCGCCAAAAAAATGTATACGATTTTCGGGAACAAAAATATATTATTTTAAAGGGATGGTGGAGGTGCCGGTCCAGAGAAGTTTTAGTTTCAGTTCAAAATTTTCAAAGAATTTCATTTCAAAATGCCATTCAATGAAAATCCATACAAAAGTAGTAGTTTTCGGTCCCTCTATAACAGTAAAGATTATATTATTTATAAAGAGAAAGAAACGAATCTTAGTTATAATATATCTGTAATGAAATCATAATGTAAGATTCTTCACAAGTTCAATTCATGGTCCATTTTAACAATAACTGCCGTCGTTTTCCTACCCGACCGGAAAACCCAAAGCAGTTTAGTACCCGAACCCGACCCGACTGTCAAAACCACTACCCGCACAGCATAAACCTTTAACAACTAGTATCAGGGGCTATTACCACAAATAATTATTTTTCCCACATATAATCATTAGCATAACAACAAAAACAAAAAACAAAAACAAAAAATTTATCGTTCAAAATTTGTTATCTTGTAACTGTGATTTTACACGTTTTTTAGTTTTTTGATCTTGTAATTTGCGAAAATTGGCATTTTGGAGATTTTCTTAAATCAGTTTTATCATGCTAATTTTTTGTTCCGCATAGATACTAGAGCATAGTATCAATCTCACATGTCCCTTTATAGCATCCTGTCTTGAAACTGAGCACCAATATATACACTCAAACACAAGAAAATATGCATTCCAAAATCACACCTCTTCAATTGGTAATCAGCATATTTTGCCAAATTACTTGCCCTAATTACAAAACAATATATACCGGATTTACAGGAAAAGGCTGTAGAGTACGTAAATAATGGCCAATATGACATTGTATTGGATCAAAATCCTCCAAGGTCACGGGGCATAAAGATCGTCCCCGTGTTATTTCTTGTGGGAGATTTCTGCCGATGGGACCTAGCTCGAATATTACCAACTTTGTCAATTTTTTAAAGGGATGGTGGACCCAATAATTTTCATAACTAGGCCGCTTCGCGAACGCTTTTTCCAGTCGCGTTGATGGATGAGCTTTTTTTAATATTTCTGTCTAATGATTACGTTTTTATGTGGAATCTCCTTACTTTTTCTATAGTTACTTGATATTACTTGTTCATTATACACCTGTAAAAGGCGTATATTAAAACCTTTATTTCTACGAATTTTGACCGACTTTTTCAACTTTTTCTTTCAAGAGGCACTACATCACCATAATCTTTATGTCAATGTAAAATATGAACGTTGTAGCCCCACCCGTTTGGTCAAAATCGGCCCAAATATCACGAAAATATCGTATTAAAAACCGGAGAAAAAATCGTAAAAGTACGATTTCTATAAGAAATATTTTTTCAAATGTCTCTAAAATCATAACATATATGATTTCAGTGATTTTAAACGTTCCTATAAAGTTTCATCAATATCGGAGTAGCCGTTTGCCAAATATCACGAAAATATCGCACTAAAAATCGAAAAAAAATCGTAAAAGTACGATATTTATGAGAAATATTTCTTCGATTGTACCCAAAAACAATACAGCTCTAAGTTTAGAGATTTCGAAGGTCCCCTCCAATTTGCATCAAGATCGCATATGCCGTTTGCCCGGTAGAGAGCGAACAAACAGACAAAAAAACAACAAACAAAACAAAACACCCGAGCTATTTTTCTTGGGGTAACGTAAGTAAAGTAAAACACAAACAAAAACACAAAGTCAAATTGAAGTCTTTGCTACGCTCATCCAATTATTATTAGTTTAGCCAGAATGAAATTTATTTTTAGAGTTTAGCGGGTGAATACCCCTTTAAGACCCTTCAAGGATTTAAGTGGGCGAACATTTTGTTATTGTGTTGTGAATCCCCCAGCCGCCGAAAACATTTTTTTATTAAGGGTGCGTCAACCGTTAGATCATAATTCTCATAATTTGAGTAATTTTAGAACGTTAGTATAGGGCAATACTGTTAGTGTTTCGATTTTTGTTATGGATTTATTTAGGAAAGCAAAAAATTAAAATCGCAACAACTAAAAAGGGACACTTGATTGAATTACCCTATTGAGAATGAGACTCATAAAAATTAATTTTTTTGAACAATCGCGATTTTCTCCTTTCTGTCAAGCATTCCCGCATTTAAAACTAGTTGGTGAACAGCAGTGTGTGAATTATAAAACGAAATAAAAAAAACTAATTGGACATTATTATTATTATTATTATTATTATTATTTATTTGCCTTTGAATATGTACATAACAAAGACAGGCAGCCAGAAGAGGGCTTGAAGCCCAAAACACTTGTGGTGTCCGACTGCCTTACCAACATAAATAAAAATAACTAACAATACATACAATGAAATATTTACAAAATAATGCAATTGACACGCACGCGCACACACTCATACGCATACGCACACGCACACGCACACACACACACACTCACATTCACACTCACACTCACACTCACACTCACACTCACACTCACACTCACACTCACACTCACACTCACACTCACACTCACACACACTCACACTCACACTTGCACAAAACAAGTTAATTTCAGTTGACACGTGGAGGAATATATGTTCGAATTTTGTTCAGGAATTGGTTTGATGATAATGTTTTAAGGGATGTTGGCAATCTGTTCCATTCATTGGCCGCTCTGCTGTAGAATGATTTCTGGTAAGCTGCAGTGCGTGCGAGGGGTGGCTGTAAGTAGGTTACTTGGCTACGATGCTGGAGGCGTATGCGCAAGCGTTGTAAGGGGTCAAGGTCAACCGATCCATGAAACATTTTCCGCAAGAACATCAAGTCCACTTGGTAAGCATAATCCGTCAACGATGGGAGGTGACATGCAAGAAGTCGAGACTCGGAGCGCCCAATCTCTTTACTTCGTTTCCCAAGAATGTGTTTTGTCGCTCTGCTTTGCATTGCTTCCAGGTTAGCCAAATTGCTCTTATTTGGACTCCATGCCGGCCATGCATATGTTAAAAGAGAACGGACAGTCGCTAAGTAAACTGATCGCTTAACTCTTGGGCTACAGCACTTGAGATTTCTAAACACAAATCCAAGTTGCCGGGATGCACGGGAACAGATATTAGTCGTATGGACGTTCCATTTGAGATTACTAGCTATAGTAATAAAGGACTTTTGCGCTGTCACAGGTTTTAAGCAACCTACCATTCAAGTAATAATTGCTTGCGATTTTGGCAGAAGTTAGTGCCAAGCGGATCACTATTGTTTTAAGAGCATTAAAGTCCATTTGGTTAACGCTACACCATACCTCCAAATTAGCCAAATCTTCTTGAAGTATGGTGCAATCTTCTGGTCCATAGATTGGCCTGTAAAGTGTACTGTCATCCGCATACTGTACCAGGTCAGACTTGACAGTGTTTGGTATGTCAAACATAAATACATTAAATAGGAGTGGTCCAATTGACGAACCTTGAGGGATGCCTGATGTCACATTAATCTTACCAGATCTGGTACCACCGAAGACAGTCGTTTGAGTACGCCCATTTAAGTAACAGTGAAACCATTGCAATAACTTCCCTTTAACCTGGTAGCCTTCCAGTTTATCTAGTAGTCTTCTATGTGGAACACGGTCGAATGCTTTTGACCAGTCAAGACATATAACATCAATTTGCTTGACCTGTGGAGAGTCTAGTTGTTTTTGCCAATCTTCTATGACTTTTGTAAGCATTGTCGTCGTTGATCGTCGCGGTAAGAATCCATGCTGGTTGTGGTTGACTACTCCTGCCTCATACAAATGCCGTAAAACAGCCTTCGCCACCAGGAACTCGAGGGCTTTTCCAACTACCGAGGTAAGCGATATTGGCCGATAATTGGCGGTGTCTTCCCGCTTGCCTGATTTAAATACTGGCACAACGTCTGCAGTTTTCCATTGCTCGGGAAGTGATCCGGTACTCAATGAGTGGTTGAAAAGTGCAGACAGAGATGGAGCTAGTGAAACTGCACAGTTTTGGAGGATTCGAGCGGGGATACCATCAGGACCGGTGGCTGCGTTGGGTCGTATTCTTTGGAGACTAATGACAGTTTCTTGAGGAGAGAAGTACAGATCTTTAAGTGGTAAAGTACTTTGATCGAGCTTTGTTGGTGGGCGGATGTCTTTGTCACTGGTGGGTATGGAGAAATTATCTTTAAATGAATTGCTGAAAGCGTTAGCAATATCTTCTGGCTTTGATATTTGTTTTCCCTTATGAATGAAAGTTTGGGGAGCCGAGCTGCCATGTTTTGCATGGATGTAGCGCCAAATTTCTTTGCCATTATCTTTCTTTTCCCCTAAGTCCCAAACATGCTTATTATGCGAGTTCCTTATCAATAATTTAGTTTTGTTTCTCAAGATTCTATATTTTTCCCAATTTACGTCAGATGGTATTTTTTTCCACGCCCTGTAAAGTGAGTCACGTTTCCTTAGAGCCCGTACAATATCTTCTGAGATCCAAGGAGCACGTCGGCGGCGGTTCACTTTAAAACTGGGAATGTGTTCATGCACTGCTTTCCAGAACGTAGAAGTCCAATTCCGCCACACTTCTTCAATGGTTACATTATCAATAACGGTTGGTAGTTTTGCTTGAAAATCGTCTTTTAGAGCATCCCAATTGGCATTTTTGAAGTTAAGAACAGTCTTGGTTAGTTTCTTATGCTTGAATGTAGGAATTGTCAATTGCGATTTTATGGCCAAGTGATCGCTAACTCCAGGTATGACTTCAGTCAAAGTTAACACTGAAGGGTTGTTGCATAATAGGAGGTCTATTAATCTTCGTGAGCCATTTACTATCCGAGTAGCTTCAGGAACCAGCTGTTCAAGGGATAGTTGTAGAAAAGTGGTAAGGAAATGGTTAGCAAGAGTGTTGTTATTGGTGGCTGCATCGCCTAAAGACCAGGTAATGTCAAGGTTAAAGTCCCCTGTAAGGACAACTGCTTTGTAGTCATCTTGCAAATCTTGTGCCAAGCGCAATGAGGATAGTAAACTATCATTTACTGCCTTTGATGCATTAGGTGCTCGGTAAGCTGATCCAATCAGTACCTTGTCAGAACCAATAGTTACTTCAGCCCACACAATTTCCGCTAGCTCCGTTTCCAGAATCCTGTTTCTAACTGGTGAATATTCTGGACGAATTGCAAGCAAAACGCCCCCATGAGACGAAGTGGTACGATCCTTCCTAAAGACAGTGTATCCTTCTGGAATTACTTCACCATCACCAATTGAGTCGTCAAGCCAGGTTTCGCACACGGCAATTATTGCAGGGTTATGAGAAACCATCCAGGCCTCAATGTCTGGTTTTCGCTTGGGGTTTTTTAAACTTCTGGCATTGAAAGATAACAATGTCAACTGTTTATTATTTACCGTGTCCTGGTCACTAGAGAATGAAAGTTGTGAATCACTCTCAGTACTAAACAAGGAGTTCGAGAAGGCTGGTAGTGAGCAGGGCCAACAAGTCCATTTACTCACTCCACTCGTTATTCTCTTGTACACCGATGTTTTTATGTTTACACAAGATCGATGCGCCATGTTTGTACACGAGTCACATTTCACAAATAACTGGTTTTTGCGGCCCTTAGATTCGCACATAAAACATTTATTAATTGACCCGATAGTATTTGACATAGGTCCAGGATTAAGGGCTACATCACCACACAGACCTAGTAACATTAAGGCAAGGCTGAGTATGTTTTCTGGAACTCTTAAAACGGAAGATGTTGCCAACCGTTTACGACGAATAGTTAAACTTTGCACACTATGTGGCATATGTACTTGTCTATATTTTGCCGTATTTTGTAATTCCATGTGGACAAGCAGCCAAGAAGACAAATTGACATTGTTAATTATTAACGCCTCCTCCGCAAATGTAACACGACTCATAATGTCACTCACAAATAAACGATCACAGTTACACTGTTTACTCACTGTAATACATCTATTTACAGCGAGAAATGTCACAAATAACCCATCATCATCGCCATCGCAACATCGCCCATCTCTGTGCATGGGTATTTTCAGGGAAGGACTGCCCACAGACGCTTTTAATTACACACTTAAATGACTAATAGAGGTAGGCCTAAAAATATGAAAACATAATTTCAACTTGTTATTTATAAGTTAATTGGGGGTGACTTTCACTAGGCAAGCACGGTTACATAGGGGATTATTTAAATCCCAAACTCACAAACTCATCTCTATGCAAAAAGCAAGCATACACAAAGAAGTGTAAAATGCCATGAATAAGCATTAGCTAGAGGCTTCCTCTATGGGTGTGCGTGGGTTAAATTTAAGATATTTTTATTTAAATAACTGTGAACATAATGAATTCGAGCAAACCTGTCCGTAACAACTTTTAAAAGATTTATTTGCGAAATTCCTTAAATTTTTTAAAGTGTTCAAAAACAAATTATTGACATGTCAATAACATAACTTTTTTTATACATTTGCTAATTACCTTCCTCAGATACTTCCCTCAACTACCATGCATCAACATACTGGTACGGTTTAGTATTGCGATAAATCTTATATAAAGCGTAATGAATGCTATACATATTTTATGACTGAACGCACATTGTTTTAATCAGCTATAAGCCTGCAGGTACGGCGTACAGTACGTACAAGTACATTTGCTTACAGTTTCCTTTGATATAATCAAATAATGTTATCAAATTACGAGTTCTCAGTCGAGGAAGCGAGGAATTTATGTGAGACGACGACCCGTTGACAAAAAGTCTAGCAAGAAGAGAGTTGGCATCGTGCTGACTTTGCTGTTGTCGTTGTTCTAAAACAAAGTACTTCGACTAGAACTCGAACTCAAAACCTCCTAATACAGACAAGGCAATGTAATTGCAACGTGCAAAGAACCAACAGTAGACGAAACTCAGTTTTAATAATTCACTGTCTAATATTCAACGAGCGTAAGCGATAAAGTTATAGCTCATCGCCAGAGGCAAGTATTTGGGGTAAAAATAAAAGTAAAATTTCGTTTTTATTGGTAAAATGGTGGTGAAAATAATTCACCATTTAAAATTTTCTCTCCCCCTGACATATATTTTTTAAATGTGGATGTGATACCTTGTAAAGAACTTGCAGATTGCAATAAAATGTCGTTATGAGAACTCAGAGGCAGGTGTTTGTAATGGGACTTACTTGCATATTTCTTTTAGTTCTGCCCAAAAGCAGTGAATTGATGTTGAAAATTATTTATAATTTGCAGTTTTTAGCAGTGAAAATTCATTTCTACCATAAATACCTGCCTCTACTCATCGCTTATTTGCGAAACGCTACTTCGGGAAATAACTGACTCAATCCCAGCCACCAGCAGTACTGACTGAAGGTTTATAGTTACACGGATTGGGATTGACCGAGGAGAATGCTGGGATTTGAGTTAGAGCCCTGGAGATTCCCAAATGTCCCAAGTTAGTCCTAGTTAAGTCCCCTGGATGTGATGGGGAGAGTGGGATTCCAGTGCATCTTAGCTTCGCGGAAAATAAATACACCCCACGCTTACGACGACTTGAGAAACTGGGGCGCTTCAACCGGTTAGGTCCTTTGCGCACCCCACACTTACAGATCAAACCACTAGGAACGTTGAGACGGGACTGGAGGACCCGATTGCATATTATTCGCATTTTAAGGTCAGAGGAGGCCGAATGATCTGGGGTCAAATCTACCCCAGGCACGGGCACCATTGCTGCAATGCAGTCACTTTCAAGTCACCAAGACTTACTATCTGCACCGAGTTTGTTCGCCTAGTGACAAGTGTCTCACGAGCATGATTGGCAGTTGGCACCCAAGCTACAACAATCAAATCAACCCGAAACCGGACGCTTTAATGGTCAATTTGTCAGTTTATCTAATGGCAGTCCACTCGACTTCTTCAATTGTACAACAGAGAAACTTGACCTTAGCATTGTGGTGGCCAGCTCGGCTTTGATATCCTCTGGAGGACTGCTTCAGTCATGGCACTCACGGTAATTATTATGTATATGACGCCTGCGCGCGGACGCGGGTGTCAGAAGAGTCAGCGTCGTCTCCCCTGGGATGACCTCGCTACCCTTAGCTAATAGCTACACTATCCCCGTTGTATAGTTGCATCACCACAAGACCCGTCAATGTCGCAACAACGTGGTTATAATATCCATTAGCGGAGAGGTTGCCTCAGTTTTGCTGATGCTCCAGGTTGCAGATTCGATTCCTGAAACGAACAATTACTTCTAACTCAAATTTGCAATACATTTAAGCCCGTAAATAAAAACTCGTAAAACAGGAATAGAATAACTACAATTTGAATAATTTTCACCAGCAATTCACCGCTTTAGGCAAAACAGAAACTACGAGGCAATTTATTTCCAACAAAACTACGTGTATCTGAATGATCACAACGTTTTAATGTAAGCTACAAATCTTAATTACTTTAGAAAATTCCCGTCACTGAATTCTTTAAAATTATCAAAGGGAACAGTAACAGAAACACCATTTTCAACCAAATTTATATACTATTGTTAGCACCAACTCACCGCTTTTTGAAATAATAAGACAATGACCATTATTTTCACCATTAATACCTGCGGCGGCTCATATGTGACATTTGAGTTCGAATCAGGCGGACGAATGAAGGGACTTTCATACTTTTCTTTAAAAGTAGCACCACTCATTAAAAGCATCATTTTATAGCAATGATCAACGCCATACAGATACCGGGAGTTTGTGATTGAGCCAGCACTGTAGTAAGTAATGTAGATTTCATGTTTGGTTACAAATGGGCGCATTGGGGGACAGGGCCTGGTCGATCCGTCGTTGACTCTTGTCTGATCCCTCAGCCCCGGTCTGGCACCCAGGCTGCGTGTCTCGGTAAGTTGGTAAGTGCCGTTACCTCACTAGTTACTGGCCAACACGAGCTTCTTGTTGCCCCGTCTCTGGTCTAGGCGACATAGATATTGATCAACTCTGACTTCACCATCGTGCACCGTTACATCAGACGTCAATACCCACTTCATTGATGTCAAATTGTTGCAAATGTAATGAAGAAACAATCAAATTGTTGCGCGACACTTGGCTTTAAATCTAGTGATCAGACATTGGGGCTAATAGCCTTATCGAGAACTTGAGAAATGAGGGGTTATAAGATAATGATAGCTCGAAACCAGGCAATTTATACACTCACACTAACAAACGAAGGTAAGATTGATTTCAATTACTTAGTACCTAAGCGCTCTCCTACGCCGTACATGAGCGTGTATCTCGTCTCTCGATAAAAAGCGAACACGAACTCCAATTGGCATTCCTTTTTTTATTGACCTTCAACGAGGGGGGTTCCGAATGTTTTTGGTGACCTTGTGGGTTAGGTGGCGGGTCAAGCTCTCCAGAAAGTTTGCATATTCACGTACCCGGTACCTCCACCATCAGAAGGGAGAATTTAAAATGGTTGAAGTGCAGTCAAATAATAATATGAAAGTATAGTGTACGGTGTGTTTGAGAACCTGGTAATACTGTGTGTGATTGTGTGGAAGTGTGGCCACGGCCACGGCAGAAGGGCGACAAGTAGAGCGAGATTAGCCGATGAAAGCTCGGCACCCGAGTCTACATCACTAATGTAATTCGCGATGACCTGCGATTAGAGTATTATATTAATCTGGAAGGAAGTGAAGTGAATGAATAATGAATAATACTCAGACGTGTCAGGACAGGAAAGGACACTGAAAGAGACTCGGATATTAGGAAACGAGACGATCCCTAATTGCATGTTTGACGTTGTGAAGGTCCTACTATGCGACGTGCAACTATTTGTAAAACAACAGTACGTCTTATTCTACAATACAGATAAGATATATTCTTTATTTAGCTTCAACAGATATTTTGTGTCGTAGATACAAGTACACAACATACATTTCCTTCATATTATTTCCAATTGTTGTGTGTATTAATAATTGGGATTTTAATGTTGGCAAGTTTTATACCAGTCCAACATGCATTTATGATTTATATTTTTTTGTAAAAAATCTAATAATTCCAAGTTGTACGCAATATTATTGAGGCTTGATCCATATGAACACACCATTGGTTGGCGCAATGTAATACATTTTTTTTATATTTCTCAACATAAATTATTCTGGTGGCGATAGAAAACAATACAAGTATGCAATGCACCCGAATAAAACAGTTTCGGCGGCGGATGGGCAATGTATCACATCTGAGGGGGGGAAGGGGTTGAAGCCTAGGGCAATGCGAAACACAACATTGATCCGATACTGCCGTGGAGACAAACAAAAGTGCATGACATGTAACCTTTAACTCGCCCACGCACGTAGGGATACACGGCAGACGAGCTTGTCTAATAATCTCTCTCTCAGTGAGAGTGTGTGTGTGATGCCCGACTAGGGTGGCGACGTGGGTGCCAGCCGGTCGATAGTCGGCCCCCGCGAGTTCTCGGTGCAGCCGGACAGACACAGTTGCACACCTAGTGTACACCGAGAACAAGACTCGAGTTAGGTTAGGTATAGGTGCAGACCATCGAACAGGTTCGAGACGAAAAAATTAAAGTTTTATTCCTGGCTAGACAAAAACCGTTATTCGAAAATGCTGCAACTGAAAACTGAAATTTGATGTTTTGCTTTAGGCCCAATTGAATTGTTTTCAGCTTGACTTCAGAGATTCTAGAATTCTAACATTAAAATATATTTAAATAGTAATAGTTTTTAAATCATTATGCTAACGGTGGAAGGAGTGGACTAACACACATTGTATAGAGGGGTACGTCACAGAACATAAAAAAACGAACAGTGTTGGCTCGAGCGTAAAGCGCGCGACTCTGATTCGGGAGGTCTCGGGTTCAAATCCCGTCGAGACCTTCAAATCCCGTCGAGACCGGCAACCCTGACTGAAGGATTTCCCGAGGTTTTCCTCAGTCGTTCATGTGAATGCAAGGGATTGAGCCCTCTTAAACAGCCATCGGACATCCCTTCACAGTTGTCTTTCCGCAACATACCTAGTCATAGACACCTGAAGTGGGGCATGAATTGCACCCTGGGCAGGCTTCCCACAAAAATTATTAATATTATAGCCAGTCAGAGGGAGATTCCCAGTCACAGTCAGCGTTGTCAGTCACCTGTTGCCACTGAGCGCAACATCAAGATACACGACAAGTCAACGACTGGACGATAATGGAGGACGGATATTGGAAAAGGGGAGAAACGGAGACGTTGCGAGTAGGAAATCACAAGTCACGATATTCTTATATTACAGTTGAATGCTCAGCTTCACCCCATGCTGACCTGATCACAGGCATGATAAGTAATGTTTCCTCGCATTGAACATGTTTAAACCTTTGTTTCTATTTATTTGAAGAACCTGAGATTTTGTAGTTAAGGGAGCCTAATTTACCATTATGTAAATTTTTAAGAACTGATAGGCAACAAACGTATGGTCTACATCAGTGACTTGAATTTGTTTTAGCTAGTAATTTAAAGAGGAATTATGAATGTCACTGAAAACAGCATTATTGGATGAGCGAAGCGAAGACTTCAATTTCACTGACCCCCAAAAAATTTAGCTTGGGTGTTTTTTTTTTTTTTTCCCCTGTTTGTTAACTCTCTACCAGGCAAACGGCATATCCGATCTTGATGAAAATTGGAGGGGACCTTCGAAATCTCTGAACTTAGAGGTGTTTTGTTTTTGGGTACAATCGAAGAAATATTTCTCATGAATATCGTACTTTTACGATTTTTTTTTTATTTTTTGTGCGATATTTTCGTGCCATTTGGGCCAATTCTGACCAAACTGGTGGGGCTACAACGTTCATATTATACATGGACATTAAGGTTATGGTGATGTAGTACCTTTTAAAAGAAAAAGTTTAAATAGTTAGCCAGAATCCATAGAAATAAAGCTTTTATAAGTTTTTTACGGTATATAATAACAATTGACAAGTAGCAATAGAAACTTGACAACAATCATCTACACTGCGTAGGCAGCAAAACAAAGCACTTTCAAAGTAAAGATATCCCACGCAAACTAAAAACTTAAAAAAGCTCATCCATCAACGCGATTAAAAAAAGCGTTTGCGAAGCTTCCTAGTAGAGTAACCATACATAAACAAGCGATCACTCAACGACCTTTTAATTGCCAAATTTCTCTATAGATTTGAATATGTTTCATCCAGAACAATTGAGTATCAGAAATATTGCCTGCCGGTGAAACACGAGCTGGTGTAACCATGGTGTAACCATGGACTTAGAACTCCATGGTGTAACAATCACCAACCACAACAGACCTATTAAATACGAAGCCTAGTAATAAACAATGCAATAATTAACCGGTCGCAGTGTGCAGTCGCAAGCCGCAGGGAGGATATGTATGATAGCAATCAACATGTTACGTCACATGAATAACAACTTAATTAGTAAGTAGGGCCAAACGGTCAATCGATACAAACAATTAAAACCCCTTTATAAGGACCACTTTCCGACGCTCAATGGCACCGCAGATCTTCCGTAATAAGTTGGGTTGAATCCGTGGGTTGAACCGACCCAAAACCAACCCCATAACTCGATGTATTTGTTTAAACCCGTACCAGATACTAAATTATTCTATCCCGATCGCCTGCTATAATATGCAGAACTCGGAAGATTTCATTCTAGAGATTGGACCCTACACTGAATAAGGGATACGTCGTATGAGAATTCCAGCAATGCAATTCGCCATGGCACATGCTGAAATGCAGAAGAGATAATAAAGCAACCCGCACTGCAATATTTCTCTAACAAACGGTTGCTTCAAGAGTTTACCTTTTACTTTCCTCTTCCATTTTAGTATTTTATGAATCAGTAGAGTGAGAAGCAAAGCCCCAGCTTCTCTGATTTAATTTTTGAAATAAGTTAAAAGAGAGCGCGTCTGGGTACGGAAGCGCTGCCGAGTGGAGTGAAAGAGGCGCTGTATGCGCCGAGGGAAGAGGAAACAATGGCTCCACTTTGGGCAGAGATGCCATGAGCTCTGAGAAACTCCCACGCGTCACAGCATCGAGTGGGTTTTCCATCTCCCTTGTAATAAGTTTCAATCTCGACTCTCGGAACGAAATGAAACCCACAACAAGCCGACCCAGCTCTTGTTTGGCCCCTCGCCATGCGCGCGCCCTGCAAGTAAGCGCGACTCCCGTCGATAGCGACCCCTTCCCCCTCCCACCGGGGGCCCACGCCACCCCCACCCACGACGACAACATTATACGTCATAGACCACCGCCTAGAAGACGTGTTATGTGGACGTGATTGATTTGTATTGGCGTGAGCACTCTAGCTAATAGGGTCTTACGTGGTTCAAAGAGAAATCGAATCACCCTAGTTCGGCAACAAACTCGACGGCGTCTTTGTGGTTCCGTTCAGGTACCCAATATACAAGTTGAAACTCTCCAAACTGAATTAACTAATTTCTCTCGAAGCAACATAGGCAAAGCAACAGACTAACTAAACGGAATCGTTCGTTTAACCGATACAACTGGTCACGTACGTGTCCCGTATTTACCTTCGGCATCTTGACTGAAGGAATGGATTTCCTCAGCCACAGGACGTACGGGCACTGAGATAAAAAAAAACTCACAAGAAGAAATCTCTGGGCGTCTATACTTATTTTATGTTACCAAATTCCAGGACTTTTCCCAGTTTTCGAGATTCAAAACCGTATTTTTAGACTGTAAATTTGGTTGATTGGGAAAAAGACGAGAAATGATATTGCCCTTCAACTTTATCCACAGTCCATGCGTCCGTTTGCGTGAACCAGTCCCCACATGTACGCGCCCTCTTCAGCTGTCTAATTCAACCACTTCAGAATTCAGATAGCCAAGAAAAACTCAAGAGAGTACTTCAGAGCAGGCGCGGAGTAAAGAAAATGACTCGTGTGTTTACCGACATTACTATACCCAGTACGAGACACGCGAGTGCATAGAATGCATGACCACGTAAATTATCTAGTGGTTTCGTAGCCAAAACGGTGTAAGGTAAATTATTAACCACACCGACAATCCATGATTTCTTTATTAATTGTTTCTTGTGGTGAAGCATGAGGAGACGTTCTACACGACATTATTCGATAAATCAATCAATTGTCACGATAAGTCATATTATATTGCACTGGAGAGAACATACATGATCAATCGCAACACCAATCATGAAGACTGAGCGTTTGACTGGCTACGGCTTTTGACTGATGGATGTTACGGCTTGACTCCCCATAACGTTAGATTGATTGACTGATATTGGGCCAAACGTCTTAGATACACCATGGCGATAATCGAGAGAGTAAACCAGTTGTGGCGACTTCTTAAAACCACACATAACTGACCTATGCTGTGTAGACCCCACCACAGGAGATACCATGGTACTGTGGAATTCATTTTTTTTTAATTGTTAACGAAACACTACCTTTGAGAAGAAAAATCCGTCCGCAGTGGCTTTAAACTTTATGTGAAACGTTAACTCCTAATGGCGTGGGTTTAATTTCCCATAACTCCACAGGACGTGGCGTGGGTTCAAATACCGCACACGGAATGGATTTTTGTAATTGTCATTCACCCGCATAAGTATCATTCGACGTCTCGAACAGCAAACGTATTGCTTAAGTCACAAACTTACGGACGAACCGACGAGAAAAATTAGGAACCCGACAAAAAGTTTAAACCCTGGTATTGGACATTAATGGATATCCCTACATTCTAGCTACGCAGAAACCTGCCAACCATGTATCTGCATTTACATCCACTGGTTACAGCAACCGAGACGAAGACGGCGATGAGAATGACGAGGAAGGTGCAGTGTTGGCTAGACACAGCCACAGGTGATTCCTACACCAACTACCACGTGCGATGTCGGCCACAAACATACCGTGTCAGGCAACTGAACCAAATTTTCTAGATTTAAACTGTTATCAGAAATTCGGAACATTCCAGACTTTGCACTACAATGTAAGATGTGACAATATAGCAAGAAAAACTGGAATTTTTGTAATTCTAATTTTAAACAACCCGCAACTACACCCAGGCAGCACGTTCTTAACTGACATTCTACCCGCGACCCGCCATGATTGTGCGGGTATGCAGGTCTCCAGCCATCACATCACTCCTCACGGGACTCGAACTAGGAATTAAGCTTGTGACAGCGAGTAGGTGCAGTGACAAAGTGTACTCCACATCCCGGGTTCTGACTGGCGAGCTAACGATTACAGTTTACAGTGCCACTGCTGGGCAAACAACACATTGCACACCATGCATTATTTCAATAAACCTTGAGCCCTATTTAAATGATACAACAAGAGTATTGATTTTAATTGAAATCGGCGCTTCGCAACGTCGCCGCACGACAGACAGACAAACAGTTTCATGACAAAAGAACGCCGTCTACGACAAATCGCACTTTAGAAAAATACGTGATGTGGGTCCGAATTCAGAGGCTTGAGCTACATATTAAAACCAGATCCAGTGCTGTCGATGGCAATTTCAATTTCAAGTTTCAACCCTTTATAATAAAATATTTATCTCCATTCTCTAGGCATATAATAATAATCGTATATACAGACTACACATGGCCCATTCTGCAAGTCTACCGATTGCAATGTATATTTTATTTCTACTAATTAGTTACTAATGATAAGTTTGTAAAGAATAAAAATTCACTGTCAGCAACGGCAAATCAAATAATAACAATGCCTTCAGCACAGATAATAGAGTATACTTCGTAGTGTACCTCTGTGTACTATACCGTAGTGTGCCTTCAGTCTTCGAAATAATATTGATGCAATGAAGAGGACACGTTTTAACCACGAAGACTGCATACTCTGGATACTATATAAATAAGACTCCTCGGCGGCATCAGAATAAAAATGCTAAAAAATTGCAAGCAGTTCACGATTTTTTAAAACATTTAACCAAAAATGTGTTTAAATATGCGCACATCGTCGCTTACCATGAAGCTAAAAAAAAAAAAAAAGATTTGGGAAATGAAAGATACACGCATACGTCTGTCGTGGATTCGAATCCGCCAAAAAGCTTGGATTATTGAATTGACCTTCCTCGGCATCTACTGCACTCGTCGCAAATTGCACCGAGTCGTGAACTTGTGAAGCAATACATTCTAGCAGAAATGTAATTAATGACGTTATTCACGACCTAAGAGTGTATAAATATCAACAGGTAAGGCGAGCTACGTGAAGATGTATGATTTATGAAGCGGCGTTATAAACTATCCAACTCAATCCTATACACCATGTCCCCATGACTTCCTGCAATAGTTGACAGTTTCGCCGACTCTGTACAGAGGCAAGTGGAAGCGCAAATTACAGCACGTAAAATATGGACCTATTATTTGTATTCAAATATTCCACTGGGGCTAACTTTAGCCATTTGTTCAAAGTGAAACAGACGTAATTGCAGATCCCCCGATCCCAGTGGGGAAAAAACTTTCAAAATATAAATTAAATAAAAATATATGCCATGCAACGAAAGGGGTTGGGTACTTAGGGGGATTGTGTACTTAGCGGGATCCGTAAAGAACGACTTCGAAGGCGAAGTGCATACCAACTTACTTGTTGCATATTCTGCTTCACTGCTTGAGTAGCTGTGAGTTAAATTACCAACTAGACTGTCTGGTCGACGAAGTTGTTTACTTTTATGTTACTAGTTGTTGTTATTATGGTGTGCATTGTTTTTATAGCAATAGGGTCTTCTCTAAGTTTTAAAATTGTATTACTTGTGTGTTTGTTAATTCAGAGAATAGCCCAATGCAGTTCGAGCAGAATCGTCAGAAGGTAGTAAAATTTTATCAACGCGGCGAAATGTCCGGATGAAATAATGTTAATATTAAATGTATAACAACAGTATGAATGACCGCATATACCTGAAATTGTCCGAAAAATGTATAAGTTGTTACATAATAATTACAAGCACACATTACAATTAGTTTATACACCGAAACTCAACTGAAGAACTACGTACGACACAGAATCACACCCTTTGTTAAATTGAATCCACCCATTGGTTTGCTAACAGGCAGGCTTGACAGAAAGGTGGACTGCTAAGTTCAGTATCTGCGTGGGCTGTAAGAGGTCTGGTGCAAAGCCCCAGCCGCCGGAATCAAAATTTTGTGTGAGGTACTATTGCCCTCGAGATGGCCTTAGAAGCGATCTGAGGTATTATTTTGAAAGGAATTTAATATGTGTAAATTGACGCATTATTTATTAGCGTTACGAGATTGAAGTCACTGGATATGAGATGAGATAGCTATTCAGAGATGGGGATTTAGCCATCCCCTACGGGAATACCTTTCAGTAAAACAGAGCCAGGGATGAAATTACCAAGGGGGGAAATCCTCCCCCCCCCATCCTCCCGTCAATTCGCACCCTGTACCAGGAGAGTCCTATTTCAAATATTGCCATACAACCAGTACAGGGGCCATACGTAGCCTAAAGACTGAATCGCAAACAGCATAAATTCAATATCGTATATACACAGTAGCACATGCAGCAATAAGAAGAAGACTTGTATTTATGTTGGGTGGGGTCATGATTGCACAGTCATAAGACGTGGCCTACTTCGAGGCTAGACGCATGAGTAGCGACGCCAGTTCCCCGGCGCGCCCAAACAGACGTCTGCCCCTGCAATGCGCCACACAATCAACGACTTCGGAGAGTAATGTTCTTCAAATATAGTACTACAAGACCACATCTAGTTATGACACCATGCACCAACACATGGAGCAGTTGGTAAAAAAGGAAATCACGTACGTAGGCTTAGAGGGACCCTAAGGTCTAGATTAGCATTACTACAACAGTTACCTTGACAACCACGGGGGAACTCAGGAAAAGATAATGTATATCGGATCGGGCTAATTAAACGCTTAGCGTCCTGTAATCGTGGCTAGAAATCAGCGCAGAAAAGGGGCGGGGTGCTCTCGCCCTCCAAAACTGTGGCGTGATGATCTTCACTAGGGGAACAGACTTCCCAGATTTACCGGGAACCCGGATCCTCCCAGTTTTTGTCTTCGGTCCTGTCTGCAAACACTTTCGTGAGCAGAAAAGTGTTTCTGTTTTATAGGATATGAGTATCTATTTTTGTAATATTTATTAATGTAGCACTACAGTTTTACCGAAGCAGGCTAACAAACTAAGAATTGTTTTGATTTTGAAAATGAGAACATCAATTCTGTTAATTATTAATTTTTGTGTTTATAGAAGTGAATTATATGGCCCGTGTAACAGTGTAAATTACTAGGAAAACGCTTAAGTCCCCGCCGCGTTGTTGGATGAGCGTAATTGTGCACTAAGTTGCCATGTGTTACGCGGATTTTTACTGTTGTTCTAAAGAAAAAATCATTAATTAGTCGAAGATTTTTTTTAAATAAATGAAATTAAATAAATAATTAACTTTATTTTTTTAATTAATCGTAATTAAAAAAAAAAAAAAAAAACGTAAAAATGAAATTTTCATAAGAAATAGTTATTCGATTGCGCTCAAAATTTTACACAAATATATAATTCATAAATTAAGGTTCTGTGAAAAAATCATTACAAAGGGTAAACAGGTGTTATAAGTCAAAGAATTGTTTTAAAAAAGAAAAAACCCGTAAATTTCGATTTTCACGAGAAATAATTTTCGATACGCTCAAATTTCACACGAATATCTAAATTCATAAAATAAAAGGTTTTTGGAAAAAATCATTACAATCGGATAAAGCATGTAGGAGTTATAAAATCGAAGAAATATTTTAAAATTCGAAAAAATCGTAAAATGCATTTTTTATGAGAAAAAATTTCCCGATTGCGCTCAAAAAAGTGGCAGTTCTAAGTTCAGAGATTTCGAAGGCCTCCATAAAATTTCATCACAATCGGAGTATCGGTTTAGCCGGAATCGTGTTCACAGACACACAAAAATACACAAAAAAAAAAAGAAGAAGAAAGAAAGAAAGAAAGAAAAAAAACATTCCGGATTTTTTCTCTAGTGTAGTAGAATGGAATCTTCGCTTCGATCGCTACGCTCATCCAAAAATTGTATTACTTGTGTTTGTTATTTCAGAGAATAGCCCAATGCAGTTCGAGCAGAATCGTCATAAGATAGTAAAATTTTATCAACGCGGCGAAATGTCCCGATCAAATAATGTTAATATTACATGTATAACAACAGTATGACGCGCAGTATGACCGCATATACCTGAAATTGTCCGAAAAATGTATATTATAAGTTGTTATATAATAATTACAAGCACACATTGCAATTAGTTTATACAGCGAAACTCAACTGAAGAACTACGTACGACACAGAATCACACCCTTTGTTAAATTGAATCCACCCATTGGTTTGCTAACAGGCAGGCTTGACAGAAAGGTGGACTGCTAAGTTCAGTATCTGCGTGGGTTGTAAGGGGTCTGGTGCAAAGCCCCAGCCGCCGGAATCAAAATTTTGTGTGGGGTATTATTGCCCTCGAGATGGCCTTAGAAGCGATCTGAGGAATTATTTTGAAAGGAATATAATATGTGTAAATTGACGCATTATTTATTAGAATTACGAGATTGAAGTCACTGGATATGAGATAGATATTCAGAGGTGGGGATATAGCCATCCCCTACGGGGATACCTTTCAGTAAAACAGAGCCAGGGATGAAATTACCAAGGGGGGAAATCCCCCCCTCCCCATCCTCCCGTCAATTCGCACCCTGCAACAGAAGGGTCCTATTTCAAATATTGCCATACAACCAGTACAGGGGCCAGTCAACAACATAAATTCAATATCGTATGTATACACAGTAGCACATGCAGCAATAAGAAGAAGACTTGTATTTATGTTGGGTGGGGTCATGATTGCACAGTCATAAGACGTGGCCTACTTCGAGGCTAGACGCATGAGTAGCGACGCCAGTTGCCCGGCGCCCAAACAGACGTCTGCGCCTGCAATGCGCCACACAATCAACGACTTCGGAGAGTAATGTTCTTCAAATATAGACTTACAAGACCACATCTAGTTATGACACCATGCACCAACACATGGAGCAGTTGGTAAAAAAGGAAATCACGTACGTAGGCTTAGATGACCCTATAGGTCTAGATTAGCATTACTACAACAGTTACCTTGACATCCACGTGGAACTCAGAAACAGATAATGTATATCGGATCGGGCTAATTAAACGCTTAGCTGTCCTGTAATCGTGGCTAGAAATCAGCGCAGAAAAGGGGCGGGGTGCTCTCGCCCTCCTAGCTGTGGCGTGATGTGACCTTCACTAGGGGAACAGACTTCCCATTTACCGGGAACCCGGATCCTCCCAGTTTTTGTCTTCGGTCCTGTCTGCAAACACTTTCGTGAGCAGAAAAGTGTTTCTGTTTTATAGGATATGAGTATCTATTTTTGTAATATTTATTAATGTAGCACTACAGTTTTACCGAAGCAGGCTAACAAACTGGGAATTAAAAAAGGTGTGAAACGGGTCATTTCGCCGCGTCGCGTGTTTACACTTACTGGTGAGTGGTTCCGAAACGTCGAACTCACACACCAGTAAGTGTAAACACGCGACGCGGCGAAATGACCCGTTTCACACCTTTTTTAATATATTCGGGCCGCGAAAGTCTAAAATGTTTTAAACTGAGAATTGTTTTGATTTTGAAAATGAGAACATCAATTCTGTTAATTATTAATTTTTGTGTTTATAGAAGTGAATTATATGGCCCGTGTAACAGTGTAAATTATCAAATGTAGTCTACACTCTATACTTAGGTATCAAACGGGTTTCAATTTAAAATCATCTATTAATCTTTAGTGACATATAAAATAAAATAAATTTAGTTGTCCGGACCGGCACCTCCACCATTTCTCCCAAATTATGTTTTGTTCTTTCGGGTTAATTTTTTATACTATCGGATCTGTACCCAAATACCAGACCCGACCCGAAATCTCGATAAACATAAACCTTAAACACACTAGGGAATAAACATTGTCCCTGGCAACTTTTCACATACAACACAATTCTCGACGAATTATTCCTCTTTTTTTTACTAGTCACACGAGTATGACCGATATAATAATACACCCGAGTTTGAGTCGTGAACGCGTGTATAATGAGTATATTCTGTACTACATTACTCACGCAATATAAGGGGTTTAAGTTTCAATTTTGGCAACGGTTTTCACTTACCTATAATTCATAATGCAATAGAATGACAACAATTTGCACTTTGATCTATTCCATGCCCTCAGTCCTAAAAACCTTTCAAGAGTTTTCATACAAGCTTCTCAGACGATCAGCCTTAGGCATGTGAGTAGAAAAGGCCTACGCACAATATCTGAAGTCCCCAAAGAATATTCATTTTGTCTTTCATCCAAGCAGTGTTAAATATCCCCTTAAGCCTCGTTTTCTTGTCGACGAGTAAGGGGCAAATAGCTTCTACCCAATCAGGGGCAAGGGTTCGAACTACCAGCTAAACGGAGCGAATGAAGAGAATTGAGTTTTAACAAGATTAGCTCTGGACGCCCGGTCTCTTGGCTTAGCAACCCCAATACCTAATGGTAAAAGATACGACAACCCTGAGCAATGAGTAAGAAAATTATGTTTCGATTCGAATCAGAGAAAGTAGCTTCACTCAGCAATCAGCATGTAATCAAAGAGGGAATAGAACATAACTGGGATATCGCAAATAGCTATTCACTCGGGAAATAAGGACAGCCCTACAGTAGTATATTATCAATATATTAGTATAATACACGCATGTGCTTTATTTTGCATATTTCAAATATTCAAATTCAAAATAAAACCCATCATTGTACAAATAATGTTTTCTCGTTTACCTAAAATGATTTTTGGAAACGTTTGCCCCACTGCCTCCTAGATGCAACTCGTGGCTCTTCATCTAGGAGGCAGTGGTGTGTCCGTATATCCCTTCATTTCCATTTTCCACTACCATGAGAGTTGTGCAAAATTTCCAACAACTGAGATGCCAGTCATGCAGAGCGAACAGGGATTTGCATAAAACGCATGTCCTATATAATCCTCTTCGTTTAGATGACACGCGGCAAACGGCAAACCGTTACCTCAGTGCTTGACAGTTTTTGTTATTGATTAATAACCTATTTCTTCAACAAGCAAAGAGGCATGAATTGCCAAAAATGTAATAAATGTTTTCTGTTACGCTGTCTGCATTTAATTAGGTGAATTGGAAGGGAAATGAAAGAGTATATACATGTGCAAAATATAAGTTTTACCTGGAAGGTGTCACTGCACTGTCATGTTTTTAGATTTAGTTATATGGTTACATGTGTTTGTTTTTGTCATTGTATGTGAGTAAACAATGTTTGTACGTAGTACAAGAGGAGTAGTCGAGAATTTTTTTAAAATTAATTTAAATTCAATAAAAAATAAACTTTAATTTTTAATTTTTTTAATTAATCGTAATTTTAAAAAAGAAAAAAATCGTAAAATTTCGATTTTCATAAGAAATAATTTTTCGATTGCGCTCAGATTCCACACGAATATATAAATTCATGAAATTAAGGTTCTGTGAAAAAATCATTACGATCGGATAAAGCATGTAGGTGCTACAAGCCAAAGAAATTTAAAAAATCGAAAAAAGTCGTAAAATTGCGATTTTTTAAAGAAATTTATCTTTCGAAAACGCTCAAAATTCACACGAATATAACAATTCATAAAATTAAGGTTGTGTGAAAAAATTATTACAATCGGACAAAGCATGTAGGTGTTATAAATCGAAGAATTTTGTTAAAAATCGAAAAAAATCGTAAAATTGCGATTTTCATGAGAAATAATTTTCCGATTGCGCTCAAAAACGTGGCAGTTCTAAGTTTAGAGATTTCGAAGGCCTCCATAAAATTTCATCGCAATCGGAGTATTGGTTTAGCCGGAATCGTGCGGACAAACAGACAAAAATACAAAAAAAAAAAAAAAACATTCCGGAATTTTTTCTCCAGTGTAGTAGAATGGAATCTTCGCTTCGCTCGCTACGCTCATCCAATTTAGTCAAACCGACCATAATGCAAGATTAGGATGAAATTTGAATTCTAAGCATTGTAAGTCCGCGATGGTCGGCCTACCGAATATTCAACCCGTCTCTATGACTGACAGTTATGAGACAAGCTTGATGTCATGTCATGTCATCAGCCAAGGAAGCGGCTTTCTGGAGACAAACTTTGAAGAAGAAGAAACTTCCAACAAAAAGTAAACTCGCCTCTGACATTTCTTTGAAGAAGAAACATTAATTACATAATTCCTTACATCATGATAAACGATTTATGTTCACATAATTAAGATACGTGGTAAAAAGCGTACAAAACATGAGGTGAGCGCGCGCTGTATTTCTGAAAAGTTACGTGTTTTTACTTTTTATTCAACACAATGGAGATGACACGGGGTAGTTTCTACATGTATAGCAATGGAGGTCTTGGCTATATAGCGAAATACATTGTATACTTTTACTTTGCTTTGCTTGTATTTGTATTGAAGAATTTCTCGACATCTTATTTTTACTCGAGATAAAACATAACTAAGACAAATTTAAAGTGCGTGGCTTTTCTCTCAGAGTTAATTTCATACACCTATCAATTATGTTATGTTCTCCGCCATCATCATACATCCCTTCCCTGGTCAGTATTTACCAGATGGTCTACGGCTACGCAATCTTCGTCTCCTCTGGTACAGGTGATACGTTATATCCACTTTCTCGTAAATAATTCCACACATATCCAACAAAACAAGTTTATTTTCTCGTCATTTGCTATGTCAACTATACGTCGTCATCTGTCACACGACTCTAAAGAAAACTATCCTGATTTCTCTGTGAAGTTATTCTATCAATTGCAATGCATGAAGATAATTCTACAGTGTAAGTTGGCTGAATGCATGAAAGGGACTCAATGTTAGAAAATATTCATACCATTTTTTAGCTGTTTCGGGGAAGGACATATCAACAACTTCAAGCAAGCGAAAAATTACAATTTGAGCATACCTATCTTTTTTCGTGAAATAGCTTTCGTTACACGATTATTGTCGTTCGCCGATCCCCGACTCGTAACTATATCAAGTATTTGTTGTTTGTTCCATTCTTAATACTATAGGTTGGAGAGAAAACAAACAAACGAAAAAAAAAGGCAAAATGTAATTTTGCACATGATGCCTTCAATATTAATACAATTAGGGGCTGCTGATTATGAAGTTGTGTACCACCAAAACCGTCTTTAAAATTATTCTATTTTGTAAACGCCCCTCTTTCATTATGCCTTTTTTCGACGTAAAATGTAGTATGTACGTCGATCCATGGTATCGAAAATATCAGTATAATTCTATTTCGAATGTCTTTGTTCCCATAAAGAAGACAAATTCATCCCTCGCAGCTAGAAGTCAACCGTGAACCAACACTATATGAACTGACATTCATACAAAACATGCCCATGATAGATCGCCTCGACGTCTCACGTTGCAAGCTCAGTTTCAGACGGCCTTCGACAAGGTCGGGTGAAACGCAGCTTCATTTATCATCGTAGCCTTTAGTTTAGATACGATTCACTCACTCCCTATCGACAACCAACACAGCTTGATATAGTGTTGCGTTAGCCTTGACTTGACTTCTGTTGTATAAAAATCAATCTAGGATTTAAGAATCCATTTCATTGGGGTATCGAACCCCGGTCTCCCGATTGCCGGTCGGGTGCAGCTACAGAGACGTATAACCAATTGTTATAATGCAATATCGCTATTCGAGACGATGAGTGGTGACTAGTGATAGATGGACAATTACAAAAAAAACATGCTTTACGAGGGATCCGAACCCACGTCCTCCGGTCCTCGTAGTATTATCCGCTGTTCATGTTAGACTAACGAAATCAATTACGTATATAAGTTATTAGTTTTTGCAAGCCGCCTACAATGCGAACTGAATATTGTAGCGAGGAGCGTATACGCGCTTGGAATATCCAAGGATTCCAGCCTCTTTTGGCAGTATTGCCAACTTTGAGTCCAAATCGATACAACGTCGCCCAAGCTGGAACTGCCCTCTCCAATACGCATGCTGCACTTCTTTCAGACAACAATAGCCACTGGCGATAACCCCACTGTTGCTATAACCCCGAGTTCTTTGGAGATCCTTCTAAATTCTAAAGATATCGGAATGAAATATTTCATTTCTCACAGGGAATCGGACATAAGTAATCCAGTGGTAGTATTGGCCGCTTTATATAAATGTACAATAATCTCTATCACATATCGTATCGCAATGATCAGAATTTATGTGGGGTGTGTACTAGGAAAACGCTTAAGTCCCGCCGCGTTGTTGGATGAGCGTAATTGGTGCATTGAGCTGCCATGTGTTATGCGGATTTTCTGTTGTTCTGTGAGAAAATCATTACTAAGTTGAAGATTTTTTAAAATTAAATTAAATAAAATAAAAAATTAACTTAAATTTTAATTTTTTTAATTAATCGTAATAATTTTAAAAAAGGAAAAAATCGTAATATTGAAATTTTCATAAGAAATAATTATTCGATTGCACACAAATTTTACACGAATATATTAATTCATAAAATTAAGGTTCTGTGAAAAAATCATTACAATCGGATAAAGCATGTAGGTGTTATAAGTCGAAGAAATTTTTAAAAAATCGAAAAAAATCGTAAAATTGCGATTTTAATGAGAAATAATTTTTCGATTGCGCTCAAAAACGTGGCAGTTCTAAGTTCAGAGATTTCAAAGACCTCTATAAAATTTCATCGCAATTGGAGTATCGGTTTAGCCGGAATCGTGTTAACAAACAGACAAAAATACAGAAAAAAAGAAAAAAAAGAAAAAAAAACATTCCGGATTTTTTTTTCCAGTGAAGTGAAATGGAATCTTCGCTTCGCTCGCTACGCTCATCCAATAATGCTTAAATAAAGAATATATATAGGCCTAAATAGGCCAACGTATATTACTTGATGATCAAACACGAGATTAGTTCTTTAATGTTCGGATGGTGGGGATTTTTTTAAATAATAATGAAATGCGTTGTTGATATAAGGATCTGAAGCCACAGATTTATTTAAATTCTAAATTAAATTAAATTTTAATTTTGTTAGTACGGTACGTAAAATATGATAAGCCTTTTTCGGGTTTAATATACAATCTCAGGATGAACCAGTAACTAAACCCAGGATTTGGAATAATTGAAGAATCAATGCTTTCAGACTATAGATTGTTCATGTTTTAATGTTGTTAATTTACATCCCCGTGAAATATGAATAGTGATGCAGTTGCTATGCGAGACGATAAACGAATTGTATTGAGGGTAAAATATATCCCCCCAAAATACCAAAATTTGTAAAAAAAAAAAACGCAGCCAAGCTCTTCTTCCAAAGTCGTCGGCTGTGAATGCTGTGAGATAAAGAAGTTGAGCCAAGCATTTCATTCTTTCTCCCTAGTTTCGCATTAAAAAGAAGTCAGATTATTTCGCCTGTTGACGAGCGCCAAGCCAACCATTTTCGTGGTAAAAAAAGTAAACATTTTAAACTCAAAATCATAAAAAAATTACTTGGCCATTGACTTTTTTAGAGTCCTCGTACCAAAATCAATAGCCAAGTAATTCTTTATGATTTTGAGTTTAAAATTTTTACTTTTTTTACCACGAAAATGGTTGGCTTGGCGCTCGTCAACAGGCGAAATGATCTTACTTCTTTTCAATGCGAAACTAGGGAGAAAGAATGAAATGCTTGGCACAACTTCTATATCTCACAGCATTCACAGCCGAAGACGTTGGAAGGAGAACTTTGCTGCCGCTTTTTACAAATTTTAGTATTTTGGGGGGATATCACATATTTTTGTTGTTTGTTTCATATCAAGGCGTGAAATACGTGTAAAGGTGGATACAGTGCCTTTTAAAACAGATTGTATAGAAACAAAAGCTACCATTTTTTGTTTTTGTTTACAATCTGTAGTTGGCAATATACAATGTTTTTATTAAATTTCCTAGTTTAGTGTTTCCCGGTGTTGTTGTACCCGCTTATCGCGGATAGCACCCCCTCATATCCGCCGGATAACCGCAACAGACGTGGAAAGGACGAAGCAGGAGACAGACCCCGCCACCCCATGTATGGACACCAACAGGCGGCAAAACGACTTCGTTCCAGAAAGAGCTTTTTGACCAGAACTCACGTTCTCAGAAGTTCACCGGAGGCAAATCGTGTTGCCCACTGGAACAGCGAACTGCTTGCACCCAACATTGCACCAAGGGAAGAGATCGCTCCAGGTGGTAACAGTCCCTTCGCGGTTTGGCGGACATTAAACCGATTAAGAACTGGAGTGCCGAGATGCGGGACCAACATGCATAAGTGGGGCCTTTTACCAGCTGACCAAGAGCCCATGTGTGAGTGCGGACAGGTACAGGATCCGTGTCATCTCCTGATTTGCCCCGCCTCGACGAACCATGTACCCTTCGCGATATCTTGGAAGCAAATGCGAAAGGAATGGCTGTTGCAAATTTTTGGAAATATTGTGTTTAACCGGACACGGAAAGTAAGTATTAAATTTCCTATGGTTAATGTCGTCTTGGGTGTTTGTGTGAATGATTTGTTGACCGGAATATAACACATTGACGCATAATTTTAATCAGCAATTAAAATATTAAAATTGTATTAAATACGACCTAAATTTTTCCCAAAGTTAAGGGTGGTAGGGAACAGTGGGGGTAAGATATCGCTTGCCTCCTGGCGGATTATTATGTTTCATATTATTATGTACCATCATGCCAAATTTCATGCTGATAACTCATTCGGTGCCTTCATGGTGAATGCAGGAAATCAAGGTAAAAATAACAAACTATTAGGGATGGGGGTTAAAAAAATGTGGCTTAGGAAATGAGAAAACACATTAAAACATAATTTAGTAATTTGAATGAAAATTCAATTTTGGGTTAGAGCTACGAATTATTCCAATTTTAGGGGGTGTTGGGGGTGGAATATCGCTTGCCTCTCGGCGAATTATTTTTCATATTAGTATGTACCATCATGCCAAATTTCATGCTGATAACTCATTAGGTGCCTTCATGGTGAATGCTGGAAATCAAGGTAAAAATAATATAAACTATTAGGGATGGGGGTTGAAAAATTATGGTTAAGGAAATGAGAACAGGCCGATTGGGTTAAAACACATTAAAACATAACTTACTAATTTGAATAAAAATTCAATTTTGGGTTAGAGCTATGAATTATTCCAATTTTAGGGATGATTAAGGGGGTGTTGGGGGTGGAATATCGCTTGCCTCTCGGTGAATTATTTTTCATATTAGTATGTACCATCATGCCAAATTTCATCCTGATAACTCATTAGGTGCCTTCATGGTGAATGCTGGAAATCAAGGTAAAAATAATATAAACTATTAGGGATGGGGGTTGACAAAATGTGGTTTATATAATGAGAATAGGCCGATTGGGTTAAAACACATTAGAACATAATTTTAATAACTAATTTGATTAAAAATTCAATTTTGGGTTACTGTTAGAGCTATGAATTATTTTAATTTTAGGGGGTGATTTAGGGGGTGTTGGGGGTGGAATATTGCTTGCCTCTCGGCGGAAGTATGTGAGTCTGAGGTACATCTAAGTGTGGTCCAAGTTTCATAGTTCTAAGATGCACCGTTTTCTCTGTAGGCTCTTATTCCTCTCTGTCAGAATCCCACCCCCAACCAACCAACCAACCAGCCAGCCGGAAGATTTTCTTCGATTTTTACGCACTTTTTTAACACAGAACGGGTTATCGGATCGGGCTGATTTTTTTTTTGTTGTATGTCATGGACCACATATCAGGTCATATACCGAGTTTCAAGATTGTAAATCTTTCGGGACGGCGTGTGCAGATAGCTGAAACCCCCCAACTCGGGTAGGAGTAAACAGGGTCGAGTTAGTCATCGCCTTCTAGCAGTCGCGTGCGCTTGGCTGCGGGCGAACGACCGTCGCCCTAGATTATACAAATTCCGTTCATGGCCTTTCGGACACGAACCCGCGCCCCAGCCATATTAGCCACCTAGGCCTACACCTTCAGTACACGTGTTCGAAATCGTAGTAATACGTTATGTACCGGTACATCTAGGTGCCCGTTAGGCGCCGCAGCCAAGCCGCGGTGCGCTACACACTCAAGCACCTTATACACCAAGCAGAGTTGGGGTGATTTCGAGGTGTTACCCAGCCGTCATGTAACGTGATGTGACTTGAAAACTATCACAATCGAGGGGATTTAGGTACCTGACAACACATGCCAAATTTTATTGGGGTACGATTATTCCTTCTTGGTGAAAAAATGGCTTGAAACATGCTCAAAATCACTTTAAGGATGTTAGCTACTGCTACTGCTACTACTGCTACTGCTAACATCTAATACGTCGGCCGCGATTCTGACCAGACGGTGGGACTACAATGTTCATATTTTACATGGACATTAAGGTTATAGAAATATAGTCTCTTTTGAAAAAAAAGGTTGAAAAAGTTTGTTGGAAGGCTTCCAAATAAAGGTTTTAAAATAAGCCTTAAACACTTGGCATACAATCAAAAAGTAACCATAGTTACTTGACACTTGTTGACGGTATAAGCAGAGTTAGGCGGGAAAGTGCGATACGTAAACAAATAGCGGACATTTAAATTTTTCTTCTTTGTGTGGAACGAGAAAAGGTGTCATTATACTCTCATAAAACAAATCAGAAACCGTCCCTGGCCTAGGCCCAGATGTGGAAAATGATTTATAATGCAAAAGTGTAGGTCTAAAGTTCCATTTGGCTATAGGACTAGTAAAATTCATACTTACATTACATGTTTGACAAGCCTAGCCAACCCTATGCCAGCACAACATTGTTCTGATATGAACTTGCTCAACTGTTTGTTTACATAATTGCAACAATCAAATCATTTCATACAACTTGTCTTTCGATTGGCCCGCGTTTATGAAGGCACTGCCATCTAGAATAAATATGAACTTTTTCGAGCTCTTTGCTATACGCAAATCTTTTTAAAGTGTTTGGATTTCGTGATACTCTTTCAACCATAGACATCCTATATAATTGGCTAGACCAGCAGTCGGTGGTCCACTTCCGGTACAATTAGAAGCCATCTTAAAATGACAGTTTACATGTTAATCAAATGGGAGCGATTTGTGGCCAAATAGTTCTCAAGATTGCCGCCAGGTTGACAGGTAAGCATACTAGCCTTTAACACCAAATGATTACTAAATTCCCTTATGCAATCACTTCGTATTGTTTCTTTTGTTTAATACCATGCTGCACAAGCTAAAACCATATCAAACAATCAAGTAAAATACTTTATTGCATTAAAAAAGCATAAATTAAAACACCAAATCGCCATCTTGAAATGGGCCGTTGAGTCTTCAATTTGCTACGCTCGCGCCTGTGCGGGGTATAGGAGACTGCTAATCTAGCTACTATAGGGGTTTAATATCAATGCTTTCAACTCACAACCCATGACGTTTTCCACGATACCGTTCAAGATACCAATTCCTTCGAAAACGAAAACGACTTCGTTTTCAAATTGCGTTTTCAACTCATCTCCCACGAACTCAAGAATTGGGGTCCAGTCCTTATACCGTCGTTATACCATGGTTATACCACCTATACCCAGGATGTACATGAATCCGGGTCTAGATATTTTACATCCTATATTGTTACTGCTATACCATAGAATTAAATCAACTTTGATAAAAATATTATATTTTAGCAAATAATTTTGTAATGGAACTTGAAAAGTAATGAGATCACACACATAACAAAAACTTGTAGAAATACAGCCAAACCTTACACACTCAAAAGGAATGAGATCTAAAAAAGGGCCAAGCTCATCTACCCTTCCACATAAACGTACAGTGTCCCATAACAGCATCCTCGAAAAGCTTGGCAAAATAGAATTTGCATGTTATTACGTTTAAATTAATTAAAAAAAGAACTTGGATAAACTATTACGTTAAATTAATAATCGCAAATTCTATTTTGCCAAGCTTTCGAGGATGCTGTTATGGGACACTGTACGTTTATGTGGAAGGGTAGATGAGCTTGGCCCTTTTTTTAGATCTCATTCCTTTTGAGTGTGTAAGGTTTGGCTGTATTTCTACAAGTTTTTGTTATGTGTGTTGTATATAAACTAACATGACAGATAAATGTTTGGACGGTGAATTCACTTGCAAAACTAATTTGTTTATTGAGATTTCATGTTTGGTGGAGGTGCCGAGAAAGAGTTTATTCGATTATATCGGGCTTTAAACTTATTTGTTTATTGAGATTTCATGTTTGGTGCAGGTGCCGGGTAAGAGTTTATTCGATTATATCGGAGCTTTAAACTTATTTGTTTATTGAGATTTCATGTTTGGTGGAGGTGCCGGGTAAGAGTTTATTCGATTATATCGGGGCTTTAAACTTATTTGTTTATTGAGATTTCATGTTTGGTGGAGGTGCCGGGTAAGAGTTTATTCGATTATATCGGAGCTTTAAACTTATTTGTTTATTGAGATTTTATGTTTGGTGGAGGTGCCGGGTAAGAGTTTATTCGATTATATCAGAGCTTTAAACTTATTTGTTTATTGAGATTTCATGTTTGGTGGAGGTGCCGGGTAAGAGTTTATTCGATTATATCGGAGCTTTAAACTTATTTGTTTATTGAGATTTCATGTTTGGTGGAGGTGCCGGTTAAGAGTTTATTCGATTATATCGGAGCTTTAAACTTATTTGTTTATTGAGACTTCATGTTTGGTGGAGGTGACGGGTAAGAGTTTATTCGATTATATCGGGGCTTTAAACTTATTTGTTTATTGAGATTTCATGTTTGGTGGAGGTGCCGGGTAAGAGTTTATTCGGTTATATCGGAGCTTTAAACTTATTTGTTTATTGAGATTTCATGTTTGGTGGAGTGCCGGGTACGAGTTTATTCGGTTTTATCGGGGCTATAAACTTATTTGTTTATTGAGATTTCATGTTTGGTGAGGTGCCGGGTAAGAGTTTATTCGATTATATCGGGGCTTTAAACTTATTTGTTTATTGAGATTTCATGTTTGGTGGAGGTCCCGGGGTAAGAGTTTATTCGATTATATCGGGGCTTTAAACTTATTTGTTTATTGAGATTTCATGTTTGGTGGAGGTGCCGGGTACGAGTTTATTCGGTTATATCGGGGCTTTAAACTTATTTGTTCATGTTTGGTGGAGGTGCCGGGTAAGAGTTTATTCGATTATATCCGAGCTTTAAACTTATTTGTTTATAGAGATTTCATGTTTGGTGGAGGTGCCGGGTAAGAGTTTATTCGATTATATCGGGGCTTTACAACGGTCGATCGTGAACTGTGTTTTGACTATTTGACTGCGTTCAAGTATTCTTTTACACATCAAATTATGTACAATTATTATTTGGAAAAGCATTGATGTTTATATGGATTTCGGTTTCGGATTTACCAGGTCTGTGTAGCCAAATACTGATTTACATAAAAATTTAAAAGTTAAAACCCCAACGTTCCGTGGCCTCTGTACAACACATTGTTCCAAGGTGACAGAGAAAATCGACGGAAATTACTCTGCGAGACGAGGGCATCTGTCATCCATCTCGCATCCCCAGGCGTCTCCCAGACGCAACGAGGTCGGGTTGCCTGCAGCGGAGTGAGGTCACGTGACAACAGGTCAAGATGAGAGAAGAAATGAAGAAGACACACGACAACATCACTTACTTTGACAATGTGTTTCAGAGTCGATGACGAAACGTTAACTAACCTACACAGACCATTTTCACATGGAAAATGTTGTCATTTATATAAATTTTGGTAACAAATCCGCCAACCTGAGTTTAGACTTTAGGCTGTACCTAAAGGCATTGAACGCTATACAATAGTGTTGTTTCTACCTTCTGAAGAATTCAGGGTCGACTGTCTTCCCTTGACTATTGAGATATGACTATACTATAACCTAAACTTGTCTTGCCTCTCAGATGTAAAGTCCACGAGAAAGACTTGGAGGACGCCAATCTGGTTTTAATAACAATTCTAGTGACGTAAATATTAACATAATTATTAAATTGTTAATGACGTAGGTGATTTTAAACTTTTCCATGTCTATGTGCCCGGTGTCTAATACAGTTGGGACACTGGTATTCCAAACAGGTGGTGACTAGTGTAGGATCGAAACCTGAATAAGGCATGCATTTTTGTAATACTTTGTTCATATCTATTTAAACACTCGTCAACTTCATCTTTTAAAAAATGTTTTATTTTAATTAAAGGATGAAAATCAACAAACCTCAGATGTTTAAACTGTAGTCCTATAGCCCTTTGGCCAATGAAATTGAACCAACCTTAAACAGTATAGTTACAAATTTCACTTTAATATTTTCCATCGGTAACATTTACCACCTAAAAACCTGTTAAAACGGAAATTAGCTGCCTTTAATTATTTCATGTAAAATATAATTTTTTAACTTTATTATTAAAATACAATTTCAAAATTTGCTTGAGAGAATTCGCATCCCGATATTTCAAAGTAACCCAACGTTCCAAGTTGAGCACTGGGTAAACTGAATTAGGATTATATTTCATTATGTTGCTCAGAGTCCAATGGCAAACAACATCAGGTAGGGAAGATTAAAACTTCCTCGTGGAGATGAGATGTAGTTTTGTACTTATAATTTAAAAAACTCATTACTTCATCGAAGCGAGCGTATTATAATTGCTCGCCTCCAAACGTTGCCAGGGAGACGAAGGGTGGGACTCGAAAAGAAAATAAGTAAACAAATTAAATATGATTTAAGGGATCAAATCAGGAACGGTACAGTGGGAGTATGCAGGCAGGTACACATTAATTAAGAGGCTTGGGTGAGGCTAGACTCGGGCGCAGTCATCACGTGATTTTGAATTATACGCAGGGAAATCAACATAATTTGGTTCGGTTTTCACCTTCCTATAGAGAACTCATTTCTCGTGCATAGCCCCCCTTTTCCTTATTTAATTCAGAGCTATTTCCTCATAGTTCTCAATGAACATACAAAATGTTATAATGGTTGATTTGATTACCTGGTTTATCATTATTTCGTGTGACCAAACATGACCAAAATTGGAAAACAAATTATGCATGAAGATCTTTCTGAGTAGGTACAAGAAAATCATCTCGGCCGAAGTAAAAGCGTAGACCTAATACGAACCCACATTTTGGTTTGATCGGCGGCATTTGTGCTAGTTTCATGGTGATTTCCATTTCATCCAGTCGTCCAAAATGCTGTTGCTGCCATAATGTTGCTTGTTTGCACTACCAACAGACATCACTGATGCCAGACACTTTGCACTATGCTTATGTCATATAGACAGTGAAATGACGATCGTGAACGTGGGTGGAGGTATTAGTATCTATGATCGTGAATATGCATTTATCTCCTTAGTCCTTACATGGATAACCTACTGGAGCATCTGATGTCAGTTCCGTGTACGGCTTGACTATATTAACATGTTCATGACGTCAAGTGCCCAAGTGGGATATTTATTTAATGTTACCAAATTCTCAGACTTTTCTAGGTTTTTCAGATTGATATATTTTGATACCCGTATTTTTTCAGACTGCCAATTTGTTTGAGTGGGATAGTAAGAAAATCGATTTTGACCCAGAAGATAATAATATGATTGCAAGTGGCAATGCCGTCATATTGTTATTATTGGTGTGCAAAAAAACTCATTTTAAAACCTTTATTCTATGGATTCTGGATAACTTATTCAACTTTTTCTTTCATAAAGCAATACATAACTATTACTTTAATGTACATGTAAAATATGAACGTTGTAGCCACACCGGTTTGGTCAGAATCGGCCCAAATGTCACGAAAATATCGCACTAAAAATAAATAAAAAAATTTGTAAAAGTACGATATTCATGAGAAATATTTCTTCGGTTGTACCCAAAAACAATACACCTCTAAATTCAGAGATTTCAAAGTTTCCCTCCAATTTTCATCAAGATCGGATATGCCGTTTGCCTGGTAGAGAGCGAACAAAAAGACAAAAGTCCAAAAAAAAAAAAAAAAATTGGAGCTAAATTTTTTGAGGGGTCAGTGAAATTGAAGTCTTCGCTTCGCTCATCCAATTGAGCAAAAAACATCATGTGACAAATTATAATCCACTTGATCAATGATGTTAAATGTTAATTGTGTACACCAGTAACACATTACAATTTCGTTCTAGAGCTAGCTAAAACGGTCATCAAATTACAGTTTCAGCATTAGATCAAACCTTAATGTTCAAGAAAAAAATGTTAAATTAAATTAGTTTCCTAGGATTCAGATCTCAGACTTTTTCACATTAAACGCAGTGCCGGCGCCAGGCATGTGCGAACCGTGCAGCCGAACGGGGCCCCGCGCTGCCAGGGGCCCGAAATTATTAAATTAACTTAATATTCTTACATTTTGTTAAATCTATTTTGTAAACATAAATATGTTTTAGACGTGTTTATAGGCGTTTTAACAGTTAGGACCTCAAAAAAATTTTTCGCCTTCGGCGAAAGAGCCTCCGGCGGCTGGGGCTGCGCCCCAGACCCCGTCCGGGTTTGGCATATACGACATCGCAGACAAATCATGGGGGCCCACAATTACTCTTGGCACGGAGCCCCTCATGTTCTAGCGCCGGTACTGATTAAACGTAGAAGGCCTAGCCAATGTGAAAACGTCTGTCCAAATTCTGTCACACCTTATTCAAATTCATGAATATAGAATATGTGCTTACATCCCTTGAGATTTTCTTGCGTATGAATAAAAGATCACAAGAGAAAATACAGACTTATAGAAATACAGTATAAAACATGGCCAAATTGTGTGACGAGGCATCAGAACAAAATAGGTTGCAAAAACCTGCTCAGCAGAGCGGACACACATTTAAAAACCGAACGGTTGTTTAAGCGAGCGAAGCGAGCGTTTCCATTTGACTCTGCCGGAAAAATTAGTCACTGGTTTTGTTTGTTTTTTTTGTTTGTTTGTTTGTTTGTTTGTTGTTTTTTTTTTGTTTGTATGTCTCGCGATAACGTTCGAACGGAGGCTCGGATCGAGTTGAAATTTTGACCATCCGCAAGCTTTGTTCTCGATTGAATGCCATTAGTTTTGTGGCAAAATCGTTCAAAAAGTTAAAAAGTTACATTAAAGTTAATCGAAAGTTTTTTTTCAAACTAACCGGCGACAAAATCTGAGATAGCCAAATCATTTAGAATGTCCGTCCGGTCAAGAATATGTAAATTTTATTTTGATCCGATAAGTAGTGTAGATGGAAATTACATTATAACAAAAGTAACGTTGCCATGGCAACGAAAAGACGACGCGAAGTTTCTATCTAATACACTGCCACCTAGAAGTAATCAAAATAATTTCGAGAAAGCAGTCTATTATTTGTCACCAAAGAGTTTAAATAGTTTTCCCAAGGAGTCAAGGTACTCTAGATGGCGGTGGATTTTATCCACAAAGTAAAGGTTTTCACACGGGTTTACCCAAATACCTTGGCAATAACTAGGAAACGCTCAGTTGGACGCGTTGATAAGCGAGCACGTGCTATAGCTAGACCCACATTGCACATTTTTTTAAATTTTAAAATTTGCGACGTTTGCTGTCCACAGGGCCATGTTTCCAATATTATTTATTATTGCCAAGGTATTTGGGTAAACCCGTGTGTAAACCTTTACTTTGTGAACAAAATCCACCGCCATCTAGAGGACCTTGACTCCTTGGGAAAACTATTTGTTGACAAATAATAGACTGCTTCCTCGAAAGTATTTTGATTACTTCTAGGTGGCAGTGCATTAGAAACTTCGCGCGTCTTTTCGTTGCCATGGCAACGTTACTTTTGTTATAATGTAATTTCCATCTACACTACTTATCGGATCAAAATAAAATTAACATATTCGTGACCGGACGGACATTCTAAATGATTTGGCTATCTCAGATTTTGTCCCCGTTAAGTTTTAGAAAAAAACTTTCGATTAACTTTAATGTAACTTTTTAACTTTTTGAACGATTTTGCCACAAAACTAATGGCATTCAATCGAGAACGAAGCTTGCGGATGGTCAAAATTTCAAATCGATCCGAGCCTCCGTTCGAACGTTATGGCGAGACATACAAACAAACAAAAAAAAAAAAAAAACAAACAAAAAAAAAACAAACAAACAAACAAAAAAAAAACAAAACCAGTGACTAATTTTTCCGGCAGAGTCAAATGGAAACGCTCGCTTCGCTCGCTTAATAAATAATATTGGAAACGCAAACGCCATAAATTTTATGTGCAATGTGGGTCTAGCTATAGCACGTGCTCGCTTATCAACGCGTCCAACTGAGCGTTTCCTAGTAATTTGTATTTTCTTGTGATTAAGCGAGCGAAGCGAGCGTTTCCATTTGACTATGCCGGAAAAATTAGTCACTGGTTTTGTTTTTTTTTGTTTTTGTTTGTTTGTTTTTTGTTTGTTTGTTTGTATGTCTCGCCATAACGTTCGAACGGAGGCTCGGATCGAGTTGAAATTTTCACCATCCGCAAGCTTTGTTCTCGATTGAATGCCATTAGTTTTGTGGAAAAATCGTTCAAAAAGTTAAAAGTTACATTAAAGTTAATCGAAAGTTTTTTTTTTAAAACTAAACGGCGACAAAATCTGAGATGGCCAAATCATTTAGAATGTCCGTCCGGTCACGAATATGTTAATTTTATTTTGATCCGATAAGTAGTGTAGATGGAAATTACATAATAACAAAGTACGGTTACCATGGCAACGGAAAGTCGTGCAGCTTTTTTGGCTCATGATAGCGGTCGAACGGAGGCTCGGATCGAGTTGAAATTTTCACCATCCGCAAGCTTTGTTCTCGATTGAATGCCATTAGTTTTGTGGCAAAATCGTTCAAAAAGTTAAAAAGTTACATTAAAGTTAATCGAAAGTTTTTTTTTCAAACTCAACGGCGACAAAATCTGAGATAGCCAAATCATTTAGAATGTCCGTCCGGTCACGAATATGTTAATTTTATTTTGATCCGATAAGTAGTGTAGATGGAAATTACATTATGACAAAAGTAACGTTGCCATGGCAACGAAAAGACGCGCGAAGTTTCTAATGCACTGCCACCTAGAAGTAATCAAAATACTTTGGAGGAAGCAGTCTATTAATTGTCAACAAAGAGTTAAAAAAGTTTTCCCAAGGAGTCAAGGTCCTCTAGATGGCGGTGGATTTTAAAGTAAAGATTTAAACACGGGTTTACCCAAATACCTTGGCAATAATAAATAATACTGGAAACGCGAACGTCGTAAATTTTAAAATTTAAAAAATGTGCAATGTGGGTCTAGCTATAGCACGTGCTCGCTTATCAACGCGTCCAACTGAGCGTTTCCTAGTTTTAACATTTACATTAACCATAGTCTAATTTCACTCATAGGCCTATGTGGTTAAAACTAAATGTCTGGTTATTTAGAACACATTGTTGTGAACAATAATATTAAGTTCATTGTTAGGGTAGGCCTACCCTCCTTTGTTAATCAGTTTTCAATCAGTTTTTAACTGAATAGGTCTAGTTGAAAGGAAGCACAGAAAAAGACTTTAAGAAACGTTTAAACAAGTAGTAAAGAATGATTTTGAAATAAACGAGCGAGAATGCTGAGATGCATCAACGTCAAAACGCAGTCGTACCACAAGAAACTGCTGTGACCCAGTATTGTTGACCCATTAAGAGTGTGTGGCATCATATGTTCATCACTGTCTTTTTCTCAAGGTTAGCCACTCAAAGGCTCGTTGGACTTGTGGTTAACCTCTGCTCCCAATGCAGAAGGTCCAGGGTTCAATTCCTGCTATAGGCAGAAGTTTTTTAACTTCTGATTTGGACATAAGTCTATCAGTCCTTGGGTTAGGAATTTGTAAACGGTGACTTTGGAGCCGTCCTAGCAACGAGGCACATAATAAATTCAAAGTTGTTCTGAATCGGCCTTGTTGGTTCTGGCATTGATCCGCAGGTGTCCGCACTGTCCATACCACTGGTTGCTATATTTCCTATTATATTATTAAAAATATCGATCTTTGGTTGGTTATCGCTTACTCGTCGATTGCGTCGGAGCCTACAGGGTTGGCTTGGTCGCTTTGGTTTAATGTCCCCCACATGAAAATCAGATGTGACTGAGTGGGTAGACCCTAAATACAGATTCATTTTATTTATTTAATTTATTCATTTTTTTATTTTTTATTTAAAGGTGTATTTACCCGCTAAACTCAAAAAAAAATATTTCATTCAGGCACTTGCTCGTTGCACTACCCCACTACATGCGACTGCCTTTCATGGTCGACATATTGATAGGTAACAACAATCACTTGACATTTCTGTAAGTATTTTACAATACGTTACAGGTTCTGGGACGGGTTCTGGGGCCTGCCGGCCGCCACCATGATCAAACCTTGTCTGGAAGTAGGCTACCAACCAAGCAGATACACGAGGTTTTCTCGCATCCTTTGTAGGGGGTTCTAGGGTAGTGGTCGCGCAAAGCGCGTTGCATTCATGTAGTCTAAGCGAACTACGTAATTACTTTTGTTTTCAAACATTGGCATTACGAGCTAAAATTGAGCTGGAAATCGGTGCGCCAGCATACAGAAGTTTTACCCAGCTTGCTATTGCAGGGGGACCATCACGTGATCTTGAATAGGCCTACCTACTACCTGCCCCTAGCGTTAATTGGCTGTCGTACCTATGTAGTGTTACGTCTCTCACATAGGCAATTAGGCCTAAACCCCCTACATACCGTGTGACCTAACACTGCATAGGGGCCTAGGCTTCTAGGCTAGAGGCCTGATACTAATTTGGTGGTACTTCTTCGGTTAGGGCGGTCCAACTATCTTTAGGCCGCGCCACTCCTCATTTCTTAAAATAGGCCTACTCTACCAACAAAACCTTTTAACTCGCTTTTTAAAAAAAAAAAGTACTTTAAACGAAAAAGGGACTTTTTTTTTTTTTGAAATCGCGACTTAGGGCCAAAGGGTTTTTAAAAGGTTTTTTTTTGTTTTTTCTTGGTTTTGTGTTAAATTTTGGACCCCCCCCAACCGAAGGAGGGGCCAATTCGGTTTGGGGGGGAGGGGGTCCAAATGCTTTTTTTGCGATTTTTTTGCGTGAAGGCGTTGGTTTAAATGAAAAATTACCAAGTAGGCCCTACATATTGTGGAACATACAAGCTTCGCCCCCCCTCCTCCCCCTAACCTACGATTCCCTGCAAAACATTGTAAAAAGCTTTTGGACCCCCCAACCGAAAGAGTTTTTCCAGAGGGCCTAGTTTCAACTTTGGGTTCCAAGTTTGGTCTCTACAGACTAAAGGAAATTGGAACTCTTTCGGTTGGTATGGACAGTTTTTGATCAGTAGGTAGGCTTCCTACTTTAGATTTAAAATAGCGACGTTAAAGGTTTTGTAGGTACTTTAGATTTAAAATAGCGACGTTAAAGGTTTTGTAGGTACACACAAAAAACTGTCCATACCAACCGAAAGAGTACCAGGCAATTCACATAGGCTAAGCCTACCCTAGATCACAGGGTCTAAGCCGAGCAGATCCTAGTTAGACCATGGAAGAACCCATTCTAGGCTAGGGCTGCCCAGGGGGCCCCTAGGCCTAGGCATTGAATAACCAGTATTTAGATACACAAAGGCCTAGGTATGCTAGGGCAGGGGGGCTAGCGCCCATGTTGGTGAGAGTTTTTGACTTTTCGGTCACACTGGTAAGCATGGGTGTTAGGTCGTTGTGAAACAAAACACTCTGTAAATCGTTGTCAATACATTCGGTATGTGACAATAACAAGTTTTCCACATAACCTATTCTTACCTTGACGTTTTCAGTCGCGCTGGCTTCGAAGAAACAGGAACACGATCTGACACAAGGATTCTCAACTTGTCCTCCCCCACCAAGATAAAAAAAATAACAACGTTCAATACACCGCCTTCGTGATTGGAGAGAGAAAGCGCGCCAATTTAAAATGTAGTTTCATAAATATTTTACTTGGAAAATAAAATATATTTTAATTTTATATGAAGATTAAAACGATTTAACCTAATAATTATCAGAGTTTATTATTTACACACACATAAAAAACTTGAAACTTAAACCTCGATAATTTTGGTATAATAAAAAAAGGTAAATATGAACAATTCCGTATTATTGTCAAATTTGAAAAATAACTTTCAAAAAGACTTTACTAAGCATCACTAGTCGACATATTAACGTTTCAAAACGGCGCTTACCTTAAAAAAGTGTAAAAAGTAGGAAAAACGTTAGTGTCACCGGCAAGACTGTATGCCCAAAGTGGTGTACTCAATGACGTCTTATATTACGTCATTGGGTGTACTAACCTCGCCACGGCGCTTCGCGCAACCCCCCCCCCCCCCCCCCCCCACCCAAACCCCGGCTAACCTACTTTTCCCAGCAAAAATCCACTGGTAATTGAACAAATTACCTCAATTATAGTTGAAACTTTACAATGCCAACCCGCGTAGGCGGGAATATGGAAAAATGAACACAGATTGAACACGTAAACAATCGGGACATTTCACTGTTGTTGGTTTACCATGTTGGACATTAACATCTTGCTTTTACGTAGTACCAACCTTTTGCACTAAAATACTCAACCTACAAAACCTTAAACGTCGCTATTTTAAATATAAAGGACTTTCAACGCAACATGACTTTCGTTTTAAATAGTGACGTTAAAGGCCGGTTTGAAGTTTTTTTGTTGCTATAGGTAACACCAGAAACGTGATGATTCTATTTTGGATTTTTAAATTATGTTATTGTAAGGTACTTGCAGTGAGTACAACATCTCAGCACGGTAGGCCTATAGGCTGCGTCACTCCTCGCCACTTATAGTTCATGTTTTTCAACTTTTTACACATTTCCAAGGTAAGCGCCGTTTTGAAACATTAATATGTTGACCAGTGATGCTTAGTAAAGCCTTTTTGAAAGTTATTTTTCAAATTTGACAATAATACGGAATCGTTCATATTTACCTAAAAAAAGTAAAGGAAACAGATCGCCCAGAGTTGACCAAACATTACCTTTATATTTGGCATATCTAGAAAACATAAAGCTCCAATATTGCAGAAACTGTTCACTTATTTATAGCATAGCTTACTCTTACTACTGTCCTGAGATCACTACTCCAGGAGTAAGATATTGGCAAAACACCGTTTTTTCTGTCCAGGAGTAGTTGTGATGGGTGTAACTTGCAACCGTTTTTTTGTCCAGTTTACTCCAGGAGTAACTTACTACAAGTGAGACTGGAGTAAGGTTTTTACACCAGCTACTGAAGTAGAAGTAGGAGCAGCCAAAAAAATCTCAACTGACTCAACACCGTTCTTTTGTCCAAGTGGTAGTAACTGTGATTTTTACTCCCATCACCGTTTAACCGATTTACTCCTGGAGTAAAGTGTTTTAGTAGTTGAAGCAGGACAAACGAACAAACCTAAGAAGCAGGGCCGTAACTAGGGTATAAAAATTACCCGGGTATGATTGGGTGAAGTACGTGAGCTTGTACAATGGGGAGAGTGGGGGTGAGACCCCCAGGTAATGCGGGTCCAGTGCGCACAGCCCCGAAAAAAACAAAATTTTGATTCTGAGAGTGTGAATGGAGTATTTTAACGAGTTTTAGGCATGTTTTTAAGGCCGCTGCGCATTACTCCCGAAGGTTTATGGTTTAACTAAGTTAAAACATGCGCATAGAGTTATGTCATTCACATGATTTTCTAAAGTTTATGGTTACGGGTCTAAGATTTAACAAGATAAAAATATTTCATCTCGCTAGCTACACACTAAAACCAGCCAATGAGAAGCGAACTCTCACAAATCCGGCCAATGGTAGTGCGCGTACTAGAAATGTTATAGAAAAACATTTCTTAGACCATAAACCTTAAACTATCAGAAAGTATAGATTTGTTAGTGGTGAGACTGGTGATGATTGTGATTGCAAACTTATATTATATGACTTGATGTTGGATTTCTTCATTGTACCAAGACATTATGGTCTACTTAAGATTTTGTAACCTGGTTACCAACCCCTAATTACGGCGGTGTTCCAAAGTATTGAAGTATTTATTACTTTCCTAATATTGGCTGTTTTTTTTTTAACCATATAGAAAGTTATAATCACAATTTATTTGTTGCCTACTGTTTGTACCTCCTGGTTTGACGTACCGGTATGTAAGAACTGGAAATTTTGTAAGTTCGACCGTGTTACATTTGACATAAAAATGTACTATAATTTCTTGACTGTTTTTTCCTATAATTTGAGAACAGGTACTATCTTCAATTCTGGTTCAAAATTCAAAAACTGTAATCTCGAGTTAATGAATTAAAACCCGGGTGGAGATACGCTGTATGCTCCATCAAAAAGGTAGGGTGGTACGGCGTACAAATAAGTAAAACCACAAATTAGCACTGAGGACACCTTGTTATTTTGTAGTAGCAGTTATTGCCAAAGTATTCTATTAAATCAGTTTTAAATTTTTAAAGTGTGGCAGTACATAGACTATATTTATATAGTATCTTTCTTTATGTCAATATTGTACATCCATTTAATACTATGTAATAATATTACATGGGCTTTTCAGTGTGAGAGGTCTGTGTTACAGGTGGAGTATTTATTTACAGAGGCAGGTATTTATGGTAAAGACGAATTTTCACCGTTAAAAACAGAAAATTATAAATAATTTTCAACGTCAATTCACCACTTCTGGCAGAACAAAAACAAAGATGCAAATAGGTTCCAGCCCAATCACCTGCCTCATTCATAAATCATAAGTAATGCCAGATGGCATGACACATGTAGAAAGGGAATCCTGTCTCTATTGGATAACACATGATGGCAGAGTAGGCCGATTGGGGGCATATGAAAAGAAGAAGACATGTTATTGCAATCTGCAAGTCCTTTACAAGATTGCACACCCAAAATTTTCAAAACATGGGCCATGATTCATGGGGGAAGAGAGATACATAGTTTTCAATTAAATGTTGACTTATTTTCACCACCCATTCACTGCCTTTGGGCATAATAAAAACAAAACCACAAATACCTACCTCGGAGTACTATTTTTATAAGTACTACTACCTACTTTCAATTTTGAAGTACCTATTTGGATTCCTAGTTTAGTTTCATGTCGGTTGATATATTTGTGTGTTTTCATTTTTTCATAAATGAGACAAGTACAACTGTGGATACAAAATACAAAAATACTAATATGCTTTGCTTTGTATCGATAATCGAAGGATAACAATCGTTATCGATATTGTGATTAACCCATTTTTAACTTTGTATGTTTTTTACCACTATCAATGATTATTTGATATTGATATTATAGCTTTGATATTGCAAGAAATTAAAGCTAATTTTGATACAGAAATGGACATGTAATATCTGATACGTTGCGAGATTGTTGCTTCATCAATTGTACCCCTCTTTTGTTAACAAGTTTTTATAATTGAATAAAAGTCTTGTTATATCAACTTATTGACGCAACTTGTTGATAAGACTTCACTCTGTGTGTGTCACCTCCATCAACTGTTGACGGACATTTGGAACATTCCGTCGAGAGAACTGCCACTTCGAAACTGTTTCATACCAAAATAGATAGTAATTACGTACATATGCCGTATAAGCTGTGAATAACATTAAAAAAGCATTGGCAGATCGATATAAAAGAGTTAAAAGTGTTGTTATTGCCATCCCGAAGCATTTATGTTCATCTGAGTCTGCGTGCGTATCTGACGGGCTAATGAGTACCGCTCTAAGCGGCGCTGATTTTCAGTTCGCAGTTGGCTCAACGGTGAGCGCGCTCGGCTACCACGCAAAGGGTCGCCGGTTCGAGCCTCGTTAGGGAAAACGTTTTTACCATTTTTTACTCACCCCCATCATTTTTGTTTTGTCTTATCTATAACGGGTACGATTTTTGTAACTTTTCAGTGAAAATTACTCCCATAAATAAGGCTTTCTTCCCACAAAATTTGCTTTATAATAGGCCACACCATGGATCAACTCAACGAAATGATCACGTGACAAAATGTCTGTCAGCCATTGGTTGAACATCGACAACATTTCTCAAAAGTTGAACTTGTTCAACTTCTTGTCAACATATTGCCGTGGTCGTCAATGTTGAGGAAACAATATATTTCAGTGTGTGACAGCAGCATAACATTTCCATGCTATCAACATCTGGTCAACATGATGATAGTGTAACAAGACTTGAAGATAGATTTGTTGGATAGTTTTGTTTTTGAAAAGAATGTTGACTGGCTCTGTGGACCTTGACCCATTCCATGTCTTGCAACCTTCGAGATTCAAGACGTCACCAGGCTCAGTCAATCACTCCACCATTTGCTCAAACCAGAGCCTACATAAGTTGATTCTATTGCCAAGCTGCCAGGATTTGGAACCACTGTCTATCAGAGGAGATCCATGTCAGCATTCAAGAGAGCAATCACCTCTGCTACATTAGATTGCACAACTTAATTTAATTAGATATTGCTATAATGAATTGTTAATCTATTTCTTCTATGTTTTAAAAGTGTTTGTTTACTCTAACAATTTGTTGAGTACCGGCTGGCAGACACCTTGTGCTTGGGGCATACTGTCCTTTTCTGCCAACCTTCCTACTAAGCCTAAAAGTGGGAAATTAGATAACAAATAAACATATACATATTATATTGCTCTCATAATAATAAAAGTGAAATAAATTATGATTATTATTATTTTATTATTAATTACTAATTTAATATATTTCCAATGTGGGGGAGTGATGGGTAGCAGCATGTGCTTAGTTGCAAACACCTTCAACATTCACACTGCAGGCGCGATGTTGCGTAGGCTTATTAAACGAGGGAGCGGAGCGACCGAGTGTCTCCATTCAACTCAAACGGCACTCATTCTGTGATTCTGTGAGTCTGTCTGAACGTCGAAAATCAGCCGAATCGCTGAACAGATTGCGCTGAAATTTTAAACAGACATCCGGTACGAGTTTACTGAGAACTGTTAACAAAATCTGCTAGATCCATTGCGATTTAATCATACAATAAATAAAAATGTGATTTTTTAAAATATCGATAGCATTTGTTTAGTAGCAGCTAGCGGGACGAGATTCACGTGGCTGGCATGGCCTAGTAGTAATCATTTAGCCTACAGCACGGAGGGTTGGGGTTCGATACCCGTTAGTTCGAACTTTTTTTATATTTTTACACCCACATATTATTTTTGAGGGGTGTTAAATGGGGAATAAAAATTTGGTGATTTTGTTTTATCTTGGAAATTTGTTAATGTTTCACGCTAATACGTTTTGAACATGATTCACATTTTGAATGTTCAATTTTAACTAGAGAAACGCCAAAGTCGTTAAACGAGTGAGTGAACCAAGCAAGAGTGTTGAGTACCCGGGAACATCCTCTTTCCTTCCATATACCTAAGGCTGAATCTAGCCCAATATGGGTAATGATGCCGGGTACTATACATATGGCTCACTCACTCGTTTAACAATGACTTTGGCGTTTCCCTAGTTTATCGTCATGTGTGACATCGTATCTGAAACATGTCTTCATCACAAACAATACAAGGTTTTGTCAGGGCATGTAACCTAAACTTTAAAGTAAATCTTTTACAGTATTACGTCATCCGGTACATGCAAAGAAGGAGAAACAGACTGTGTAACTTATTTTGTGCTACAAAAGGAATGTAGGGATGGAATGAGATTGGTGGAAAAATTGGAAAAGGATTTTACAAACTGGAAGTTGGGATATAATGGGAAAAAGAAGAATGTTGGGAGGTGGTTGTTTCTTAACAGAACAATAATTGTGGAATGGAATAAATTGCCAGCTGCAGCTCCAAAATCCAAAGTGAAAAGTTTTAGAAAATGTTAACATTTATGATGTTGTAATATTTTTGATATTGTAATTAATTGTTATTTTTAAAACTAGGAAAACGCTAAAGTCCCGCCGCGTTGATGGATGAGCGTTTTTGTAATTTTTTTGTTTGCGTTTTTTTGCGTTTTGTTTGCACTTTTCCTTTGCAAGTGCTTTTTGAATGCATTGTAGGTGATTGTTGTCAAGTTTCTATTGTTACGTGTTAATTGGTATTATAAACCTCAATAAACTCATATTAAAACCTTTATTTCTGTGGATTCTGGCTAACTTTTTCAACTTTTTCTTTCAAAAGGTACTACATCACCATAACCTTAATGTCCATGTGAAATCTGAACGTTGTAGCCCCACCCGTTTGGTCAGAATCGGCCCGAATGGACGAAAATATCGCTCTAAAAATTGAAAAACTTATATTAAAACCTTTATTTCTATGAATTCTGGCTAACTTTTTCAACTTTTTCTTTCAAAAGGTACTACATCACCATAACCTTAATGTCCATGTGAAATATGAACGTTGTAGCCCAACCCGTTTGGTCAGAATCGGACCAAATGTCAATATCGCACTAAAAATCGAAAAAAATCGTAAAAGTACGATATTCATGAGAAATATTTTTTCGATTGTACCCAAAAACAATACACTTCTAAGTTCAGAGAAAACGAAGGTCCCCTCCAATTTTCATCAAGATCGCATATGCCGTTTGCCCGGAATCGAGTGAACAAACAGACGGAAAAAAATAAAATAAAAAAAATAAAATAAACACCCGAGCTAAATATTTTGGGGGTCAGTGAAATTGAAGTCTTCGCTCCACTCGCTACGCTCGCTACACTCATCCAAAAATATTAAGTTCAGGTAAAAATGTAAAGGATGTTTGGAGGAGGTTGATACAGAATAACATTTATGATGTAAACATTGTTATATTTTTAAAATTGTAATGAATTGTTAATTTCTAAAAAAAATGTTAATAAAAACGTTAAGTACTTGCCATATATACTACAAACATATTTGCAAGGTATGAAAATAAATAAATAAAATAAATCCGTGGTTTCCAAAAGTTAGTTGTCAGCTTCCTCTTGTAGTGGATGAACACATTCACACTTTCCTTGAAAAATGGGCACACCCTTTCAGTAGAGTGGATAGTTCCACTTCCACAAGAAGGTGTACAAATGAACAATGGAATGATTTTCTCCATGGGAATGTTTGCACGGACCTCTCGCCACGAACTATCAACGAAATTCCCTTGGTGGTTAAAATCACAAATCCTCGTTACCATGGCAATGGAAGGACTGCTTGCAATCAGATGTTATTGTTCTTCCTGAGAGTAGGCCTACTAATTCCTTAGATAGGAGAACGGTGTCTTTACTCGTATCTGCAACAAGTACCACACACTTTTTAGATTAATGTTAAAAACCTCCAAACACTCATTGAGTGATTGTCCTTATAGGATAGCACAATAAAAACTGTATTATGTATTTTTATTTGGCCATGCTGTATGTATGTATGTATGTATGTATGTATGTATGTATGTATGTATGTATGTATGTATGTATGTATGTATGTATGTATGTATGTATGTAACACCACCGGATTGACTTCAATAGGAACCGAACACTAGCTAAAGTCAAACACCTTGCGCTTCGTATTATTAGAGAGGCAATCAGAATTGAAAAACGTCCAGGAAAGATGAATAAACGAGATGACTGGAAAAGACTGCCAGCTGGCTGGAAACCTCTTTAAAGTATTGCCATGGTACCTTTACTACCACCGGCTACTACGGATCACAAAACTTTAGTGGTTAGTGGTATGGTCTGGTATGTGGCCCTAAAACTGGGAGCCAGAGACGAGCTCTAGTAGACTTAACGGTATGCCCCATTATTACTAACAACGCTAATTTAGAGGTCGTTTGTACTGGTCCAACCAAAGTCAAGGTTGATTAACCACTAACCAGCAATAGTAGCCTAATAAATTGATTTCATAGTTTTAACTGTTTTGTTTTAGTTACACCTTGGAAAGTAGATTGTTTTTGTTTTCTTTTGTTATTGGTTAATGGTTTGTTTTCAAAATGTATTCCACTTGAAAAAGTGCTTTGAAATAAGCACGAAACATTGTCTAAATAAATAACTACTACACGGATAAACAAAAGCTATATAACGAACAAACTTTTTAACTGCTGATGACAACTACAGCTAATTTAAAGTTGTTTGTCATATAGTATATGATAAAAACAAGGATCTTGGGTAAAATCGCGTCGAAAATAAGATGAACCACGGCAGAACCTGGGCGTCCACCGACGTTTCGTCTGTACTACGTCAGACATTTTCAAGGTTGACTGTGACTCACAGTCAACCTTGAAAATGCCTAGAGTCACAGTCAACCTTGAAAATGTCTGACGTAGTACAGACGAAACGTCGGTGGACGCCCAGGTTCTGCCCTGGTTCATCTTATTTTCGACGCGGTTTTACCCAAGATCCTGTTTTTATCCTATGACGGGCCGCGAAAACCTACAAAATCTATATATATATTTTTAGTAGATTGAGCAACACTGTGACTAAACTCTAGAGTTCACGATTAAATGTTAATATACCAAACGTGTGTGAGCCCGATCTCCCTGCCATTATCGACGGTACAAGACCTATACAAATTAATATGTAAGTTAACGAATTCAAGACGATAATTTTGGTCCGAGAATAAGTAATAAACGGCCTCTGCCACGTTCAAGGTCAAAGCGCGCACGAGAGCACGGACGACCAACGTTGACAGTTTACATACAACTGGCATTAGGTAGGGTCTACCGTATTTGGCCATGTTATCGTGATATGTTATCACATAAATCAACATTCTATAAGTTTTGAATAAAGTAGTTCGTCCCACCGAGTCAGTATTTTAGCGACATAATGATTTTTTTAAGTAATCACGATTACGAAATTGTTTTTTTGCCTTGTTGGTAATGGTGTGTCCAAAGTTCCAGCTGTTTATAATGCCAACCTCGCCAGACGTGATGTCAATGTTTAGGAGCATCAAAATGTCTTGATTTTATTAGTACACTTCATAAACACTTTATTTTTAGGATAGATTGGCAAGGCTTGGCTTTAAAATAGTCGTGTTTTTCTCCGAAAGCAGTTTTAGAGACCGTTATTTTCTTTACTTTTTGCCGATCCTGTGGCCATAATGCTTGGATGACAGTGCTGCGATCTCTCAGCGATCGCCACCTTATCTGGTTCCACCTATACGTAATAACAAATAATATAAAAGACAAAACAAGTCACTTATATTAATTGGATGAGCGAAGTGAAGATTTCAATTTCACTAACCCCTCAAAAAATTCAGCTCACAATATTTTTTTGTTTTTGTTTGGTTTTCTGTCTGTTTGTTGGATGAGCGTAGCGAGCGAAGTGAAGATTCCATTTCACTACACTGGAGAAAAAAATCCGGAATGTTTTTTTTTTTCTTTCTTTCTTTCTTTTTTTTCTGTATTTTTGTGTGTTTGTCAGCACGATTCCGGCTAAACCGATACTCCGTTTGCGATGAAATTTTCTGGAGACCTTTTAAATCTCTGAACTTAGAACTGCACGGGTCGAAAAATTGATCGAAAAATTATTTCTCATGAAAATTGCAATTTTACGATTTTTTTCGATTTTCTTGTTTTTTTCTGTTTGTATTTTTGTGTGTTTGTTAACACGATTCCGGCTAAACCGATACTCCAATTGTGATGAAATTTTCTGGAGGCCTTGAAAACCTCTGGACTTAGAACTGTCACCTTTTTGGGCGCGATCGAAAACTTATTTCTCATGAAAATCGCAATTTTACGATTTTTTGCGTTTTTATTTTTTGTTTTTGTTTGTATTTTTGTGTGTTTGTTAACACGATTCCGGCTAAACCGATACTCCAATTGCGATGAAATTTTATGGAGGCCTTCGAAATCTCTGAACTTAAACCTGCCACGTTTTTGGGTACAATCGAAGAAATATTTCTCATGAATATCGTACTTTTACGATTAAAAAAAAAAATTTAGTGCAATATTTTCGTGACATTTTGGCCGATTCTGACCATTTTTTTTTAGGTTTATAATAACAATTTAACAAGTTACAATAGAAACTTGACAGCAATCACCTACAATGCATTTAAAAAGCACTTGCAAAGGAAAAGTGGTCCTACGCAAACTAAAAGCTGACAAAAACGCTCATCCATCAACGCGGCGGGACTTAAGCGTTTTCCTAGTTAGCACTCTACCGAGCAAACGGCATATGCGATCTTTGGAGGGAACCTTCGAAATCTCTGAACTTAGACCTGCCACGTTTTTGGGTACAATAAAAAAATATATATATTTCTCATGAGTATCATACTTTTACGATTTTTTCGAATTTTAATGCGATATTTTCGTGATATTTGGGCCGATTCTGACCAAATGGATGGGGCTACAACGTTCATATTTCACATGGACATTAAGGTCATGGTGATTGGATGAGCGTAGCGAGCGTAGCGAGCGAAGCGAAGATTCCATTTCACTACACTGGAGAAAAAAATCCGGAATGTTTTTTTTTTTCTTTTTTTTTCTTTTTTGTATTTTTGTGTGTTTGTTAACACGATTCCGGCTAAACCGATACTCCGATTGCGATGAAATTTTATGGAGGCCTTCGAAATCTCTGAACTTAGAACTGCCACGTTTTTGAGCGCAATCGGGAAAATTTTTCTTATAAATAACGCAATGTTACGATTTTTTTCGATTTTTAAAAAAATTATTCGACTTATAACACTTACATGCTTTATCCGATTGTAATGATTTTTTAACAGAACCTTAATTTTATGAATTAAGATATTCGTGTGAAATTTGAGCGTAATCGAAAAATTATTTCTCATAAAAATCGAAATTTTACGGGTTTTTTCTTTTTTTAAAACAATTCTTTGACATATAACACCTACATGCTTTATCCTATTGTAATAATTTTTTTATAGAACCTTAATTTCATGAATTAATATACTCGTGTAAAATTTGAGCGCAATTGAATAATTATTTCTTATGAAAATTGTAATTTTACGATTTTTTCTTTTTTTAAAATTACGTAAAAATTACGATTTATTAAAAAAATTAAGTTAATTTTTAATTTAATTTAATTTAATTTTAAAAAAATCTTCGACTAAGTAATGATTTTTTCACAGAACAACAGAAAATCCGCGTAACACAATGCAGCTCAATGCACCAATTACGCTCATCCAACAACGCGGCGGGACTTAAGCGTTTTCCTAGTGTATTACCCTTTGAAAGAAAAAGTTGAAAAAGTTATGCAGAATCCATAAAAATAAAGGGTTTAATATGAGTTTTTTTGAGGTGCATAATAACAATTAACAGGTGACAATAGGAACTTGACAAAAATCACCTACAATGCACTCAAAAAGCACTTGCAAAAGTAAAGAGATCCCACGCAAACTAAAAACTTGCAAAAAAAAGAGCTCATCCATCAACGCGACTAATAAAAGCGTTCGCGAAGCGTCCTAGTAAACACATAAACATATAAGGTCCAGGGTTCGATATCCGGTGTAGTCACTTTTTTAATTTCTGTTTAAAGTACTACTAACATATTATCAACGTCATAGTTGCCTACCATAAAACCAAAGTTAAACATATATATATATATATAGCGCCACTGACTAACACGAGGCAAAAAAGGAATGCAGCTATTGTGCCTACAAGTACCAGACAACTCAGGTCAGAAGGGGTCACTCACACCCCTCCCACTTGTGACCCACTACAATAGCTGTTAATGATGCTCCTACTCAAGACAGACTACAAAACGGGCCTACCACTAGAAGCCGAACCAGGGAAAAGCTGACCAACGCCAAAGAACCTCGCCGCCCCCCACCTTCTGATACGAGACCGCCTGGGTTTATTGACACGTCAGAGCCTGCGCGGACGCAACGAGGAACCAAGACATCAACATGTCAGTGCAGTGACAGTGCTCGGCCTGGTAACAGCTCGACGCTCGCCTGAAGAGGCCAATTGTAACATTGGCGAAACATGCATTCACTCGACAACGTCCAACTAGGACTGCAATTTTAACAAGGTACGTGGTTTTACTGTAAAACATTTTAAAATGACATAAATATATATATATATTTTATTATTATTATTATTATTATTATTATTATTATTATTATTATTATTATTATTATTTATATTTATTATTCATATTTTATATTTTAATTTCTGAATTGTAGTAAATAATAGCAATTACACCTACGGGAGTGTTTCCCGACAAAACAAATCGAGAAATATATATATATATTATATTACGCTCGCCAGTCTTGCAATTCATCACCATCAATATTATTATCAAACGTAGGGTTGCCATTTCGTACCGAAAAATCGGGATTGTCCCGATTTTTGAACTCTGTATGTTTTCGTGTCCCGGAAATTTGAGAATGTCCCGATTTCCAAATCCTAGTCCTACTGAACTTGTAATTGTTTCAAAACCGTTGTTATTGATAGAATGACGGTTTAAATGTGACATTCTCATTAGTTCTGTAAGATCAATCCTTCTTGTGCAATATAACTTTAAGGGTGTAAATTGCACAGAGTTTTATGATTTTATGAAAAGTAATTTTAAGTTGTTGGCTGGAATAAGTTCCTCAAAAAAATATGACTGGGCTAAGTAAAAAGGTGATGAAGCTAATCAGCTTGAAGACAGGCCTATGGAAACAGAAGTTACTAAATAGAATAAATTGTTTTTCTGTTTAAAAACAAAAAGAACACTGTAGTTTGTTTTAAACTTGATGGTACCTCTGGTTCCTAGTACCCAACCCGACCCAACATCACCTTAATTTATGAAATTGTGTATTCTATCATCACTACAAACATGAAAAATATAACGCTTAAACCAGGGTTGCCACCAAGTCAATTTTTTAATCCTTGAAAGATACTTAAAAAATCCTGAGAAATACTTGAAAACAGTTATTCAGCATTAGCGTATTATAACCGCGAAGGAATGTTAAAAATTTTCAGGTTTCATACCAAAATATGTTATGCCAGACTGATTTTCGAGAATCTAGTCAAAATTACGTGCAGACAAACGCATAAGAATCAGAATTTTCTTCCAATATATTTTAACGTTTTACTTTTAGGCCTACTCACCATAACTACCACTTTGCAGTAAATGTGAGGCCTATGCAATCACTTATGTTTATTTTTACTAGTTCCTGATGTTTTTTTACTGTCTACATTGCTTTTTTTGGCTGAATTTAAAAAATGTATTAATTTAATGTATTTTTTAAAGACAGTAGAAAATCCTAAGATTTTGCCCAAAATCCTGTTATCCTTGAGACACTCTAAAAATCCTGAGAAAAGGATAATATCCTTGAAAGTGGCAACCCTGGCTTAAACGTTGTTTTCTGGGCACTTTTTCACCTCCGGCGGCTGGGGATTTGCCCCAGACCCCTTGCTGTCCCCTCAGTTCCTACAAAAGTCTCGAATTTCAATCTGGAAAATATGGCAACCCTAATCAAACGTATAAAAATTAATAAATTATTATGAGAAAAAAGCAACGTTACATTTTAGACAATAAAATGGACAATAAAAAAATCACAAATTTTGTCACATACTTTTTCTCTAGGTAGGCGATTGGATTGTATGCCTCTTCCAAATTCAAAAACACAATGTGCATTTCTTTCCCATTTTCCCATCTCCCATCCATTGCCTGTTCTATAACAAATGTTGGCACACATATTATCCCCCCCCCCCCCCCTACATGAGAATATTTTGTCAAAGTAAAAATAAAAATTTACAACTTACGATTCCAGTCAACTCTACAGTTTTGATTCCTATATTTGCATTTTTTGCACCGGGTGGTGGCGCGAGAGGTAGGGGGCCCCATCTACGTTCCGGGGGGGGGGGGCTGTTTTGTGCCATGAAGGCTGTAGAACAAACAACAAGCATTCAATTAACCGCAGTCACCTGTGTTATTGTAGGGGTAATTCCACGTCAAATCAACCAGGCCATTTCCATGACCATCTCCGATTTTGATGAAACTTAGCAAATTTACTCTTACTAACATATATATTGATCGTGGAAAATTTTATATTTCTGACGCGCTTAGTTTTCGAGTAACGCCCCGTTCAAAAACTCAAATTTAGCGACGCCGAGCGGCGTAGTTTTAAACCGTTAAACCGTTGGATGTAAAAGGCTTTTTTTTTTTTATTATTAAAGTGCTTTTTATTGGCAATTTAATTTATATGTATTTGAATGCATTTCTAAATTGTGAAACCATGTAAAAAATCGAAATTTGTTTTAACCTACCCTACGAGAAAAGTATCTCTGAAATAAAAAAAATAAAAAAACGTGTTTTTGTTTAGATGTTTTTTACATGCCCAAAAAAATTTGGGATGGGATGGCATTGGGATCATGATATATCACAGGGTCATGCACCAAATGTGTGTTATGTGTCCGTTTTTACCTTCCGTTTTCATTTTTCAAAGAAATTAAGTGCGGCAAATTTGAATTTCAATATAAATGGAAGGTAAAAACTGACACATTTTACACATTTGGTGCATGACCCTGTGATATATCATGATCCCAATGCCATCCCATCCCAAAATTTTTTGGGCATGTAAAAAACATCTAAACAAAAACACGTTTTTTTTTCATTATTATTTTAGAGATACTTTTTCTCGTAGGGTAGGTTCAAAAACAAATTTCGATTTTTTACATGGTTTCACAATTAGGAATGCATTCAAATACATATAAATTAAATTGCCAATAAAAAGCTCTTTAATTTTAAAACAAAATTAGCCTTTTACGTCCAACGGTTTAAAACTTACCAATTCTGGTACGCCGCTCGGCGTCGCCAAATTTGAGTTTTTGAGCGGGGCGTTACTCGAAAACTAAGCGCGTCAGGAATACAAAATTTTCCACAATCAATCTACATGTTAGTAAGAGTAGATTTGCCAAGTTTCATCAAAATCGGAGATGGTCAAGTTTTATTTCAGGCTCGGCTTGGTTGATTTGACATGGAATGACCCGTAGGCTATCCCAGATAGGAGGTATAGTAGGCCAACATGGTCCACACACTATGACTACAGATTCCAATAAATATTTTTTAAAAAAAACTGAGAGATCATTTAAATAATGTATTTTAAATTAAAATAATAAAAGTACACTTTAGACACAAGTAAAAACGTGGCCCAGTTTATTGTTTCATGAACAGCATGGCACGAAATAATTGACTGGATTGAATTAAGACCTTGGCTGGGATAGAAGATGTATTTGAGGAACTGGCACGTAATCTCGTCTTTACAATGGCAGCATGGAATTTGGCTACGTATCATAAACCAGGAAAACGCTTAAGTCCTGCCGCGTTGTTGGATGAGCGTAATTGGTGCATTGAGCTGCCATGTGTTATGCGGGTTTTCTGTTGTTCTGTGAAAAAATTATTACTAAGTTGAAGATTTTTTAAAATTAAATTAAATTAAATAAAAAATAAACTTAAATTTTTTAATTTTTTAATTAATCGTACTAATTTAAAAAAAAGAAACAATCGAAAAATTGCGATTTTTATAAGAAATAATTATTCGATTGCGCTCAAATTTCACACGAATATATAAATTCATAAAATTAAGGTTCTGTGAAAAAATTATTACAATAGAATAAAGCATGTAGGTGTTATAAGTAAAAAATTGTTTTAAAAAAGAAAAACCCACAAAATTTCTATTTTCATGAAAAATAATTTTTTGATTGCGCTCAAATTTCACACGGATATCTTAATTCATAAAATTAAGGTTCTGTGAAAAAATCATTAAAATCGGATTAAGCATGTAGGTGTTATAAGTAAAATAAATTTTCAAAAAATCGAAAAAAATCGTAAAATTGCGATTTTCATAAGAAATAGTTTTTTGATTGCGCTCAAAAACGTGGCAGTTCTAAGTTCAGAGATTTCGAAGGCCTCCATAAAATTTCATCGCAAACGGAGTATCGGTTTAGCCGGAATCGTGCTGACAAACACACAAAAATACAGAAAAAAAAGAAAGAAGGAAAAAAAAAACATTCCGGATTTTTTTCTCCAGTGTAGTGAAATGGAATCTTCGCTTCGCTCGCTACGCTCATCCAATAACCACAGCAGTTATCTCAGGCTGGAAGAAAGTCTTGGTGATAAAATGTGAATCAGAGGTCTTTTCTAGATCCACAAACAGTGACACCACACCACTCAATACGCGTCCGACACTCGTGAACATCCCATGCCCCTCCCCCAGGCAGGCACGTAGATAAGAAGGTCTTTCTCATCTTGGGATGTTCTTACAAAATGAAACTTCATATCTAATCACTAATCAGTACCATTCTGTGTTTTTTTTTTTTTTTTTTTAAAACTAATGTCAGTCAATAACATACTCTGGAACCTATCTCGATTATTCATTCCATTTCAGAGAAGCTCGCGGTCAGTTGCGCTCACTCTCTCCCTATTTACAACTCTCGCGCGCTCTCAATCTCTCTCTCCCACGATCTTTCTCTCAGTGCATGTGGCCACCCACACAAGCTCGTGCTGACACGTTCTTATCGCTTTTAGAGCGATAACAAGAATGAATTATGTCCAAGGAAGGGTCACAAATGATATCGTGGACATAAATGTATCGAATAAGACCAAAAAAACAGTTTTCTCTCTAATCCGGGTTTTTTACTTATCCGGGCAGCATCTGGTCCCAATTAGTCCGGATTAGAGAGACTCTACTGTATTAGTATTGTATTCATACTTACAAACATGCCTCGACGGCAGTCTAATCGACTGAGGCAAACATTGTTGCTATCAGTTCAGCCCTCAGCCGGGAGACTGCTGCCCTGTTTTTCCTCCATGTATGCTCGTTTTAATCTGTCCCGTAAATTGGGCACAGTTACCCAGGCGCTTCCTCGTGCTGATGGTGCCAGAAAATAAGAAAGAATATGTGATGGCCTGTTCTTAATTTATGTTGACGAGCATTGGCTTAACTACGGGGGGGGGGGGGGGGGGGGGCACAAGTTTGACCCGATTTGAGATATTCATTTAATTTTGCCATATATATTTTATAAGGTTTTTGTCAAAAAAAAAGCTTGATAAAATTACTCCAATTAGCTACACTCTTAAGAATCTAGAAAAAATCCGGGGCTGTGCGCCCACGATTATGCACTTTACTCAATAAAGAGGAGTACCGGTACCTAACCATAAATTATTTATAGATAACACTACCAACAAAACCCACATACCCCTTTTCACTAGTAGTGCTGACCATTGATATTTCGAGGTTACAAAAATGTTCACCCCCCCAAAAAAAACAAGGGTCACAAATGATATCGTGGACATAAATGTATCGAATAAGACCAAAAAAACAGTTTTCTCTCTAATCCGGGTTTTTTACTTATCCGGGCAGCATCTGATCCCAATTAGTCCGGATTAGAGAGACTCTACTGTATTAGTATTGTATTCATACTCACAAACATGCCACGACGGCAGTCTACTCGACTGAGGCAAACATTGTTGCTATCAGTTCAGCCCTCAGCCGGGAGACTGCTGCCCTGTTTTCCTCCATGTATGCTCGTTTTAATCTGTCCCGTAAATTGGGCACAGTTACCCAGGCGCTTCCTCGTGCTGATGGTGCCAGAAAATAAGAAAGAATATGTGATGGCCTGTTCTTAATTTATGTTGACGAGCATTGGCTTAACTACGGGGGGGGGGGGGGGGGGGGGGGGCACAATTTTGACCCGATTTGAGATATTCATTTAATTTTGCCATATATATTTTATAGTATTGCGGACGATAATCGTAAATCGATATATATCGTAATATCGTATGTCGATACGATACGCGACGTCAATCGCGATAATCGTACGATATTATTTTGCACTGAATATCGTGGATAAATCGAATAAACCGTCGTCTCGTTATCGTCATTTGACAATTTGGCGTGATTTTCTATTGATGTTAGCCGACCGACCAGCCCGTGGCATTTCTCAAGTGTTTTGTTATCTGTATGGGTACTTTACTGCAGCCATTATGTCATCTCACACTAGGCTTACCCTCAAGGGGGCGGGGGGGACAGGCCAGATGCGAGAGAAGTGCGTCAGTGATGTAGTGGTCGCTTCAAGGTTTTCGGCCTTGTTTGTGTGGTGTGGAACGGCGGAGAGTGCATTTTGACGTCGAGTTGAGTGGTAAACAAAAGTCTTCAAAACTATAAGTTGTTTTCGTATGTATGTTGGTCCAAATATGCAATCTAATTACCAAATTAAATTAATATTATGCATTAAGCAATTCACCATTAGGCCTACTATTTTACAAGGTACAAGGAAGTATAAATTCAAATTCAAAAACTGTCTGCACTCTGCACCAACACTGATATGGGTACTTGAAGACACCCACATATCAAAGCAATTAGAGCTCTCCCCCCCCCCCCCCCCAACATACTACATAGTAAGGAGCGAGCCACAAAACTATATTTATCTCCAGATGATGATTAATTCTTTGATATGCCACTGGTGTCAAACGAGTAATCTACTGTCAAGTGCCAACATGTAATTTTCATTATCGGAATGGAGCCCTAGTGTCAAGAGTATAAACACTGGAAGTGTCCAGCTGGGACCTTGCTTGCCTTCCCGTGCTAAACTGATGAGCTGGCATGTGCATGTTGCTTGCGCAACCGACTAGCTGCTGTCTGGGGTCACGTGACGTGTGACCTTGAAACATCGCCATGATGGCAGTCCACGGGCCAGTCTTATCTTATCTACAAGATTGCATGCTGCTACTTGAGCCATGTCATTATAATTTATAATACAGTCGCAAGATAAAAATATGCTAGCCACCTGGGAAAAACTAATCACAGATGTTGTTTTCGGTAAAAAAAGCTTGGAATTGATTTATGATAATAATATGAACATTACAGCTTTCAGATTAAATTTCAAAACTATGTTATTATGCACACGTATCTTGGAGATAGGCATTTCTCAAAGAAGTTGCAATAATAGTTATGAAATTTGTGCTCTGGGGCTATAGCGCTGGTCCAGTAGCAGGGTTTGGTGGGGGGGGAGGAGGGGGGTCATTGATCGCGATCTCTCACGCCACGGCTCTGTGGCACTAATGCTCGCGAGGAATGAGCCTGTATCAACACTGACCCTGACGGCAATCGGACCATGGATGATCGGACGAACGTGTTGCTGTTGAGTTGTCTTTGATCGTGTTTGATAAGCCCGGCTGCAAGCGATAGCGTCCATGCCTACAAGTGCGAGGGAGACAGATGCGGAAATAAATTATCTCGTAGCAGAGCGGTGTCATCTGAGAATGAGATACGCGTTCTATCCAACTCACAGCTGCCCGGCCAATACGCGTCGGAAAAGAATGTGTAATGTAAATAATATTATGTTTCTACCGATTTACGTAATCCGCAATCACAGTGCATAGGATTGTTGTTCCTGGGCTTATCTTATTTCCCAGGTTTATCTTGCGACGAGAGCGATAGTGAATGTTTTTATGACAAAAAAATAATTTGTTTTGACCTTTTTAAGATTATTTTACACAATTTACAAAATGTTTCTTTTGCGCGCGATTTTTCGATATTGCCGATATCATCACGATATTTTCGATAATTATCGCATCGCGATAAAAATGAACGCGGGCGATATATCGCGATATATTTTCGGAAAAATGGCGATTATCAATATGAATTTAATTATCATAACGCAACCCTACTATTTTATAAGGTTTTTGTCAAAAAAAAAGCTTGATAAAATTACTCCAATTAGCTACACTCTTAAGAATCTAGAAAAAATCCGGGGCTGTGCGCCCACGATTATGCACTTTACTCAATAAAGAGGAGTACCGGTACCTAACCATAAATTATTTATAGATAACACTACCAACAAAAACCACATACCCCTTTCACTAGTAGTGCTGACCATTGATATTTTGGGGTTACAAAAATGTTCACCCCCCCAAAAAAAACAAGGGTCACAAATGATATCGTGGACATAAATGTATCGAATAAGACCAAAAAAACAGTTTTCTCTCTAATCCGGGTTTTTTACTTATCCGGGCAGCATCTGATCCCAATTAGTCCGGATTAGAGCTAGACTCTACTGTATTAGTATAGGGAATATTCCACTTCCGCCAAATACTGTACGAATAGATTTTTTAGAAGAAGTATTTCGTCCCGATTACAAATATGTACTTTGTTTTTCCGTGAAATAATAATCCAGTGATTTATAGCCGTTTTAAAAGCAGCAGTTTTTTAAAGCGGCAAAAACGACTGTGACGTCAGAACTGTGTTGATCCAACGCCGTCTGGATAAACATACATTTAGACCAAAGATGTTGGAATAGTATTATAGTAGGATCGAGATATACATCAAGACGGCGGTGTTTTAAACAAAGCAGCGCCTAGCGTAGCCTACAGTAATGTAAACAGATGGCGGACATTTTACATTTAACGCCTAGCCAGAAACGAGAAAAGTTGACATTGCAATCAAAAAACAAAACTGAAACAGTCCTAGGTCTACGCCTAGACGTAGAAAATTATTTATAATACAAAAGTCTAGGCCAATCGTTCCTGTAGGATATAGGCATTGGTATGTGAATACTAAAATTTCTCACTTGACAAGCCCTAGGCTTAACTTGCCGACCCTAACCTGCACTTTCGTGTTCTGACACACACCCCGCTCAAAAAACTTACTTTGATGACTAATTAAAGCCTATTGTAGATAAAGAATACCATGATAGTCCTAGGCTATGCAAAAAATTCTATACCAAATGCTCGTTATTCTTTATCACAATGATCTCGCAAAATCTCCTGTCACATACAAAAAAAGAAAAACAAAAGACGGTGAAAATGTACATCCTTGTGGAGTTGTTTGTGTTGAGCGGATGGGCGAGCACCGCCGTCTGTATGTAAATATGTACAAATATACGTACATTTAGTTTCCAATGGCCTTGACTCAGCACAGTTATGACGTAGTACCGTCCAAAGATGGCGCACGCTCGTTTTTGGCGCGCAAACTGGGGGTCCAATTTACTTCTCGTTTAAATTACACAAAAAACATTTTTATAAAAAAAAAAAAGTGCAGTGACTATTAAGACATGAATAAAATTAAAATAAAATATAAAATATAACTGGAATATCCCTATTGTATTCATACTCACAAACATGCCACGACGGCAGTCGACTCGACTGAGGCAAACATCGTTGCCATCAGTTCAGCCCTCAGCCGGGAGACGGCTGCCCTATTTTCCTCCATGTATGCTCGTTTTAATCTGTCCCGTCAATGGGCACAGTACCCAGGCGCTTCCTCGTGCTGATGGTGCCAGTAAATAAGAAAGAATATGTGATGGCCTGTTCTTAATATGTTGACGAGCATTGGCTTAACTACGAGGGGGGCACAATTTTGATCCCATTTGAGATATTCATTTAATTTTGCCATATATTTTATAAGGTTTTTGTCAAAAAAAAGCTTGATGAAATTACTCCAATTACACTCTTAAGAATCTAGAAAAAATCCGGGGCTGTGCGCCCACGATTATGCACTTTACCCAATAAAGAGGAGTAGGCCTACCGGTACCTACCCATAAATTATTTTTAGATAACACTACCAACAAAACCCACATACCCTTTCACTAGTAGTGCTGACCATTGATATTTTGAGGTTACAAAAATGTTCAACCCCAAAAAAAACAAGGGTCACAAATGATATCGTGGACATAAATGTATCGAATAAGACCAAAAACAGTTTTTTGTCTCTAATCCGGGTTTTTACTTATCCGGGCAGCATCTGGTCCCAATTAGTCCGGATTAGAGAGACTCTACTGTATTAGTATTGTATTCATACTTACAAACATGCCTCGACGGCAGTCTATTTGACTGAGGCGAACATCGTTGCCATCAGTTCAGCCTCGGCCGGGAGACTGCTGCCCATTTTTCCTCCATGTATGCTCGTTTTAATCTGTCCGTAAATTGGGCACAGTTACCCAGGCGTTTTTCCTCGTGCTGATGGTGCCAGAAAATAAGAAAGAATATGTGATGGCCTGTTTTAATATGTTGACGAGCATTGGCTTAAAACTACGGGGGGTGGGGGGGGTGGGGGGGGAGGCACAATTTTGATCCCGATTTGAGATTCATTTAATTTTGCCATATATATTTTATAAGGTTTTTGTGAAAAAAAAGCTTGATGAAATTACTCCAATTACACTCTTAAGAATCTAGAAAAAATCCGGGGCTGTGCGCCCACGATTATGCACTTTACTCAATAAAGAGGAGTACCGGTACCTAACCATAAATTATTTATAGATAACACTACCAACAAAACCCACATACCCTTTTCACTAGTAGTGCTGACCATTGATATTTTGAGGTTAAAAAAATGTTCACCCCCCAAAAAAAAAACAAGGACTAGGTACACCAAAATCATGTTGTTTGCTGGGTGGACATCATGATTGACCATTATTACTATAGTACCTTTATCCAAACAACGGTACCTATACAGTCCCCTTGGCCAGTGGTTATTTGAAATGGACTCTCAACTTGTGCACAAAGAAGCTAAACAGGGAAGGGGTCTGGGGCCGGTTCCGGTATGGGTCTATATGGCCGGGAACCAGTCCTCATTAACTTAGACTTGTCACGTTTTTGGATACAATCGACCAAATATTTCTTATGATTATCGTACTTTTATCGATTTTTAACGAGATATTTTCGTGATTTTTAGCAAACAGCTACTCCGATCTTGATGAAACTTTAAGCGAACGTTTAAAATCACTGAAATTATATTTGTTATGATTTTAGAGACATTTGAAGAAATATTTTTCATAGAAATCGTACTTCTACGATTTTTCCCCGATTATAAATACGATATTTTTGTGATATTTGGGCCGATAACCAACCATAAAAGCTCATCTATCAACGCGATTGGAAAAGCGTTCAACGAAGCGGCCTTGTTATGCGTATCACGAAGAAGACTTTTCAAAACGCTTAATTCTAGACGAATCAATGCAGGTATGTCATCACTGCACATACATAACAGCGTAACATAATAACGTTGCTATACCGTACAAGGTTATGAACTATTCTCTTCTAGGTGAACTGAACTTTCATGTTCCTCAATGGACGTAACAAGAAGCACTGAGCAAATCCAAAAATCAATATGCTGCTTGTTAAAACTAGGAAAACGCCAATGTCGATGTTATACGAGTGAGTGGGCCATGGAACATTCTAAACGCATAGAGATGAGATGAGAACCAACAATTACAAGCCATGTGGGATAACCAGAGTAGCCTATACGTAATCAAAGACAGACGTAGGAAGCTCATGCGTAACGCGTGTCATCTATTCGATATCCCCCCCCCCCAACTATAAATTGTCATACTTTGTATGGGGTAATACATGAATTGCCCCTCTCATTTTTTAAATTAAACGCTTATTTAGCCTGTAGCTTACTTGTTACTTGTGAGCTACAAGTGCTTAGTTTTTATACTGAATGTTACATATTTTGCCGATACCGATACCATCTCTTCAACTTTAGTTCAGCCAATTCACATTTGTTCGTATTTGTATTTAATTTCAAGTTGTTTATCAGTAGGTAGGTACTACATTCCTTTCCTCCTTTACAATCCTGCAAAGTTTTTAATCTTATATTGTTTCATCTTAATTTCTAGATAATTCTAAATAAATAGGTATCGGAATCGGTTCGAAAAAAAGTGGTATCGGTATCGGCCTACCCTGGTATTGGTCCAACTCTAGTTTTAAGTGAAAAAAATAGTGCTTTGTAGCATCTATTCATAAAATGCTATTTACACGTACCTCTAATTATGATTGATTCACTGGGTTACTTGGTGTCACAGTGAAGAAACTAAAAGTATTGTTGGCGGGAAAAACGTAGAGGAAACCCTAAACTACGTCGGGGTATATAAATGGTGAATCGTCTACATTGAGGTGATCGACATCTCACTGTTTGAGACCTCGTCATCGGTAACAACTCCGGACTCGGAGAGGGCAAGGGCGTCGCGACACGTCCCGCAGCAGGTGGAAATCTGAAAAATGCGGAAGTCACTCGACTTAGCGACTTAAAATCATATACAGCTTATACCAGAATTCTCGGGTGCAAAGAATTCAGAGTTGTTTTCCATAGAATTGATCAGTTATCATTGGTGGGATCATCGACACCAGTCCAACAGGTAGTTATTACAAAATTGAAGTTACAAGGTGATGCTTGTGAATATGTCAACAATAACTCAAGAGTTAGTAAATGCGTCCTATGACGAACAAAAACATCTCATGATACAATGGTTTTAAGTAACCCATAACATGTTGGTTCAAAAATTTAATATGTGCGTACCGGTATTAAAACCGCAGGAGAGCATTCGGCTACCCATTTGTTCATAGCCGGGAGTCGGACGATGATAAATGCTGGAAATGACGTAAAAGGTAGGCCTAGGCTTCGAAAGAAGTTGTTTTACAAGAATATATTGTCAATTCGTGAAAGACCTTTAAGGCAATGTAAAATGGTTCCGGTTTGTACTAAGTAGCAACCCTAGGACGTACCAGGATGCCCTTGCCGTTGCAATATGAGAGGAGATGGTCGAGTTAACAATGGGTGGTAACAAGCCCGCGTTAGTATGTACCGTTACGGCGTTACCACACCCTCAGAGAACACTAACAAACAAACAAAATCAAGTACGCTCGCACTAAATCAGTCACCAGCACAACAGACGACACAGACAGTACCTACCCCAGCGACATGAACATACTAGTAGTAAAGTTTTGCCACAGAGTAATAGAGATGTTGCATGTTTTCGATGTGGTGGATGTGGACGCGGTCATTACGCAAACGACTGTGCAACACCGAGAAAGAGATTATCTAGGCCTACCTCAAATATTGTAAAACTGCAAAACATTTACACGCTTCGCGCCCCCCTCCTAACCTAGGCTAGGCTATGCTTTTCCCATCCGAAGACAGTTGGCTAACAGTAACACCAACCGAAGAAGTACCAAAGTACCAAAATGGTAGGGTAAAAGACCATAGACGCCGACTTCTTAAAATCTCAGGGGGGGCTAAAAAATCACTCATTGAATAAAGAACTGAGGACATGAAGTTAGGTTGAGGCTATTCGACGGCGTTTTTCTATTTTCCAAAATATGTTACTAAGTCAAAATATAGTGAATGGCTACGAGTGGTGGAGCGGCATTACAATTGGCCTAGTTAGGTGGTATTGTACTGCTACGGACGATTTGTTATTGTTAATTTGTCCGTAGCCTACGGTTAAATAGCCACTAGGCCTACCTAAATATTTAGGCGACGTGTGTAGGACTCTTCCAACTTTTTAATAATACTATAGTAAATATATTTAAAAATGAACGAATATTCAAATCCAACTTAACTATTCTAAACTAATATAATATATGCATATGAATAAGAGTGCAGTTGTTTTACCTGTTTTACCTTTATTTTACCTGAGAGTGTAGCGACGTCCTCTTGGAGACTTCTTTCCATGGCGAATCTGGCTTTCAAAACGTCGAGCTGCAGCTGGCAATCTGCTGGATAAGAGTAGAGGTTAGGTTGCTTCGCATATCTCGAATGCCTAGCTTCTTTTCTTTACATCTGCGCTCCAAAACTCCAAGACGTTTCTTGACTTATCACCATCATGGCATGCATTTTCTTCTTACGGGGGATGAGCTCCGAAACCCTAGCCGCGTCAACTGCCTTTAAAATGCAACGTTTAGATTTATAGGCCTACTTTAGTAACAATTTTTTTTTATATATATAGTCCGGCTTCGTGTTCTGTAGTTGTTGTTGTATCTTTCCTACAGTTGACCATTGCCGGTGGGAGGTTCCTTTCTTCTTCTACGTACCTACCCTTGTATTCTTGTTAGATTTTCGTTCCTTAACCATCTATCCTCTTCTCATATTCCTTTTCTATTTAGTGCACTATTTCTTCAGTCTCACTAGTCTCCTGTCTGGAACCAAATAAAATCATATTAAGCCTAGGCTTGTTAAGTAGGCTAGGCCACCAAGCATAGGCCTACGCTAGAATCTAGGCTGCACATAAAAACATGCTAGGCCTAACACTAAAAAAGCTCATCACATCTGGAGGGAACTCTACTAGTTTGACGGAATTGCAATTTTTTGTTTTTTTACTTTATTTTCTTTGCCAAATCACTGATATTTCAAAGTATATTAAAAATAAATGCGCGGAAACCAATTAAAAATAATTTTCAGCTTCTGTTTTATAAACAAAAGTAAGTTGTAAGTAGCGCGGAGCGACGCGGCATAGGCCTACCGTGCTGAGATGTACTCACTGCAAGTTACCTTACAAGAACACAAAAAAATCCAAAATAGAATCATCACGTTTTTACTGTTATAATAAAAAAAAAACTTCAAAACCTTTAACGTCGCTATTTTAAACGAAAATCCTTTTGTGGTGAAAGTCCTTTTATAGGGAACACACACGTGACGTCACAGCTCGGCGCGGATCTTACTGATGGACAAGCATCCTCATTTCGCAAGTTGACGCCTGATGAACGGCTCAACAAATATCACGCTCTAACTTTTATACTATTCATTATTTGGACAAAACTTAAGAGGAATAATATTTAGCAAACATATCATTTCTTCTAATAGCGATTATTTCGATGTTTTTTTAGAGAACCGTTAGCTTGTTATAACAACGTACGCATTATAAATGACAAAATTATCAACATCTTTAAAGTCTTTTCAACTTCAATTGACACAAAACTACTGATCGGATTTCAAAAAGAATTCTCTCTTAATATGCATCTAACTAATTAGAAAAGAAATATAAACTTTCTCGATAGAAAAAGCACAGAACGAAATTTTACAGCATAGCGTGCAGTTTTTTCACGGCTTCATCCGCACGTCAAAAGCGCGTATTTTAGATGAAAACACATACCATGCGTTTTACCCTATGCTATAAATTTTCGTTCTGTGTACTTTCTATCTAGAAAGTTTATTTATTTCTTGTCTAAACAGTCCGATGAATTTTTTTGAAAGCGGTCTTGTCAAAATCCGATCACTAGATTTTTGTCAATTGAAGTTGTTTTAATTAAATTTCATAAAAAAAAAGTAAAAGTCTTAAATTTTATTTTAATATGTACATCGAAATAACAAGTTAACGGCCGTGTAAAAATTCAAAGTAATAGCTATTAGAAGGAATGATATATTTGCTAAATATTATTCCTCTTAAGTTTTTCCCCAATAATGAATAGGATAAAAGTTAGAGCGTGATAAGTTGTGCGACGTTCAGCATGGCGTCCACTTGCGAACCGATGGTTTGCTTGTCCACCAGTTGGGCTCAAACGGAGAATACCCCTCATTCCCCTCGATTTGTGACGTAGGTGTGTGTACCCTATATTTAAAATAGCGACGTTAAAGGTTTTGTAGGTGGAGTATTTTAGCGAAAATGGTTGGTACGCCTAGTAAGTAAAATCAAGACGAAAATACCAAACATGGCGGATCAATGACAGTGAAATGAGCGAGTGTTTGTGTTAAATGTGTTATTCTATTTAATTGGTATATTTTCAGAGTGATTAGTATAATAAATCGTTAATAATGAGGTCTTCTTCATTTGTTTCTATTTTGAAGTTGTTTTTTTATTCTTTTTCTTTGGAAAAAACTGTGTTGAAAAGTTGGACCGCACCTACTGAACTAGGCCTACCTATAGTACCAAAACGACCGATTCAAGAAACTAAAAGTGATTAAATAAGTCCAGAAACTACTTTCCGCGGCCCAAAACCAAGAAAATACATAATAATATCAGTTAGAAAAAGGAAAATCATAAATTAAATGCAAAATAACACTTCCGTCAAATTAAGATTATACCCTTTGGAGTGTTAGGCCTAACTTACAATTGTTGCTTCAGTCCTAAGCGATCGCAAGTGCCCTCCGGGTAAGAAAACAGTTGTGTTGCACTGTTTTTAGCAGTTTATCCTGGTGAATTGATTCCACGTCTTACTTCTTAGACCTAGGCTCTGGCTAGCTAGCCTAGGCCTAGGAGAGGAGTCTGCAACTTCTCGTCTGTAACAAAGTCATAATTACAATAGGCGTGGGATTGCCCTCTAGGCATATTATGTCCTAGGGCTAAGCGTAAGCGTAGGCCCTAGTCTGTATTTAATTTAGAATATGCTTGTAGACCTAACTTTAAAATAGGCCTAGGATTACGTAGGCCTAGGCCCTAGCCTAACTAGACCTAGGAAGGGTAGGCCTAGCGGAACTCTTTCGGTTGGTATGGACAGTTTTTGATCAGTAGTACTTTAGGTTTAAAATAGCGACGTTAAAGGTTTTGTAGGTACACATAAAAAAAAGTCCATACCAACCGAAAGAGTAGGCCTACCGGCCTAGGCCTAGGCCCTAGCCTAGGCCTAGTAGGCCTCCCTGTCATTGCTAACTCTAGGCCAAAGACCACTGCAGGTCAACATGAATGTAAATCCCTTGAAGTACTTGAAGTAAATAAATAATGATAGGGTATTTTGTGTATTTAATATCCCTCCGTGAGAAGGACTTTAACCAAAGTGTTCATTGGTCGAGTGTTTCTTTCGTGTTGTCCCTAGGCTAGCCTACTGGGCCTGGGCTCCAAACCAAGATTTTCCCTAGGCCTAGGCCCTAGCCTTTCTAGGGTAGGCCTAGCCCTAGACCTAAGTCCAGCAGGTCAACATGAATGTAAATAGGCCTACTTTGAAGTTATTGAAGTAAATAAATAATGATAGGGCCTAGGACCTAGGGCCTAACTAAAGTGTTTAAAATTGACGAGTGCTTCTTCTTTTGTGTTGTCCCTGTGGTGACAGATGAGAACACTTCACACTAAAAAAACACTCAATTACCTAGGGGTAAAACAGCTTACAAACTAATTAAAGATCACATTAGAATAACAATCATTTATTACATAGACAATATAAGGTGTACTTACTTTGTAATTCAATGCAATAACATTTTGACATAACCACCTCGACAAAAGACGCTACAAGAAAGACGCGGAACCGGAAGACGCCATTTTAGATTGATTGGGCTAAATCTGATTGGTCAGTTTAAAAATCGACCGCAGTGCTTCCGAGATCGGACGCGCGCAAAACCATGCGATGTATCTAGACGGCCTTGGTTGAGGGGTGTTCTCAATGACGTACATAAGCTATGTCATTGGGTGTTCTCATTATATCTATGGGTGTTCTTCACACCGATATCTAGGGCACGAAACAATTTTTTGCCAAGATTGCCGGGCTCAGCGTTTCTATATCATCAACATCTTCATCGTCATCTTCATCCTGCATCTGATTCTCCACAACCACCAACCTCGCCCGACAACCCAACCCTCCAACAACATCACCCAGCACCACGATTCACCTCGCTCTACAACGTCTCCTTTACTCCTTCGATCATCTTCCCCATCTTTCTCTCGGTCTTCCTACTTTTCTTTTACCTTCCTCCTCTGCTTCAAAGTCTCGTCTTGGGATCCTATCCATTTCCATCCTCTTCATACGCCCAAACCATCTTAAACGTTCCCTTCCTAATTTAAACCTCAATTTCTCCAGACCTTATTCCTTTCTTATAACGTTGCTTCTAATCTTGTCCAGTTTTGTAACCCCCTTGATAATACTTACAAACTTCATCTCTGCTGCTTTCAACCAACTCTCTTCCTTTGCTCCAACTGTCCAGGTTACTGCACCATACGTAAGTATGGGTGTAAAGTATGCTTTATAGAAAAGAACTTTGCATCTCTTTGGAAACAGCTCGTTCCAAAGCAGCTTTCCAATATTTTCCAACATTTTTGAAAAGGTAATGCATAACCGATTAGTCAAATACTTAAGAGAGCAACAGTTATTAATAAACTAGGAAGCTTCGCAAACGCTTTTTCAGGCGCGTTGTTGGATGAGCGTAATTCGTGCATTGAGCTGCCATGTGTTCACGAGAAATAATTTTTCGATTGCGCTCAAATTTCACACGAATATATTAATTCATAAAATTAAGGTTCTGTGGAAAAATCATTACAATACGATAAAGCATGTCGGTGTTATAAGTCGAAGCCATTTTTTTATATCGAAAAAATCGTAAAATTGCGATTTTCATAAGAAATAATTTTATTAATTCACAAAATTAAGGTTCTGTAAAAAAATCATTACGATCGGATAAAGCAAAAAACGTAAAATTGAGATTTTAATGAGAAATAATTTTTAATTGCGCTACAAAACGTGGCATTTCTAAGTTCAGAGATTTCGAAGGTCTTCAGAAAATTTCATCCCAATTGGAGTATTGGTTTAGCCGGAATCGTGTTAACAAACAGACAAAAATAAAAAATAAATCCGGATTTTTTTCTTCAGTGTAGTAGAATAGAATCTTCACTTCGCTCGCTACGCTCATCCAATCAACACGGTTTTAGACTAGGAAGCTTTGCAAACGCTTTTACAGGCGCGTTGTTGGATGAGCGTAATTATTTAAAAACGAAAACTAGCGTAAAATTGCGATTTTCATAAGAAATAATTTTTCGATTAAGCTCAAATTTCACAAGTATATATGAATTCATAAAATTAAGGTTTTGTGAAAAAATCATTACAATCGAATAAAGCATGTAGGTGTTATAAGTCGAAGAAATTTTTAAATAAAAAAAATCGTAAAATTGCGATTATCATGAGATATACCTAATTTTTCGATTACGCTCAAATTTCACAAGAATATATTCATAAAATAAAAGTTCTGTGAAAAAATCATTTCAATCGAATAAAGCATGTAGGTGTTATAAGTCGAAGAAATGTTTTAAAAATCGAAAAAAAATCGAAAAATTGCTATTTGTACGAGAAATAATTTTTCGATTGCGCTGTGGCAGAAAAAAAATTCATCGCAATTGGAGTATCGGTTTTAGCCGAAATCGTGTTAACAAACAGCTAAAAATACAGAAAAAAAAACATTCCGGATTTTTTTCTCCAGTGTAGTGAAATGGAATCTTCGCTTCGCTCGCTACGCTCATCCAAAAAAGAAAGTCTACTTTAACAGCAGCTTTCTCCCTTTAAAAAAATCTAGAATCTTTAGACAAAAAAGAAAAGGTGATTGGCCTTTTCTTTGATTGTCAAGAGCATTTGGTACGCTGAATCACCAAACACTAGCAGGGAAAATGCACTATTATGGAATTAGAGGGGTGATAGCTGGTTTAAATCTTACCTAGCCAACAGAAAACAGGTGTGTAGAGACATCTTACTTAATAACTTTTGCTCTAACTGGCGGAAAATCATACCAGGAGTTCCTCAAGGCTCATTTTGGGCCCAACTATGTTCAATTTATTTACAAATGACCTTCAAACGTGAATACGGGTGAACTAGTTCAATGTGCTGACGACACCATTGAAATTGTAAGTGATATAAATTTGCCCGAGTGGGGAATGCAATTAACGAAAATAATGAATGGTTACACTCACAATGAATAATTTTAGCATTAAACTCAGGAGAAACTAAAATAATTAACTTCCAGGTAGGGAATAGCAAAACATCAGCAACGACAATTTCCTACAATGATGCACCTTTACAGCTTGATAGTGTTGCTAATTTGTTAGACCTGTTCCTAATATTAAAAACTTACTTACAAAATTAGCGAGTGGGTGTTTTGCATTGAGGCGTCTTAGATATTTTTTCAAGAAATTAATATTTATTGACAACGGGACTCAGGTCTCACAAGTGCATTCTAGTATGCAAGGATACCAATCAGATAGTATACTTTGCCTATTTTAACTCCATTATGTCGTATGGGATGGCCATAGGGGGAAATAATACTGATACTAAAAAGTTTTTATCCTACAAAAAAATCTGTGAGGGTCAGTAACCAAAAGCAGGTTTCAGGGACAGTTGTAAACCTTTTTTTAAATCTCTTAAAATTCTTTCCATGTCCTTTCTGTGTCTATGTATATGAAATTATTACTTTTGTACATAGTAAACCTTAACCTATTCACCAAAAACTTGAGTGTACACAACATAAATACAAGAGACAAAAAAAGGTTAACTGAGAGTATAGTCCAGTGTAACTTAACGAGAAGGCAAAAAGGTATGGCAGAGAGTGGGATAAAGTTGTACAATAATCTTCATCATAATAATATTGTGACATAAAATAATTTAAGGAAACTAAAAAAAAATCGCTACTGTCACTATTCTGTCAATGAATTCTATGATATGATCAACCACTTACAATACAGGTAGAATGTCTATATTTTCTCTAAGCAAGTGTTTTTGTCAGTTGTTTAAATAAGTGTGTATTTTATTGCTATTGGAGTTTTATGACCTTTTATCTTCTAATATTTTGTTGGCAAGTGTTTGTCAGTTTGTTTAAATAAGTCTGTGTTTTTTTTTATATATATGGGATTTTATAACTTATATTTATTGGTGATTCTGATAAGTTTTAATGATTGAATCTACCCTTTAGTAGTAGATAAACGATTTGCTTGATTGTTGTTTTTTAACTTTAAATAGTCTATACAAAATGCTAGTCTGTGATAAATATGTGAATGTAAATTTTTATATTTTACATCTGGGACTTCATCACTGTTAATTTATTTGTGCGACTATCTGGCACACATAACATTTTTAGTAATAGGTGCTTCGTACCAGCTCGAGCCCCGTCAATCGAGAGACGAGAAGCGCTCTTCTGAGACTCGTATTGATTTGTCGAATACTTCCTCTCAACTTCGAATCCTCTGAGCTGGCGATACTATAATCTGCCGCATGATGGCAGCATGATTAACAAAGCGAAGACAGTGATAATGAAGTTTCTTCTTTATCGACTGTGCTTTTTAACAGTGTAAATTTATTATAATCGAAATTTAAAACAGCATTTATTTGCCAGCCTCACGTTAAAAAAAAAATTTATATGAAGATAAAATATAATTTCTGTATTGTATTCTGCTTCGAACGAGCTAATCGACAAACTGTGTAAACAAGAAGGCCTGTGAATAAAAACATCTATACATTCTATTCCATTCGGCTAAGCTTACATGTATTTATATTTTAGTCGTATTATTTACAAAAACTAATAACCTATGAACAAAAAATAAAAACAGAATAAGAACATGCCACTTGGAACGTCAACTGTCATCCCTCCCTTTGGGCCTTTACGCGAAGGTAGGGCTCGATAAATCTAGTTTTAACAATTTATTATACTAGGAAGCTTCGTAAACGCTTTTTTGGTCGCGTTGATGGATGAGCTTTTTTGTAAATTTTTAGTTTGCGTGGGTTCTCTTTACTTTTGTAAGAGCTTTTTGAACGCATTGTAGGTGATTGTTGTCAAGTTTCTATTGTTACTTGTTAATTGTTATTATGTACCTAAAAAAAACTCATATTAAAACCTTTATTCTATGGATTCTGGCTAACTTTTTCAACTTTTTCTTTCAAAAAGCAATACATAACCATTACCTTAATGTACATGTAAAATAAAAAATTAGAAAGTACATAAAAGCACACAATTTAATAAACTGCAGTTACGCAAATTATTAAATAAAATGTTACAACAACAATGTATAATAAGTTAACAAGACAATAATTTCTTATTCAAATGGTAAATCAATAAAAATGAATCAAATATAGAAACAAATGCTTAAAAACATACTAGGATTTTGAGTTTATTTAACAAAATTTTAATGTCATCATCACTGATGATTTAATTGCATCAAAAGTTGTCAATTGTTGCACATTTTCTCTTTATATAAAATAGCCGATATATGCAACAAAAAGTGTAAAATGTAAACATTTACCTTTGCTTTGCAAGTTTATTTATGAAACACAAAGTTTCGAGGTTACATTTTGTATGATTAGAACACCATTGCCAAGAAATTATAGTTTTGCTAAAATGTTAGCTACAAAACTAAAAAATAAATAATATTTTATGTGGGTTTATTACCTAGTAAAACATACAGTTGGTGGGTGTTGGCTCAAGCGTTAAGCTCGAGACTCTGTTTCGGGTTCGAATCCCGTTGAAACCGGCGATCATGACTGAAGATTTTTTCAGAGGTTTTCCTGCAAGGGATTGAGTCCTAACTTAAACAGCCCTCGGCCATTCCTTTCCCAATTACCCTAAACCCTAATAACCCATAGTTTTTTTTTTTTTATTATTAATTGCCGGTCGGATGTTTGTTTTGGATTGATTTCCGTAAAATCAATTACACTTACGGGAGTGTTTCCCGACTAATGAAAAAAAAAAATTGAGAAAAATTTGCCAAAGTTTTTTAAGGATAGTTACGGGGAAGTGTACGTTACGTTTATGAATTAAGAATGAGCAAATGTAGAAGGGTACATGAGCTTGGCATTTCTTTTAGATCTCATTGCTTTTGAATGTGTAAGGTTTGGCTGTGTTTTTACAAGTTTTTTGTGTTCGTGGGATCATATGTCATACAATGTAACACCGGTAGACACACACTTTCAATATAATTAAAATACATTACACTAAAAGTGAATTACTGCTATCAAAACGAGTTTGAATCATGATAATAATGGAGGTATTTATAGTTTAAAAATGTGGATGAAACATGAATTGATAAATGTATTATCTTGTCGCAAGTGGTTCAGATTTACACAGTCAATACTACAGTACAGGGCCTAAACACAGCAGATTTGAATGCATGCAGTTAATATGAAGGACGCTATCGAGTTCAGTGTTTTTATAAACTACTATTGTTGAATGTTTGGTGATTTCGCGTGCATCTCAAGGGAATTTGGAGATTTACACTTTGAAGCTAGTCCGAGTGAACGAAGCCTTGAATAAGTTTCCCGGCACGGAAGTAAATCAGGGTTAATTTCCGTGGGACACCTGCTCAGTGCACAGGTACAAAATATTCATACTCCTCTCAAATGCAAAGAAGCGGGCAGTCTATACTTACTAAAAACAAGCCGCTCTAGTATCTAATAAGTGTATTAAGGAATTAGTACACTTAATTTACCGTTCGTGTGCATCTCATCTAAATTAGAGAACAGCTGTAAGCTGACGGATTTTTATAGCGGGAAGAGTCAAGTAGCATTATTATGTAAAGCACGCTGAGTTAGCTAAAATTAATTATTTGCGGGAACGGAACAAAAAGCTTTCACAGAGCTCATTATGTTAAAATAAGCAATGACTTCATGTTGTTTAGTCGCACACTGTCTAAATATTTTTGAAATTTATTCCCAACATTCTTATCAAATGTTCAAGAAACTAGTGAAAATCAAATAACATTTTAAACAAAAACTACAGTGTTCAGATTGACGGAATGGTATATTGTGTGGCTAGTTATTGGATGAGCGTAGCGAGCGTAGCGAACGAAGCGAAGATTCCATTTCACTACACTGGAGAAAAAAATCCGGAATGTTTTTTTTTTCTTTTTCTTTTTTTTTTGTATTTTTGTCTGTTTGTTAGCACGATTCCGGCTAAACCGATACTCCGATTGCGATGAAATTTTATGGAGGTCTTAGAAATCTCTGAACTTAGAACTGCCACGTTTTTGAGCACAATCGAAAAAAAAATTCTCATGAAAATCGCAATTTTACGATTTTTTTCGATTTTTTAAAAATTTCTTCGACTTACAACACCTACATGCTTTGTCCGATTGTAATGATTTTTCACAGAACCTTTATTTTATGAATTGATATATATATATATATTTATATATATATATACATATTATATATATATTCAGAGATTTCGAAGGTCTCAATAAAATTTCATAGCAATCGGAGTATCGGTTTAGCCGGAATCATGCTAACAAACAGACAAAAATACAAAAAAAAAAGAAAAAAAAACATTCCGAATTTTTTCCCCCGGGGTAGTGAAATGGAATCTTCGCTTCGCTCGCTACGCTCATCCAATAACATTTATATGTATTTTTTATGTATTTATGAATTTTAATTTTTAATTTCAATTTATTTTATTTATATATTATTATAATATTGGTTGAATGGTAATAAACAATTAAAATAAATAAATAAATAAATTTTATTTAGAGTCTGCCTACTCAGTTATATAACTGATTTTCAGTGGGGGACTTTAAATCAAAGCGACCAAGCCTACCCTGCAGGCCCCGACGCAATCGACGAGTGAGCGATAACCAACCAAAGATCGATATTTTTAATAGGAAGTATAGCAATCAGTGGTATGGACAGTGCGAACACCCGCGAATCAACGCCAGAATCAACAAGGCCGATTCAGAACAACTTTAAATTAATTATTATGTGCCTCGCTGCTAGGACGGCTCCAAAGTCACCGTTTACAAATTCACATGAACTGATGGACTTAAGTCCAAATCAGAAGATAAAAATCTTCTGACTTTAGCGGGAATCGAACCCTGGACCTTCTGCATTGGATACAGATACGCTAATAACAAGACCAACGAGCCACACATTATTTTATTATTTTAATTTATCTTAGGAAAAGTTATGAAGGAGTGTCCCAAGATTGACTGTGGCGGGTATCGAACCCTGGATCTGAGTCAGTTCATCAGATTCTCGCGCACACAGGTAAAGCTCAGACTAATTCGGTAGGTCACCTGATTGATATTCTTATTCAACTTACGGCAATCCTGACTAAAAGTATTTTGTAGCGAAATGAACCTAGGATATTCCTTTCAAAACAACGATAAAACCAATTAGGCCCTGACCTAAAAATACACACACCCAGACTGCAATTTACCCCCCCCCCCCCTATTATACTTACCCAAAGCCACACTCCATGTGGCATTCGAGAGTCGTCACTGTTCATTATAAAGCCCAATACATATAATACAAAGAATAAATATATATAAAAACATAATAAAAAAATACATAATAAATAAATAAACATATAAATCAAAGCATGTTGTGACAGCTAGAAACTGAATCATATCATAAATAGAAACTCCTTGTCCACTCTTTTATACCCCGAACCACTGATTTCTACCACTTTGTCATCTTGTTTCCTGTGCATTAGGCCTATTGATTAGCTTTGAGTTTAAACATCTTCAAAACACCCCTTGAAAAAAAGCTCTTTGTTGCTAATTTGAAGTCAGTGAATTTCTGTCAAGAGTGCTGCTTGAATGAACTTCTGAAGGCACAATGTATGGGGAAGACTCATCGGAATGCACTTGTATAACCTGGCTTAGCGGATCTTCAGGTAGTATCTTGTTGTTTAATTTGTTATACTTAATCCGGCAGTTTTGTCCCACTTGCTCGGAGTGACAGTTGTCCCCACCCAGACGCAGGCGCTCAGCTGTTATTGTTGTGGACGAGGGAAACAAGCTAAGCTTATTTGCGTCACTGGTTGAGCTACTCGTCTTTCGCCTGCATGTGGTCGCGTTCTTGGTCTTCTTGGATTTCACGAGACAGGTAGGCGACTAATGAAGCCTTCTTCACACAACAAACTTTACGTCCAGTATTATATTATATTTATTGATCACTAACAACAGGGTAACCCATAAGTGTTAGGTAACTAAAACTTAACAATTAGGAATACAATTTAAAACCATACAAATACGATAAACAAAACATGAAATACATGAACAAGTACCATAAAATTAAAATTTTACAACAATACATACAGCAAGAACTTCAATAACAAATCTATAAATATATAAAACGGCTGAAAGCCCAAGATGAATGAAGACAAAAATTTAGTTTTAAAATACAAAACTGGTGAAAAGGTGATAAGGTGACAAGATTGATAAATGAGTCATGTTGGTAAACTAGCATCAACAGCTGAATGAATGAAGTTTCATCTGGTTGATGTCAATTGTTGTAGGTGCCTTGAATTCGGTTGATGGGGGAAAATTAAAAAACATCAATACGAGCACATGGAATTTTGAAGGGGATGTAATTTCTTATAAATCTTAGTTCTAGGGATGTGAAAGTTTATTAGTTTATGTAAGTTGCTGATGGTAAATTTATTTTCTGTTTGGGGAAGTCTCGTGAACATTTTCATTACACCACTCAATACAGTATCACGTTCTTTACATATTCTTTCGTTGTTTGTTAAATTAATTGTTTATAAAGAACTCGTAATATTCGTTGTTTCTTTATCAATCACTTAGTACATCGTGCAAAATAGGTGTCAAAACTAACTAACCCCTACCGGGTATTGAACCTTGGTCTCCCGCTTGCTGGGCGGTTGCTTAAGGTCGGTGCACATAACTTCCTAAGGTTTAAGGTTTATGGTTTAACGAAGTTGAAACATGCACAATGCGTTATCGCGTTCACATGATTTCCCAAGGTTTAAGGTTTAGGGTCAAGGTTTAACAAGATGAAAATATTTCAACTTCTTAGCTCTTAAACACTAAACACTAAACCCAGCCAATGAGAAGCGAGCTCTTATAAATCCGGCCAATGATAGCGCGCGTTCTAGAAACGTTTTAGAAAAACATTTTTTAGACCATAAACCATAAACATTAAACCTACTTAAACCGAAAACCTTCGGAAAGAATGTGCACCGAGCTTTAGCCACCACATCAGCCTATTTTTGATTATTTATCGTGGATTCGAGGAAAATATGTCCAGGTAGGCCTACAGTTTATTCGCGTTTAAAAGCAAAGTGGCTGACATCTGGCGGTCAACTGGAGAACTGCTCCAAGGCAGATACCGGGCGGCTGCATGGCGGCATTCAATGTTAAACCAATGCAATATTGTAGCGTCACGGTCAACTCCAGAATGAATTTACTCGATCATGTTTATTATTTAGCAAGCAAGAAAGGTCATTAAATTAGTAATACACATTTAAGTGATGCGTAATGAAACAAAAAGTATGCATGTGTATATTATTCCGTGCATTACTGTGGGTTACTTGGGAGCTCTATTCCTATACCTTGATACACATTTTTCGCAACTGTAATCAGTTTCATGGACACCACCAACCGATAAACGTCATACCAATACCATATAATGGTAATTAATTTATTACAATGATGTGCTGTAGGCGGTATAGGGCCAAAGTGGGCTAAGAGCTATGTATACCGTCTTTGGGTTCAACATTCTAAACCCAAGGATACTGAGTACCATTATGCAAATCACATTAATGGTATAATTGATGATGGGTATAGATATAATATGGAATTTTTAAAATTATTATTTATTATTAATAATATATGTCCCTAATAATATTTTTTTAATTTGTGCAGTGCATTGAATGTAAACTAGCCTACCTTGATTTCTTATTCCTATATACCAAGAGATTTGTACCAACTGCTGCCGTGAACAGCAAATTATGCCTCGACTTAATAATTTTTGGGCAAAAATCTACATTTTTATTATTTATTTAATAATATTAAGACAGTATAATAATAAGTTATCAAGAGATTTGAGAGGGATCAAAAGTATTGGAATGTTTAAAAGTAAATGTCGTGAGTGGATATTAAATAAATAGAAAATATATGTAAGTAGGATGTAAAATAGCTGTCAAGCTAAAAATAAAACGCATACAATACAATTCAATTCATATTATTTATAATCTCAACCAAAACAACAACAAAACAATTCTAGGACTTAACAATATTAGTAGAACTATGCGTATTAATAATAGTAGGCCTATATATAAAGTTCATATAAATAACTTTAAACTTTTAGCCGGGTTGCGGGGGGGGGGGGGTGACTTTTAAAATGTGAGGCTTGTGTTATAAGAGGTTTCGATGGCGTGACGAAATACAAATTTAATAACAAATCGAGTTCAATAATTTATTCGCGGGAACCCACAAAAAATACTTCCGGGGGTGGGGGGGGGGGGGGAAATAATGTGTGATACAAAATAATAACTTATCATAGGCCTATTAGTAAAGGCCAATAATCATGGGAAATTCGCAGTATTGCCATCAAGGTAAAATTACTGCAAACACATTGCCCATAGGATTTTACACGTCTGCAAATTACGAGATAACATTCCTTATTTTGCTAATTATTTTGCAGATGATGGTTACAAAATGTAGTGATTGTCCTACCCCATCGTACCCAACTACTGGAAAGTGGAAATACTTCCAGAACTGACGCTTACAATGAAATATTATGCTTTAAAGCATGAAAAACACACTTGCTCCCCATGCAGCCCGTGTTTTTATCTGCCTTCGGACGGCCATGTTGGCATACGACCGTGCTGCTACCTGGTTAGGTTTTAACCGCGAATTCCTGTCTCTTCTTTACGGACTGATTAAAAAACAATGTCCAGATTGCCGGTAGTGGGATTCAAAACCCGCAACCTCCCGAATCACAGTCTAACGTACTATGAACATGTCATTAATGTTAACATTAATGTTAGCCGTTAACATTAATGTCATGCCATGTTTATTTAGCCAAACATTAATTAATAAATGCAAATATTTAATTATGCAAACACATTTGATTGGAAGCCTCCCATCTCTATCTCAGTAATTTTATTGTGGCAAGAAAATGTTTATTGCATATTATCATATGGCCGTAATCAAATACAAAAGTTAAAGCAAAAAAGTAAATAATGTGGTCCCAAGCTTAGCCAATCCTAAATTAATTTATATTACTATCATCATCGAAAGCAAAATTTTTCATCGGAATAAACAATGCATCATCAGATTTGCGCATTATGCCAGAAAATATAGATTGTTAAATTTTTCCTATCTATTCGAATCTTTTATAACATTCACTCTTCTGATTTTTTAGCACAAGCCCGTTCAAGCATGCTCCTTGTAAAAGCAAGCGTTGTGAACAGGACTTACACCACTCATAGAAAATATCCTCCAAAGTGTCCAGTGTTCGCCTGTCAAACATTGTCAACATAAAGCATCCCTCTTGACAGGGTGGGGTAGCTTATTTTGCACTTGATTAGTGCATAGGTGCCCCGAGTCAGGGTGGAATCTGAGATAATCCATCTGACATCTTTAGGAAGTTAGGCTTACCGTGTAATCTCGAGGTGCTTTGTCAAGAGTTGTTTGTCCATTTTGCACACGTGTGGAGAAGATCGAGTAGTTTGGGAGGGAGCGAATCAAGTTGTTAGAGAAAACTGAAGAGTGAGGAGGCCTGATTCTCGAGTCCCGCTGGACGCGTTTCACAGGACCCTTGATTCAATAGATTCAGTACCCTGCATAGGCAATATAGGAATGCCACTGGATTTTGACTTCTTCCACTAGCTTTGTGTAAACAAAGGCTTCCTTCAACTCAAGCATAATGTTACTGCTAAATCTTACTCAAAATCTTGTAAACTTTGTAACCTATCGATTTAAATACCTTACCTATACAAAAACCACATATAACACGTAAGTGTAATATATATTGTTGCCTGTGTTATAACTGTGTTAAAAATATGAATTAAATTATGTGGATATAGTTTGGAGGAAAGTAAAATGATTTGGGATCTTTTCGACTGACAGTGACGGAAACATTGGTAAAAAAAGGTAATTTTAGTCATAATATTCGTTTAGTTGAATATAAACGGCGACATTCTAAATAAGAGCGTCATGTTTTCATGAATTATTAATAATTTAAAACACAATATTTAAATGCTACACGTGTGTGAATTGTGTGTAGTTGCATTATAATATTGAAGTGAAGGATTCAGTGTGAACACTCTTCCCGGATGGAAATGATGGACATCCTATAAATAAACTAAAGTCATATAACTTATGCGTAGTAAATACTAAATAGTAATATTGTTTCGCAGTCGCAGGGTACTTATTTACGCATCACTCAGCTTGTTCGCTAATGTGAAGGAAAGTAGAAGGGTAATACGTATGACCTAATTGGATACAATTACAAAAGCTATTGTAAGAATTTAGAATATTAAGCCATGGTGAAGGGAGGGGTGTGTGGGGGGGGGGCTCTCGAATTCGACACTCGCACACCAGCAATGAACCACATCTGTAGTGGATGCATTGTTATAGTTAAGGCGATAAGTAGCTTTTCGATACTCGGTGACTGTGTTCAACAAGGTACGGGTTCGATTCCCACCAACAGCAATATAGAAGAAGACTTGACTCGATTGGTGTGATGTTCGAACATGTATTCCTCCCTTTGGTTATATTATCAAATATATTATGTAGTATGTAGTATATAAGAAATTAAGGATTAATTAAGTTTGTATAAATTGTTAGTTTATAAGTTCATATTTTGTATTTGCACAAGTGGAAAATAATTTCTGTTGCAAATAAAGACTTAATAATAATAATAATAATAATAATAATAATAAAATAATAATAATAATATTAATAATAATCATAACGTCAAAGAAGGATACATAAATAAAATTCCTCCAGAATTGAAGCCTCTTTGCGTGGTGATAGCCACACCCCCTGACCCCGAGGGGAGGGTCACCAAAACATTACTTATCATCCTTGATTAATGACAATGTCAAGAAAAAAAGCGCATGTAAATCAGAGGTCGTTTACGTTTTTATCGTGAGACATAAGACAGACAGACAGACAGACAGACAGACAGACAGACAGACAGACAGACAGACAGACAGACAGACAGACAGACAGACAGACAGACAGACAGACAGACTTATAAAGCAATTGCGTACACAGTCTGTACATAATACAATCTCCTGATGCATGTTCGTCTGTCCGTCTGTGCGTGTGTCATGTGCATGTCACGATGAAATATTGATCAATGATTGACACGAGTTTTTTGTTGAGATAACCCTTCAATGAGGGTCTCACAGAATGATTTTGGTGGCCCTTGGAGTCAGGAGCTTGAGGCTATTAGTATCAAAAGATAAATTTTCGGTTAACCCGGCACCTCCACCAAAACTGTATTCGTGTATTTTTCTCCGGCATTCTGTTGATTAAGCAGCTTCTTCTTCGCTCTTTATTTTAGGTACTCTTAGACCCGTGCTTGTCTATACACATACCTCATAGTCTCCTCTCCTTGGTTTCTCGTTAGGAAATCTTTCGATTCAAGGTTTTGTACATTATAATAGTTTGAGTGTGCAATAATGAAATTATCGGACTTATCAAACAGTTGTGGCTGTTGATAAAGATGATGCCGAGTGATATTGATTGTTGCTTTACTTATGCAATAAGGCCATTCTCTGATATACATAATGATAATAACTAGATCGCCCCCCCCCCAACTTCTCCTTAGATGATCAAGTGACTGATTTATGTTACAGTAATTTATATTTCCTCATACGTTACCTTGTATTTGTATAATTTTCATTTTTTTATAAACTGAATATATCTTACATTTGTATATTTTGTGAGTTGTGTCACATGTATACCATGCACAAGTCAGTGTGAGTAAAGTTGAGTGATTGACGATGGGTATTGGGTGGTGATGACATTAAATAAGATTTAGAAAAGTCTTCCCACCTAAAAATCAGCTTTGAAACTATGTAGGTTGCCTCTAATTACAAACTCATTGTATTTATTAATGTATTTACGCGGGCGTCCAGCCCATATAGTTCTGCAGCATGCCCCCGACCATGAGGCGCACACACCTATAGCAGCAGCTGATAGCCTTCAACGTGTCAGTGCTGTGTTGACGTCAGACACCTGGAATCAGCTGACTTCTCCTGTCACCACAGCATCACATCGCATCGCTGATCTGCAACTAATGTACACTGCAGTGATCGCGCCCGTGTTGTCTATAACAGCTGCTAGGCCAAGTGTCGATATACTCGGATTGCGGTTGATAAGATCGCCACATTTGAGGTATACTCTCAGCTCAGTTCTCAACCAGACTGGCGTCTTCATGCCACCTTGTGAGCACTTTGTCACTTCAGTGAGATAATATAATGTGCATAAACACAATACTCAAACTTATGCTAGGTTCAGTATACGTTATCTCTATAGGCTATTCAACACTAAATGCTCGAATCCCTTGAATTCGCGGTCCAGCGGCCATCTGGGAGTCCCACGAATTATTAAAGTTAATTAATAAATTATTTAATTAAATAAAGAAATTCAAGGAATTGAAGCATGTAGCGTAGACACTAGATAACCTGTGAGACAACTGCTTATGGCGAGTAATATGCTATAATAGACAATTGTTCACATCCAGAGGAGGTACGAGAAGCGACCAGAGGAAGTGTATATAACTACTCCACCAACCGTCTCGTCAACTCTCCAAATTGTATCAATCTATCGGTATGAATTAAATTGATAACAAATTAATATGCATCATTTGTGAATTCCTTAAAAATATAATGTTAGTACAGAATTTGTTCACTTAAAAAAAATTGAAATTAGAAAATAAAATTTGCTTCGAAAACAACAAAACTTAGACCAGCAAAAATCTACAGTATCTTTTTCTTCTACCCCCCCCTTTACCTCCACTACCTCTAGGTAACTAATTATCACGCAGGGAACATCTGCTATAAAATATATTTAGTTGGCCTCCTTTTATAACTGCATGAATAGGATAATATAATATAAAAGTACTTAAAAAATGAATTTGACAAAATATAAAAAAAATCTTCTAACAGTCTCAGCTTTAACTGACTGTAGGTATCAAGGTGCGCGGAAGCGCACCGGGCCATGCCACGCGCGGCTCCGCTTCCACTAGCGCCTATTACCGCACGCCTACATTAGCACTTAACACGGTGTCGCCGACGCGAAACCATGTGAGATAAAAACCTGCAACTTGCTTCAATCGATGGGCTTTTACTATGAGATGACCCATTTCAAGTTTCATCCCGATCTGATGATGCGTCTAGAAGTTATTGAGACGTCAAGATCGTTCGAAATAACTTTCTTCTTGGGCTGGCTGGGTGGGTGGGTGGCTGGCTGGCTGGCTGACGAATTATGTATCAGTTTGTGGGCCCTCAATGGACAATGTGAGAGAAGCCAAATTTTGCACCGATGTCAGTCATCTCAGTGGCCATGTGCTTGACAAACGGTAATTGGATTAGATGACCGGAAGCTTAGATAATGCAAAAAAAAAGATTATTTTATTTATAACTGCGATGCTCAAACCTTTTAATTATCAATGAGTGAGATTTTATTTTGAATCATTGTAAATAAAGTAATTTTCTCTACTTGGATGCTAACATCCATACCGTGTACGTTCTAAAAAAATTATTGATATACCATACAAAAATGCAAAAACTTGCAAAAAAGGGGCCAAGCCGAAAACGAGGAAGATACAAGTGGCTCAACTGCATAAAGTGGTGAGATCCAGAAGTGTGGCCAAGCCCATTATTTTGTTTAAAATAATAAATATATTTATTAATTATTTAATAAATTAATAATATATCAATATACATATTATTATATAACTATAATTATGAAATAAATATATTAACAAAAATAACATTAACAATAAATAAATGTATTGAAACATTTACATGTGGTAATATCAAAATTAACAGACGCCATTCAAAAATAAAAGCTTGGTCGATGGATTTGGATTGGTTATGTTTTGGTTAGTCAATAACGACAACCAAGTTAAAAATTCATCGACCAAGCTTTTAATTTTGAATGGCGTCTGTTAATTTTGATATTACCACATGTAAATGTTTCAATAAATTTATTTAATGTTAATGTTATTTTTGTTAATATATTTATTTCATAATTATAGTTAGATAATAATATGTATATTGATATATTATTAATTTATTAAATAATTAATAAATATATTTATTATTTTAAACAAAATAATGGGCTTGGCCACACTTCTGGATCTCACCACTTTATGCAGTTGAGCCACTTGTATCTTCCTCGTTTTCGGCTTGGCCCCTTTTTTGCAAGTTTTTGCATTTTTGTATGGTACATTGGTTACAGAGGCAATTGTTCGGACATATTTTACGTTTTTTAAGAACATTGCTACTGGCGGGAAAAGTCGTGCTTATGTATACATGTATATTTTGTATTTAGTGCATTGCACAAGTTTCATCTCTATAATTTTATTTTTAGGAAGCTCCCTTGTTACTTGCATGTAGATGGCATACAAGGGCTGAGCACTCGTTGATTACTCCCATGCAGTCCTCGGAGCGTGCTCGGCGAATGCTCATCCGCAGTAAACGAGTTATTGTTGTTGGCTTGATTACACGTTGCGTGGTCCGGGATCTACCATACAGACAGCTTATTTCTAATTAATTACTGTTCATTGTGGCGGTCTCGAGCCGGGCTAATCCCGTCTCCCCACTAGGAAGCTGTATCGGTGACCGGGCGCACACACGCACACACACACACACGCACACACACACGCACACACACACGCATACGCATACACATCTCGAGCCGCGCTAATCCCGTCTCCCCACTAGGAAGCTGTATCGGTGACTAGGCGCACACAGCACACGCACACCGCACACGTACGCACATATACACACATGCACATACACACGCACACACACACGCATACACACACACGCACACACACACACACGCACACACACACGCACACACACACGCTAGGCGCACACACGCACGTGCACTGTACACGTACATACACAAGCATACACACACGCACATTCACATTACATACACGCCCAGCATAGCCCTACACGGCATGCACTCCACGTAATTTCAGATATGTGCATTCTTCCCAGCAGTGCGCTATCATCATGGAGATGTAAAGGTAACGCATTCCCCGGTATAGCTCGCTGGGATGTATTCCAGACATACATCATGGTCCAGGAAATATCTCTTCACGGAGCTGAAACAACACATACGAATATCAGTTCAATTTACATCTGGTGCATAAAAAACCTAATAATTCGTACTGCCAATAAATGTACCAAATCAGTGTTGCTCAGTTGCGTGTTATTAATATTATTAATCGAATGATAGCTACTGACGCAAAATTTGTCCCTACTGGGGATCGAAACCTGAACATCTGGCTTTACGTAACGATGCATTCCGATACGTTCTGGGTTCGATCCCCAAGTCGGGGCAAAGTTTAACGACAATTATTGATATCATTCAATAAGTAAATGTCCTCAAAGCGGGCTGATGCTTAAAAATCTTGTATTCATGCACTAATAATATCTTATCCACAAATTAACCAGGGAGAATGTTCTGTAGTAACAAAATAATTGTTTTCTAAAACACATATCTCAACATTATTCTGTTTATTTGGCATATGTTATTGAATTAATATGCCTTACAAATTAGTATACCAATAAAGTAATATATTATTTATTTCATAACTTTGTTGTAACAATTATTGTGATTTTATTAATATTAAAATAAGTAGCATGGTACTGACATAATGCGGTTATCCAACCAATTGATTGAATGTGTGGAGTGAATTTACTATGACAAATTAAATAATGGTTCTCAAATCCTTCAGTCCAAATATACATTTTATTATTTTTCTTCAATGTTACTATATTTCTAGTTTCACTTGAAATAGTATTTCTATAAGTGCCTCCAGGTAAAGGGACGTGAGCTGAACTAACACTTTCCTAGCGATCATCTTCAACATGTTACTTGTATTAATTCAATATTAATTATTATATAGATTCATTACTGTTTTAAAATTTTAGTAGCATTGCAACGTGTATCAAAACCAACAAGAGTTCATAGAAATAACATAAAAGAATGGTAACTTTTTTCTTGCGGCTTTTATATTTCCAAACACAACTTGGTTCGTTTTGCTCAACATCTCCCCCCCCCCCCCCCCAAACTCACCCTCCTTTTGATCCTGGTTGACGAAAAGCGGTCGAGGAAAATGATTAACGAACAAAAATAATCGGCTTATATCCTCGTATCATGACGGCGTTGACTGCGTCCCCGGAGACGCTGCCTTATTAAACGTACGAGAGGGGGGGGGGGGGGGGGGGCGGTGCGTGGAGCAATCATTACGCAATGTGCTGCTCGCTCGAGATATTTAAATCAGGATTCCCAGGATGGTGTACGAACCTGCACTGATGTAATCAGACTTTGAGAGACATATTAATATTATTTATTATAAGCCCTCAACCTGCAGAGATGAGGGGTTTTCAATTTGATTTTAATTTGTGTTCGTAAATCCTGAAGGTAGGTCTACTGGGAAGGAAGATTCATCATACCCTCAAGATGAAATGTATGTATATATGTTGAGGCTGATTTCATGAATATGTGGACGCACTATGCAGTGTTAGTTATGACATACCGCAGTCTTGGAAATATAGCCTGCATATAACATGCAATATTGAACAAATGAACAAAAAATAATATGTTCATGATCTTGAACGTTCAAAACAATAATTTGTTGTTTTTTTACTTGCGTTGCATGGAATAGCATTATTTGATTAATGACGATTATTTAAACAAATTGTTAATTATCTCATTTAGTTGAAAATAATTCAAACGATGTAAATTGCATACTCTTTAGAATATAATATGTGATACATAATAATACAACAAAGTACAACGACAACACAATAATTTAGTACAATCCAGAAAAATTGAATAATCTATCCCGACCCCCCGGGGTATTCGTTACTCGGCTCGGAACTCTATTATAATTTGCTACTCGAAAGCGAGTATAAAAATTATGATTTGGTGGAGGTGCCGGGTAGCCGATATTAAATTCGTCCCGATTCAGGTGGAGGTGGCGAATCATTGAACGTGAGTGAAAACGTTTAAATCGTTGTGAATTGTGAAATGAATGTGAAACTAAGTCCCATCAGATAACAGATAACGGATTGCCCACGTGCAATAGTGTAATATATTATCATTAATATAATAGTGAAGTAAACGTATTACTATATATCAGTGACGGTAAATTAATAATACAAACATAAGTCATACAATAAGTCAGTGACTCAGTGGTCCTACAAATGTGTGTAAGCCTATATTATGTGTAAGTAAAAAGTGTACATGCAATGTGTTTGTGCAGGGTAAGAGGATAGAGTGTGAATGGTGCATATATGTTGAACGATTGTTATCAGCATGTTTGTGATTGTCGTTGGTATTGGTATCAGCAGTTAGTTGGTAAAATCCAATCTGATGTGAACATAAGTGTAAGTTTGTCTCTGTGTATAATTGTGCACGTTGGGTTGTGATGTGCCCATATTCCTAGCAGACCCTCTCCATTCATAGTCGTCTCACACCCCACGCGACGCAACCACCGCCTCAATGTTTCCTCAAAGTGTCGCTAAACTTTGCTGGAAAGCACAGAAAAGTGAAGCTTTTTGCTTCTTTTCTCTTAACCCAGCCCAGCAAATTGTCTCCGCTCGATCGCGCACGGCTTTTACAGTCCGCAAACGGAAAATCACTCAGTGGCAAATGGCTGCTCCCCCATCTCCCCTCCCCCCCCAATCCAACCCGACGCCGTCCTAAATGCCAAAGGAACAACTTTGCGCTATTTGGTCTTTGGATTTCGTAAATAATTTGCCAACGATTTGCTCTGCGGTCTTGTGTGGGGGGTGTGATGCAAGCTTTCAACTGTGAGCTGTTAGTTCTCGGGTTGCTCGTCAGACGCGCATTGTGGAAGTGGCGCGCTACCGGAACTAACCCCCCTACCCCAACCACCACCCCCTCCCTCCTGTTCGCTATTCACGTCGTATTCTCCAGAGAGTTTTCAATATTATTGTATATGCAGCGTTCCTGGCTTTTCAGATTTTCTATTTTAGAGATAGCCTACTTTCGAGGCTCCGATTTTAGAGATGGAAATTCTGCAGGCAACGCTTCTGCTTCAGCGGCAAATTCTTGCTACAATTTTAGTCTGCACCTAACCTATAGGTGACCAATTATTGCACACATTTTTGTAAAAGTACATGGAGATTTAAATACTGATCATCAATAGAAAACGTTATGTGAACCTCTAAAGTTGTACTCCACACGAGTATAAGCCAAAAATGATGCAAACTCAAATAAGTTATTTGTATGATCAATGTGTCCCAAATTTATTGAAACAATGTATACATTGAAATTATCATGCAAAATACAAAATTCAAATAAAAATTACAACATATTTTAATATCATTGTGTAAAACAGACATGCCTACAAACTAACAACAAATTAATACTTTTTTGAAGATGATTGATTGATTGATTGATTGATTGATTGATTGATTGATTGATTGATTTAACGTTCATCCTTTTCAGTTTTAAAAACTTATTTTTAAAGGCGAGTACAAAAAGTAATGCTTTCAATAAGAATATCCACAAATATTTGAACCTAAAGTTTGTACTGGAAGATGAAAGTGGAGTCACCTTTTAAAATTGTCTGAACAAAACGATACTAAAATATAATAAGTAAATTACTTGAAATAAATTAAATTACTAATTTATTTGAAATCGACTTCAAAACGTTTTGAGTTTTGAAAATAGCATGGATATATACTCTTCGAAACTGGGGTTCACCCGGTTCAAGTCAAAACCATTTTTCTTGGGTTTGACTTCAAAACTTTTTTCAAAACCGTCATGTATATACACGCACTTTACTGCCACTCATGCAAATATAAGTAGGTCTATTACAACTAAAAAACTTTTGAGAGCGTTTTGAGATCGTTTTGAAACCAGTTCATGTATACGGACGTCGCATTAGTATTGATTTAAGTCAAAACTTTTTCAAAACTGCATGTAAACGTAGTCCATGTTATGATCCGCGTCATCTCGATAAAACTTGAGTGATTGTTTTAAGAGAAAACGTATTTAATGCTTTTCAAATACTTTTAATACGTATTACTTCCACAATAACTGAATCAAATAAGAACTTAATTCCTCACGGACAAGAAAGTGGATCATATAAGCTCAATGTTTCATCGAGTTGGTTCTCCCCCCGCCCGCCCGCTTGCTCGACAGCGCCACTGTCGTGTTTATTGCGTTAGTTTGAAATAACATGGAGTGACATGTCGGTAGTTACGCAATTAGCCGCGACTCCATTGAGACCCGCTACTATTACAGGGTTCACTGCGCCCCGGGCCTAGGGGTAGATAACTCAATTGGCGGCCTCATGTCTGAATCTGCCCACAGCGCGGCATGACGGCTTTTGTTTCATATAGGTTGGTACCGTCGCGTACCACCCTCGTCTAGTGCCTGGCACGTCAGTAGGCTTATCACTATATCTACATTTATGTGAAACGAAAATGCTTGAGCCTATACTGTCAATTGCGTAAATTTGAAATTGTAACTATAAAAAAATTATTATCTAGGTGCCCGTTAGGGCGCCGCAGCCAAGCCGCGGTGCGCTACACACTCAAGCACCTTATGACACCAAGCAGAGTTGGGGTGATTTCGAGGTGTTACCCAGCCGTCATGTAACGTGATGTGAACTTGAAAACTATCACAATCGAGGGGATTTAGGTACCTGACAACACATGCCAAATTTTATTGGGGTACGACCATTCCTTCTTGGTGAAAAAATGTCTTCAAACATGCTCAAAATCACTTTAAGGATGTTAGCTACTGCTAGCTACTGCTACTGCTACTGCTAACATCTAATACGTCGGCCCGCGATTCTGACCAGACGGGTGGGGCTACAATGTTCATATTTTACATGGACATTAAGGTTATAGAAATATAGTCTCTTTTGAAAAAAAAAGTTGAAAAAGTTTGTTGGAAGGCTTCCAAATAAAGGTTTTAAAATAAGCCTTAAACACTTGGCATATAATCAACAAGTAACCATAGTTACTTGACACTTGTTGACGGTATAAGCAGAGTTAGGCGGGAAAGTGCGATACGTAAACAAATGGCGGACATTTAAAATTTTTCTTCTTTGTGTGGAACGAGAAAAGGTGTCATTATACTCTCATAAAACAAATCAGAAACCGTCCCTGGTCTAGGCCCAGATGTAGAAAATTATTTATAATACAACAGTGTAGGTCTAAAGTTCCATTAGGCTATAGGACTAGATAAATAAATACTTACACTACATGTTTGACAAGCCCTAGGCCTTTCTTAGCCAACCCTAGGCCAGCACAACCTTGTTTTGACACTTCCCGCACAAATAACTAGTTTTGATTACTACAAGCCTAATGCAGATAAACAATGGTATGATAGTCCTAGGCTATTCCAAAATTTACGGCAATAATAAGCTTTTTCTTTACTTTTAATAAACTCACGCAATCTCCTGTCACTTTTAATAAAAATGTAAAACAAAAGATGGTGAAAATTTTCAATATTCTTCTGATTATCTTATGATTTACATGGCTGTGGGTCAAGGCCGTCTAGATATATCGCTTCCCTCGTGTGGGTGCAGTGAAATAGGTGTAAAATTACATTAGTTGTGCGTTTGTTGTTACATGGGAAAGTTTTAATAGGATGTGAGTTGCCTAGACTTAACCAGTCCTTATACCGTCGTTATACCATGGTTATACCACCTATACCCAGGATACATGAATCCGGGCCTAGATATTTTACATCCTATTGTTATTGCTAATACCATAAAAATTAAATCAACTTTGATAAAAATATTATATTTTAACAAATAATTTTGTAATGGAACTTGAAAAAGTAATAAGATCACACACATAACAAAAACTTGTAGAAATACAGCCAAACCTTACACACTCAAAAGGAATGAGATCTAAAAAAAGGGCCAAGCTCATCTACCCTTCCACATTTGCGCATTCTTAATTCATAAACGTACAGTGTCCCATAACAGCATCCTCGAAAAGCTTGGCAAAATAGAATTTGCATGTTTACGTTTAAATTAATTACAAAAAAAGAACTTGGATAAACTACTACGTTAAATTAATAATCGCAAATTCTATTTTGCCAAGCTTTTCGAGGATGCTGTTATGGGACACTGTACGTTTATGAATTAAGAATGCGCAAATGTGGAAGGGTAGATGAGCTTGGCCCTTTTTTTAGATCTCATTCCTTTTGAGTGTGTAAGGTTTGGCTGTATTTCTACAAGTTTTTGTTATGTTATATGTTATTAACAATAATTCTTGGTTTGGGTTAGTGTAAACAGTGACTTTATTATAGCCGTCCTTTAGCAACGAAGCACATACATTCTAATGTTGTTCCGAATTAGTCTTGATAATGGCGTCGCAAATGGGTGGAATGTTCCCAACGAGTTGGGTCGGTGTTTTCTATATTTGAGATTTAAAGAATACTATAATCTCTGGTTGGCCAGTGGTCGCTCGTTGATGGAGTATTATATAGACTTATGGGGTATTCAATGAAGTAAATTTTGGTTAACTAAATCTGGCCAGGCTTGCCTCCTTAATTGTCTGTGATAGATGTCGAACGAACCTATGACCACCAGCTCCAGAATTAAGTCTGCGTGAGCTGCCTCTATGACTGCAATTCTTGCATTATTTACAAGGATAAGAAAAAAAGATTTGAATATTGTTCTTCAATTGTTTGAAACCACAATCACCAACGGCGTGACCGTGGACCGTGGCATCTCTCTTCAGCGTTCCTCGACAACTTAGTGACACGAACGAATGTGTCATGTTGATGAGTCGCTTGTCTTGGTTCGATTAGTATTCGTGTCATTATAAAATACGTAAATTTGCAGATTCCATCTTAATTAATCAACGATCTTATCTTTCAGTTAAGTTACCCGCTCTTTCCCAAGATTCAACCTCATTCTAGCTTGCTTTCCGTACTCCCGGTTTACACTGTGTTGATCGAACCTAGCCAAGGATCATCCCCTCATCATCATCGTCTGTCTGTCTGTCTTCCTGTATGTCTTCCTCCCATCCAGGAACTGAAAGCACAATAACTCTCATCTGGAATGATAAATCCTAATTTGCCGGTCGGTTAGTGACGCTCTCTGAACAAGATGGCGACGATTGACGCGACCTCTTGCGCTACGTTGAGTCGCATCGTTGGAACGGAAACAATTAAATCCGAACTGCTTGATTTGGTTGCGTGACGAATGAAGGATCAGTGGGACCACTCGAACCGGTCGACTGTGGTTCCGGAGATTGCCGAGACGAGACGAGGATGAATACTAACTATCGGCTATAGGCGGGCGGCGTCCCATTCTCATGGTTGTCACACGATAATAAGCTGATAAGACTGTCCGTGGGTGCGCACGGGCACCTACCCTGCACGTGATAGACAGACTCAGATACGCTTTTCGTACATTTAGTTACACAATGAGGAATGGTCCATTGTTTGGGGAAAATCAGAGTAGATGAAGAAATAAGGGTTGTAAACTTGGGAAATAAGAGTTCAGTTTAGTTTCATCTTTTGATACAAAACCCTTTACATTAGCTCATAATGTATTTCATTACTTCCTGAGATGGCTGGTTGAATTGCTGTCAATGGAAAATGTTACTAAGGGTTTTGTCCATTGTCATTCCTACTCACAATACGAATGCTATGTATAGGGTAGAAGTTGTTCCTGCCAATTAGACAAATACCAACTTTAAAGAGCAAATCAAGAAAGGCACAGTGGCTTCTTGAGACGTTTGATAATGTTATTTAAAAATGATAATTTCTCTAGATCATTAATTAGTGGGTTATTAACTTGTTCATTCAGTCGTGTTCAAGATTAACTATAAATATTATTAACACCGTCGCGTTTTTATATTTTCAAAGAATACAAAATTATATTTAAATAGATTTATAGATTTTATTCCATTTATTAAAAAACAATTTTTATAACCTTAACTAATTTACAAAACATAAAAACGCCCTATGCCTATAATACACAACACCTCTTTCGGTTACCGTTGACATTCATAAACAAAATTATTCTTTGGACATTTATAAACAACCTTCACTGATAAATAAATACATAAATAAATTCGTATTAGGAGTCTATTCACTCAGTCATATAACTGATTTTGAGTGGGCGACCAAGCCAACCCTGTATAGGCCCCGACGCAATCGACGACTCGACGAGTGAGCGATAACCAACCAAAGACCGATAATTTCGTATCATAGCAATCAGTGGTATGGATGATTTTCACATCTATTTTAATACCCATGTTCGTGATTAATTAACTTACGCCAATACATCTGCAACAGAATTGAGTCTAAATACGCGCGTGTGCGTGTGCGTGTGCGCGCGCATACACGCACAATCCGAGGCAGGCCTCCTCGAGAAGACATCACAAGGAACAAACTGTGGGGGGTGGGGGTTAAGGGGGGGGGGGTATTTGAGTGGTGTTTAATCGGTGATTATTGCGGGAGTAAGGGGAGATGATCGTCCTCCATTGTTTGAATAACTTATGTTCGCGCTGGCAATGGTTTCCCCTAAATGTTGGGTTGGGGTAGGAGTTAGTCGCTCACCCCTTCTCGTCGTTGTCAACCACCTTCTGTCGGAGCTCTTGTAAATACATGATTGTTGGGGACAACAGGCCTGGCCTGGGGTCAACATGGCAGTGACTCAGATCAAAAGACAGAGCAGCGTTCGGGCAACAAGATAGAGACACCGGGACGGCGACGATAATGTTAATTAAAACATATAGGAAGCAACAGTATATAATATTATGAGTCGAACTTGACAATGACAATGACTGAATCAAAACGATCAAATTATGATTCAAATTGTAGGAAAAAGTAATCAAGTAAATATTTATTAAGACACTGGAATAATGATGATGAGTTAAAATAACAAAAACTCATCTCAAGTAATACATAACATTCGAAATATTGAAACTGGGTTACGTTGACCAGTGATCACGATATTCTAACGTTATCAATCATAGACCGGTCATATCGTTAGACCTTATTCCCAACATTACCATTACCGTAAAGCTACGGTATTAGTCCAATGTGCAACCTTGAGTTTTTAGTATATTTAAAAAAAAACTTGCTTTAGTAATCGATGTTCCCATTCTACCAGGCACCTCCACCAAAGTTCTTATTTATCATTTAAATACAATAGAAAGTTGTTGAAAGTGTCACCGGACCAAAATAGTTATCTTCTCGAATTTCCGTCAGGACAAAACCTGCTACAGATAACAATATATTCCATAAATACATTAAGTATAGCCCTAAATAAAGACTCATTCGCAAAACAATAGCTATTGCTTATTCACATTAAATTTCGCCAACTTAGTTTTATCTTGCAATGGAATGTAGTATGGCGAAACATGTGCTCATGTCTATGTGTTTTGTGTTAATATATTTCTTATGTTAGTGTAGATGCGTAAATATTAGTATTGTATATTTTAAAAGTGTAACATTTTATGTGTAATCATTTTTTAATCAGCATTGTAGAATAAATACAAATGTGAAATAATTTAGTTTGTTTTTGTTTTACTATTTTTTAAATACCGATTTTTTCAGATAGTTAAACATAACAATATTTAAAATAAATTTAATAAGAATTTACATTTAACTTTTAATTTTTTAGTTAATATTTTATGTTTTTTCTTATAATAAATAATTTATATAAATTGTGAGGATATTATCGACAACGCAGTGCATCTTGCAATGCATTGCACATACAAGTTATTCTTTTACAAAATTATGTATAGGTGATGTGAGATAAGATAATATGACGTTTGCATAGTATGACAAATGCATTTATGTGAAATGATAATAGTAATTATTGAAATAATTCTCGTTTATTACAGCCATGTGTCAGATGATGATATTTGAGTGGACGAGCTCATTTAGCTGGAGGCGCTCAATCTGTTGCCCTTACTCACAACCGTACAGCATACGAGGCTGCATATAATAACGCAACACATTATAATAATATAGATCACGAAAACCTACAACAAAAGCTTACATTTAAATTTGTAATAATAGAAGATTGTATGACGTTATTATGATGGTGTTTAGATAGAAATTAAAACTCGATCCGCAGTATTCGGTGCAAGGGTGTTACCAGCAAGTAATTATTAGGAATAGTGTAAGCCCTAATGTAGTTTGACCAGTGTAGGGTTATGGACATGCCCATAACCTCTATAGCTTTAGTATTTATTAGTTTCAAGTGTATTTATTTGAAACTCTTAGTCATCAGTTCATAGTTTTACCACTAAAATTTAAAGAAATTGAGAACTTGGGAGTTGGGACGTTTTAAAACTGCTGTGAAAACTGTTTTTATTCAGTGCGAGAGCATGTTGAATGTGTGAGCAATGTTAAATGATGATGTTTTTATTTTATTGTATGATGTAAGTTTCTTGACATGGTTTATACATTTGTAAAAACGCGAACAAAACAAATAAATGAATATGAATATATATTTGCATGGCGGCTTGCACACAGTCATAATATACATCGCACCTCCCCATGTCACATTATACCAGTACAACCTCAGCTTATGTCATAGTTGGCACTGTTATTTCACTCTATTGTTGTGGTGGCACTGATTTCATAGCCACTCAGGCTACTCTGATGCACGATATCAAATGTTTGATCACGAGAACAAATTGATTTAAACCGGAACATACATTAGCACTTTGATTGCATGGCGGAGCTAGGAGAGGAACAAATACAATTCAGCTCTGATGTTGCCAGTTGGACAATTGACCACCAGCACAGATCTTCTGCTGCTAGCTGGATGGTGTAGTACTTAATATATTGTTTAAAATTTAAATAATAATAATTTGTCGAAACGAAACGATCTTCAGACATTCCTCATCGACTTTTATCAAAAAAATATAGTGAAATTATTGACGAAATCCATTAAAAGGGTGTATTTTAAAATAGCTTTGTGGTTACTTAACATTTTTGTGGGTTGATGTACCTGTTGTCAAAGATGATTTTTGTTGCTTTACGTCTCATAGTAATGCACTAAGACAGACGATGTGTGATGATGGATGACGATGAAGGACGATTGCAAAAACCCATACGGGATTCGAATTCTCGTCTTCGTAGAGCCATACGCTTCGGACCGCGGATTTCAAAGATAATTCAATAAAATATATAATATACACTTATTTATACCAGGAGTCTCGTCACATTGTTAATGCCATAACATAGAATGAATGTTATTTACATTGTGCAGTCGGTCAGATTCATATTTCATATACTCACAATTTTTTTTTTTTTTAGAGTTAGAGGATAAACAAAGGGTGATCGAGTTATGTTTAAAATAGGTCAACATTATTGTATTAAATGAAGATGGTATGACTGTTGTTTCATCTAATCTCTGATAGGACCTATATTGTGCTACTTGAAATGAATACTACTACAAATCAATGGGACTTGAAAATAGTTCATGTTCGTTGAGGTACAGTCCACATACAGACAAATATTCCCATGTATGTGAAGTCTCTGCTTTAATTTCAGTAACGAGTATGCACAATGAACATGATATATTTCAAAAGATATAGACTAAAATTGAGCATTTACATGATAGTGCAATTCCACACTAGAATACAATTGAAATTCAAAGTATCATTAAAGCAACATAAAAGTTCATCCACACTCGCATTACCATACACAATGTACACATGCCTTTGTTTTGCACTCAATACTCGTTACGTTTTATTCGTTGCAGTTGGAGCAGGTAACTCAATAACGCTGACCCCCCATCACACATGAATCATTGAATCATTGATACAGGGACAGAGCAGTGTAATGTATGTAATAGCTGATGAAGCTAAAAAATAAATAAATGAATATAATATGTTATAATATAGAGATAATGTTTTATGTTTCATGTATGATGTATGACGTAAAATCTGCATCCCAATTCCCAACACGTTTTCCTGCAATCAAGACAAAATTACATCAACTCATAAACTGACAATTGCTAATGTACATATATCAATTAATTCTCAATGAGGAGAACTTCTTTCTTGATAATAAAAACTACATTAATTATTATTCAGCAGATTTTCATCAACATATCTAACAGTTTACACTTTTGTGGCAGATTTTAATTTTTGTAATTTATTTTATTAATAATAGGAATGTCGTTATTTATTATCTGCATAACAGACATTATCAACTGAAATCGAGACAAGGAAAGCGTGGCTGATCCGTCAGTCAGTCCACTGTCCTCCCTACAAACAGTAGTCAATGAGAGCGCGACAGAAACCGTGACAGATTGCGAAGGTTTTGTTCTTGAAATAACATGTTTGACGACATTGCGACCGAGCAATTGTCTTGCCATCATCAATTTGTAAAGTCTCCGATGCCACCCCCACCCCCCACAACGCAACCCTTTTAGAGAGGGGGCGCGCTATAGCCAGCAACCCTTTCACCAAGCAACATGAGACGCAGATAAGCCCCTTTCAAAAGAAATACAATTTTGAAAAACCTCAATTACATTACACCGAAGCTTGGATATGTGGCGATGTCGAAATTAAAGAGTGGTCTAGCTAGAGCCACTGAACAAGTAAGCACCCTCATGGCTTCGGAGGATTAGTTTATGTTTTAGTATCTGTTATCCGCTCAAACGCGGATCCACAATGAGGCTTAGGTTGCATTATACGATCAGACTGGTTTGAAAACCACTTCGTGTTTGCTTTGTGGGTTTACATGGCGTTCAATGCATCGGATCCCGCCTACAATAGTTCAATAGTAGTAGTACCTAGTGTAATTAGTCTGATTTAATCAATGCAAATATGAGTATCTGCTGTAAACGCGTTGGTTCAAAGCTGAATTTTAGAAAACTGTTCCTATTCATGTAGATTAATGTAGGTTTAGGTTGGGTGGGACGCGGGAGGATTGAGAGAAAAACCGTTCACCACATCATTTGGGATTTGAGAATATGGGAAAATTTCAGTCAGGATGCGGAATTTATGCGGCTTCCTCCAGAATTAGAGCGACTCAATGCCAGTGATGAACTATCTATGTCGGTGTATATAGCTAGACGAGTCGCATGGAACTATGAGTAAGTTAATTGTAAAATAGCACTGAAAATGGTAAATGTGTTAGAAAATGTTTTACAAATATAACTTAGATATCACTTAGAACTTACATTTTACTTAATTATTAACTTACTTTAAAGTAGCTCCAGTATAGCTGAGAGGCTCGTAAAATTTATGCTTTCTATTTACACTTAAACGAAAATCAAGTGTCTGAACGGGTTGGGTGATTGAATAGATTTACATTTACTAATAAATTGCTTGTGTTTTGTTACGAATGGTTTGCTAAATACCTTATTTTACTTATACGTCAAGAGCAAATTTCTTCATTCAATCTAGGCATGTCGTTTTATTTTTTATTTTTATTATAAAAAAAAATAGTTTGTAACTTTTTGTAATTCACAGTAAAAACAAAATGTTTTCATTACCGTCATGGTATGACTTCCACTAAAATTCCATATACAATTATATGAGATACCTGACTGCAATGTAGAACCACAACGAATAGATTCATGTTTTATGCAACACGCCACGCGAATGTGAGCCTAGTCTCATTCAGAGAGCTAAATTATTGCTTTAATTGGTTATTTTGAATTTATTAATGGCTTGGTACCAATGTAGTATACTTTCATATAAGAAGTCCGGCCATATGAGAACCATGACTCTAGTAACGTCAATAAATTAAAAACCTGCAATTTAGAATGCACTTACATTAATGCACAAACAATGGAGTGAATTAATTATAGACGCTAATAGTACAATACATAAGTGTTCCATTATTTAAACACAATCAATGACTCATGACTTTTGGCAGCATAGCCTATAACTACGCGTGACCGGCTGGCCGCATAAAAAGTTTACAGGTGCAGCAGTTGAAAGGTGTGTATGACTGGGTTTTGAAGGTTCCAGGCATTCAGAAGGCCAAAGAGGTCTCAAACAACAGGGTGATGGACATCTTCTGTTACTTGGTTGCATATGCAGTAGAATCAGTAATTACAAAGCAAACAACTTAATCACGAATTATAGAAATTAGTTATGATAATTATAATATTTATTCAATAACAACAGAAACAGTGTACTTGAATATATAATTGTTTTTTTTTTTAAACTTTACCAAGTATTACCAATCTGTAAGTAAAATGGCAAATATAGCGAATGATGTCAACAATCTGGTTTGGATTTGGAAAGAGAAGATATTCAAATACAATATTAAAATGTCATAAGCAAAAACTTGTTTGTATAATGTACAATGGCGATGAGAAGAATTTCTTAAATTGTGTTAAAAACGTGGTATTTCTCTATTCTCACCATCCAAACTTAATTACTTATTACAAAATATTAGCGACATTGTTAACAAACACTACTTATAAGAGCTTTCTAATGGTCTCGTAGTCCTTGACGTGACATGACGTGAATGACATGTGCGAGATTATAACATTGAAGTTGTAATAAATAATTTACACTTTCATCTCATGATCGTGAGGAATACATGTCTGCTTCACTAAGTTAATTATCTATTCGTTTAGCACCCCGCATCAATCATCATTATATACAGAAAAATATCATGACACTTTTTTTTTAGAGATTGACTGATTGAGTTCTTTTGAAACGTTGAGCCATTCGAAAACTTCCATGGTACTTTCTAAGCCCATAAAAAGTCTATTTATGTAGCTATTTGGAGGGGGGTTTATTAAAACAATGACCTTTTGAATTAAATCGAGCTGGTGGTATGAATAATAATTAGTGAACACAAAAGTCTTCCAGCTTTTTGGAACGTTATAAAACAATAATCAAATCAAGAAGCCTCGCGTTCTCTGGGTATTAATAAAATTACTTTGCCATGGTTTGTAAATAGCGAGAAAACGCCAATGTTTCAAAGGAAACGAAGATTACTGTAATTTTCATTTGTCAAAGAAACGTCTTCTTTAGAATTTGCTAATGAAGATTATAGAAGCCACAGAAAATGCAAATTATTGACAAATTAGAAAGTACAAAAGATCTTCGTGTTGAACGATTCAACAGAGTAAAACTCGTAAAACAAGCCAGAGTTCGAATTAAACCCATCAGTTAGACGTAGCTTAACAAAAGAAAAAAACAAAATGGTGCTATGGAAATCAAATGGATGTATGCAAAGTTTGCAGGACGCTTGTACACGGTAGTAAAATTTACATTCAGTAGACAATTAAATTACATAATATATAATACAAGGGGTGTTTCCAGAAACTAATAAATATACTCTTGATGGGTTGCCGGTACAGTCATACTATAATGTTTTTCGAAATTTAAATTAACCTAAAATTAGCTCTATCATAATTTTAAAAAATAGACTCAACCCTAATTTGATCCTATAGACAATATTTTCAAACCTGTTTCGAAGTAATAGTCTTTTGCTGATTTTTGCAGAAATCTTAGTTGAGTGCAATGAGGAGGACGGGGGAAGTTATTAAACCTAATATCCCAATTCAGAAAATTTAACATGTTATACAAAATGTACTTTTTGCTTTTTAACATCGAAGCTAGCGTACAACGATGTAAGTTGGCATTCACGTCTCACGATAAAAACCGAACAAGGTTTTTCCCTTCAACAAGGATGATATATAATTTTTAGGCATGACCATGTGTGTAAGAAGGGGGTGGCTTGCCCCCTAGAAAGTTTGAAAATGCATGTGCCCGGCACCTCCACCATAATTGCAAATAAGGAACATTCTCGTAAGCTTTGTGTTCACAACCCGGCGCCTCCACCAAAAAGCTCAAACGTAGTCGAATTATTTTATATTAAATTTTTAATTTTAATTTTACCTTTTCTCCCTCTTTTGGGTATTCCCGTACCCATTCCTGTTGAATATTTATTGTACCATGGTTTGGGTAGGTCCATAGCTAAAAGCTTCATGTCTCAATATTCTCCTAATGGAAACGTTTCTATTTCCTCACTTGATGTCTCAATATTCTCCTAATGGAAACATGGAAACGTTTCTATTTCCTCACTTGATATCTCAATATTCTCCTAATGGAAACATGGAAACGTTTCTATTTCCTCACTTGATATCTCAATATTCTCCTAATGGAAACATGGAAACGTTTCTATTTCCTCCCCGGCCACTCAAGCACAAGTAACTGTCGCGCGTCCACAAGATTACCTGGATAACACTGATCAATATGTCAGCTGATCTCCACATCCGTTATCCGAGCGCTAGTCGAGGGCACTTGTGAACCATAAGCCTATTATACGAGCAGCTTTGTGCGCGGCAAGCCCAGGAAGCGGGAATAATAATATTATTTTAAACCAATAACAACATTACCGGAATAAGAATAGCTTTAAATATATGAGGTGTTGAATGGGCGAGCGGACAATGTGTGTTGCTGGGGTACAATAATGCTTGTAGCGGGGTTGTTCATATAGGGCAACATTCTTTTCAAGACATTTCCGAAGAGATTTCAAGTAGTATAACTGAATGAGCTATACGGCCCTCTGTGGAGGGATTAACTTGAATAACCGCAACAGAAAACAGTCAGACTTGGGGGAACTAGGTATAATACAGAATATATCTTCAATTATATTTGTGGAAAAACTAAAAAGTACGACAACATAATAAATGTTATATTATGATTTTTTTTAAATGGGGGCAATATCGTTTTAAATTCTTGTCCTGGCTTGGGGTCTTAGTTATTGTCTTGTAAACTTGAACAAATGAAAAATATTTACAAACAGAAATTGAGGAACTCAACTTTTAATACATTTTCATACTTTTTCATCTTTATCTTTATCACAACACCACAGTACAAGATGTATCAACTTTAATGAACTATTAAGTTAAGATCTAGATTATCCATTATATCATGCTTTATACCCAGATAGAAAAGTAAGAAATATTTGTAGTTTCCCTTCACAAATGTTGATAACACAATTTGTGACCATAATACACATAGTTAGGTGTTTCAGTTGATTGTTACAGTTGCCTCGGACTTCCTGGTCATAGATACTAATTTACCCTGGCCATGAAGCTGAGTGTCCTTCGACGTCCCATATAAATGTATTGAGTTTTACTCAATATTATTCAGATCATAATCAAGGTTATGCATTTCTCTGGGTACGCGTTAGATTTCATCGTACGGTCTACCTGCATGGGGAAGGAAAATAATGTGGCAAAAAGTAGACAAGGAATTGTGGTACAGTGGTAGCGTAATTAATCATGAATCATGATATACCCATTTTCAGTATTATGCAGCATTATTATTATTATTTATTATGGTTGTATGGTTGTTGTAAATGATGAATGAAAAAAACATATCTTAACTTTTTACTTATCCTACATATTTCTCAGAAAATAGGTAGGTTCAATATTTGTTTCTTAATGACAAATTTCGAAAGATTATTTCGAGAAAAAAATATGATCTCTAAAACTGTAAGTCACTTAGTCATTATTTTCGGTAGCTTGATCTTGTGAATCGTGAGTGACATATTATTTCCTTTCTAGAGCTAAGCAGTCGCACTAAGAAGCAACTAAGAGAGAACTGGCCACTCCACAACAATCAAAAACTAAAACGACTGTCACCTTCAAAGCTCAATGCTTCGTTTTCAATAACATTTATGTCAAATATTCTGGTCTTTCCGGTAAGGTAACGCCTACATTTATTGCTTCGTCAACATCGCATCCGATCATTAGCAGGCTGGAGCACAATGCTCCACACTGGCTGACAGCTCTTAAAGCCAGTACAAAGAAATGTTTAATCAGTTTGAGATGAAATTTTCCGAATTCCCATCTGCTTTGTGAGAGCCTATTGTAGGTGAGACCATGACATGCGCTTGCTATTTTAGCGTCTCGTATTCACTCCTAGGTGGAGTAAGTGGGGGGGTTGGCCGCATTCAAGGGCTGTCATCGTAGACCACGAATCTCACACCCTATACATACCCGGCCCGACAACCCCAAAGCGAGAACTACCAATTTCAGGTTTTTTATTGTCCACTTCAAATGATTCTGTATTTTGACAGCAATTCGTACTCCGAATAGCGATTCTATTACTCGTACTTTTATGTAGGGCAATCGAGATAATCATTTTATTTCAGATCAAGTTAAACGTTTTCTCAATATTTTTTTCAATACCTAGGGTACTTTATGAATTGGCTCATTGAAGTTCCCCCTCGTGAAATAGTAAGCCGTAAGAAGCCTAGGTCTTCTTCGACATTCGACAACCTTCGCCACCCACATGCTCACCACTTAGAACACAATTCACAGAGGCGTCTAGCATTTCATTGAATTCGTTGAGTCTTCTCTGATGAAGATATGATTTTCACGGTTTTTTATGACTAGATCAAACATTTAACCTCAAAGTTTTTTTGTGGCCCGTTTTGATAGGGTATATTCGTCTTTTCATCGTCTAATCTGATGGCTTATCACTATTAAGTCTGTCCAACTCCTCGCGGGCGCGAGATCACCCTGTATGACGGAGCTGCAGGGAGCGCCGGGCGCCGAGCTGTTTGATATTCACCCGTGAACTGGAGCTAACTACCGGAACTGACGTAATTAGACTGAAAATACCCCCCATGTCCCTCCTCGGTCGCTCGCGAGGAAAACAATGAATATTTAGCATCGGCTTCGCGAGATAACCCTAACAAATTACTTTCTTTGTTGTTTTGTGCCGCAATTAACTCATCGCTTTTATTTTAATAGGCATTAGATGAATCATTCTCCATCAGAAGTGAACAAAATACATTGGTTTTAAGGTAAATCTGGTCCTGTATGATTATCATTAATTTATCCAAGTCTTAAACATTATTTTGCATTGCTAAACATTTTGAACTTCACGTCAAGAGAACCTCGAAGTCAAACATCTATTCTTGTAACCTTTCGTAATACTTACTATATATTTTGTATGGCAGCAATTCAATAGCGAAATAAAATACATATTATAATATAATATGTTATTTTTAATTTATCTTAAAATTAAAGATGACAAATATCAACATTTTCTTGGATGTTATTTTTACAAAAGACAATATATTCAATCATAAATAAATATAAATAAGTACATTTCGTATTTAGAGTATATAATACTGTCTAGCCCTGTAGTATCCTCCCTACGTATTTCCCTATAGGCTTCATAATCACGACTGGGATACTGATTTTATATAATATTAATAGCGATGAAAACCGGTGACAGCGATATGATGATGTAGCTGATAATTCCATTAATGTTTATTTTATGCATTATCTAAATTCCGTTGTGTAGGCCCAACCGATTTACACTAATGATCGAGGTAAATGTAGCCCTGGGTATATAGGCCTTCATATGTTAATATATTTACTTTTTGATACAATAATATAATACACTAATACAACGGACCTGTCGTAAATAATACTTATATTATGAGAATATATGGCATATTTTTTATTTTGATAAGGAACATGCAAAATTAGTTTTTTATTCAGGTAAAATTATTATGTTTTATTTCATTTGATAAAACCATGATATTAATTGTATTAGTTAACATTATATGCTACGGATAAACATTAGTAAGCGACAGTTATAGTAGTATAAAAAATCGTATAATAGCAATGATAAAGACTATATATTTTGCGTATATAAAAATTATCTTTGAATAAGTAGCAATTCTAATCTGTGCGGTGCTTCGTAGGGTAATTCATGGCAAGGTAATAACGTTCAAGTATTTTATGCAAAGAGGCGGAAACCCTTGCTATGCCGTGTGCATATAGGCACAGACGAAACAATATCCAAAATGCAGAAATTCAAACTCGTTGGATGAGCGTAGCGAGCGAAGCGAAGATTCCATTTCACTACACTGCAGAAAAAATCCGGAATGTTTTTTTTTTCTTTTTTTTTCTGTATTTTTGTGTGTCTGTTAACACGATTCCGGCTAAACCGATATTCCAATTGCGATGAAATTTTATGGAGGCCTTCGAAATCTCTGAACGAAGAACTGCCACGTTTTTGAGCGCAATCGAAAAATTATTTCTCATGAAAATCGCAATTTTACGATTTTTTTCGATTTTTAAAAAAATTCTTCAGCTTATAACACCTACATGCTTTGTCCGATTTTAATGATTTTTTCACAGAACCTTAATTTTATGAATTTATGTATTCGTGTGAAATTTGAGCGCAATCAAAAAACTATTTCTCATGAAAATTTCAATATTACGATTTTTTCCTTTTTTTAAATTACAATTAATTAAAAAAAAAAAGTTAATTTTTCATTTAATTTAATTTAAAAAAAAATCTTCAACTTAGTAATGATTTTTTCACATAACAACAGAAAATCCGCATAACACATGGCAGCTCAATGCACCAATTACGCTCATCCAACAACGCGGTGGGACTTAAGCGTTTTCCTAGTAAATATAATCCTAGTGCGTGAATTTTGCTATTCTTATTACTTTCATAGCGAGTACAAAACTCACAAGAAAAAGTGTTCCACTGAGTATGTTTATTGAAATTTAATCTAAGAAATGCTTTATTGTGTATATTACTCATTGTATCATTTGTATATTAGCCACTGCGAGCTATATTAGAATATAAAATATCAATTTTTATAGAAAATCACAACTCGAAATAAGCCACAGCCTTGTATACAACCAAAGTTTTATGTCTATGGAAAATGCGTATGACGTCGTTGGCTAACCCACCCGTTTACGATTTTCAAAATGAGCAAACACAACTCTGGTGAGAACCATGGCCTGTTAACCGTGTTCAGAGACAATGTTTTAATAGAAGTGACAACTGTAAAGTCATTACAGAGAATAATTTCCTTTATTCTATATATTCCAAATAAATAACAACTTAATCACATAGTATGTCATGCATGGAAACGTCAAACTATATGATTGGAATATAAAACGAATAAATGCCATTAATAAACATATAGGTATTATCTTCCCAAGGCAGACACTGACAGCAAGTGTCAATTAGAATCTTGATGAACCTGTACCTATCCTACAAAGCGTACGTGGGGAGGGAAATTCACCCAGACGATATGCTAATCTTAAATGTTGAGCTGTATAACATGGTGTTATATATTATTTCGTTGCATAAACAAGATGACCGTCGAAGTAGAATACGAAGATAAAATAACTCGCCGTGTGTCGATCTTTTGGTGGCGGCGCCGGATTCAGACAAAGGCGCAAATTTCAAACATTCTGGGGGAATACGGCCCCCTTTCCCACAGGGTCGCCAAAACCATTATATATCATATTAGTATAGTACAACTTTATTTTTTAACAAAGCTCTGCCTTTACATTAAGGTTGCCTTAAAGACACAGAATAACAAAAATTTATTTATTTACATTTATACCAATTACGTTTAACAATAAGTAAAATTAGTTACAGATTAAATGAAAAAATGAAATGAAGTGAAAAATGAAGTGAGAAGTATGATTTGTGAAGTATAAAAATAACAAATACTGATTTATACTTGTTACTTCTTGCTTTGGCCATGTAGATGATTTCTAAAAATCAAAATCGGTCCCTTTATATATTTATATTACATATCATCCATGAATATGAACTAATATTGCTTGGCATTGGCATTGGTTACATAAAAATTACACTCAATACATGCAAAATACATGCATTCACAAATACAAATTAAAAAATATTTTTCAACATGCAACACAACAGAAAGGAACATTAATCAATCTAAGGATGTATAGTTCATTGCTCCATTTATTTAACAATGAAGATGTTAGCCAAATATGCGATTTCACAATGCGTTTGTTACGAATTTTTTTTACAACAAATTTTGACTTCAGAAAGTGTCTTGAGAACAAAATTATCCTCCGTTTTTATGTTAGCAGAAATAAAGTTGAGGTTTCTAAACTTTTGATCAGATTGTTCTATTCGAGACAGCAACTACAGCAATAAGCTAATTCCATTTGTTGTGATTTGAATCATCTTTAAAATATCAACAAAATAGGCATAATGTAAAATTTGCTAATGAATAAACAAGAACTCTTCACATAGGTTCTGACTGCATAACTCGGGGCTGCAAGATGTCAGATGTTCAATATTTAAAAAAAAAATGCAAATTGTTTATATATTTTTAAAATGTTATCTGAAAACAATTAATGTTGCATTGCAAAAGTGGTTAATCAGAGTTATTAATAATATTTGTATTTTGTATTGAGATGGTTCTCTCGTATTTTTGGTATAACCACATAATCGGTTAGTACGATTTATTTGATTTTTCTTTTTATCAATTTTCAATTTATTGTAAAACTGACTGTTATTCAGTGTCTCATAACAACACATTCTCACCTCTTTCATTCTGTTATTATGAATGTAGTACATGCACATATGTCGTGTCACCATGAATGCCTTGTCGGCCATTGATCTTCGTCAGGCTCCGAGTTGCTGTTCTGTTTAGCGGCACAAAACAACATCCGTCGCTCGATCACCGCAGGAAACCCACGGCGAGAATAATTATTCAAACATTGGGCAAATAAACTTAGCGGTGAGATGGCTGCATGCATGGAGCGGGCTAATGGAGACGAAGTGGCGCCTTGCGTGTGTTTGAAAGAGTTGTGCGTGCGTACGCCCGGGCAACGAGGATAATCGAGATACCTTACACTGTGTACAGTATAATGCGATGTATATGTTTCAGAATGCTAATTCGTGCATTTCCCTGCATAGCTCATGTAATTTAATAATAATCTAACTTTTGCAAAACAGTAAAAATCACATAACATTATACAATGCTGTTTTACAGGTACAAATATTTTGCAGGAATGAAACGGTGTGCCCTGCTTGTATCAGAATTGTCATTAATTGACTGATCTTTAAGTAACTATATAACCAAGATGACAAGACGCCTAAATATACGTTATGCGCGTATACGAGGTGGGAACATAAAGAACAGTTATATATTCCAAGGGCATACTAATCAAAACAGGCATAATATAATATGCCTGTAATAACTTCGCCTGAAATGAACTTATGTCCAGCAAATACGATTCAATTATATACAATCGAATCGAAATGTATATCTGGCATATTATGTAGAAATACTTAAGAAAAAAGCTATAAACTTTTCGGTAGCACGAACACAATTAGGCGATATAATTGCATTTTGCATAATATGCATATCACTCTTAGTAATATGCGTGCATCTATTTCAACGAATTGAAATGAGAATGTTGGCATAGTGTATACCACATACCATAATGTGTCAGGGTGCATAGCTTATAAACAAACAGGGGTACGAAGATTACCCAAAAGAGAGATTGAAGCTATACACTTTATGACCATACCTTCGAAGATGGAAACACAAATAAATTCTTCTACGTAACTTGATCTCTTTGGTCGTGGCGCTGGGTTAGCGCAGCATTAAAAATGTTTGTTACTCGATTTTGCATTCAGTGTAATGGTGGAGGTGCCGGGTCATGCTTTTTCAAACTTTTGGTGGGAACGGGGGACTATATCCATCAATATTGAGGTAGTTTTCGTTTTGTGTCATATTGTAAACATAAGGATGATATTATTCATTATCTCTTTAGTACAGTCCATGCCAGTAAGACAAAATATACGTGGGACTTGTTTGACAGGATCATTAATATTCTGTATTGCGTCGTGTAAGTTATATCGTACTCAGTTGAATTAATCAGTTTTATACGTAAACGATTCCTTATATTATATCATGCATACATATACTTTTAATTAAACGAGTGAGCGCAGCGAACGGAGTGATCTCCATTCAACTCAAACGGCGCTTATTCTGTTAGTCTGCGTGTGTGTATGTGTGTGTGTGTAGGCCTATGTTGAAAATCAGCCGAATCGCTGAACAGATTGCGCTGAAATTTTAAACAGACATCCGGTACGAGTTTACTGAGAACTGCTAACAAAATCAGCAAGATCCATTGCGATTTAAACCTACAAGAAATAATAAATTGAAAAATAGGCTTCCAATGATTTAGATTTTGAAAAGATATTTTTTGTTTGTTATTCGCCTGGCCGTGAAATGCCGTGCCCATGCAAGGTCTATCAAATGTTGCACGTCAAGGTACCCCCAAATGCCGCTCGTAGATTGAGTAAATCTTGCAATATTTTCACGTATTTCGTACTGGCTATGTTTACCATATAGTAGGCCCTATTGCCACAGATGATGGACTACACTGCGTTATATGCATTTCAAAACGTTTAATAATTTTTAAAATACAATCCAGAAATTACAAAATCATTTCCCGACCAGGGGATTGAACCCACGTCTCCCATATTTCGGCTATAAGGACGCTTTGGCCATGGAAACGCCAAAGTCGTTGTTAGACGAGTGAGCGAGTCATGTGTTGAGTACCCGGGAACATTTGCATTTAAGTTTGATAATTATATTGGTATAAATAATAGGGTTTTTAAGTTTAGTTGCTATAAGGTCGCGTCAACTGTAAGGCCATAATGTGCAATTCTAGCCTATGATAGGCTAGGGAGGCCTAAGGTAGATGGAAGAAAAGGAATGTTACGGGGTACTCAACAGATGGCTCACTCACTCGTCTAACAACGACTTTGGCGTTTCCCTAGTATTATATTATTCTTGTTTCAAACTTGATGCTTTCACAACCCGCAATATGACAAATAATATATTTTACGAGTCATTTAGCTGTGCTCGATTTTTTAATATATTTTTTATATCGAACACAGCGAAATGACTCGTAAAATTTTTCTCGGAAATTCGTAAACTTGGAAACTATTCTGGTTGTTTAAATTAGTTAGTTATTATACTTATTAATTTACTATACTTATAAAACAAATTCTTAGGGCTACTGTTATTATATTGGGTATACCTATAAGCTTATAATGTTTTAACATTGCGAAATACGAAAAACCAAAGAATTTGGTTTCGAGTGTATAGGCCTATAGGTGTAAGTTAACATATATTCTTTTCTTCCTGATGTCAATATTAATGTTATTTCACGGATTTGTGCTCAAATGTTTACATTTTGAAATAATCATATAATTGAAATCACAAGCATGCACGTCTCGGAGTTCAGGCATGCGATTACCGTGTTTAGGCCTACTTAGTAAATAAACAATAAATTATACAGCAAACATAATTGGATGAGCGAAGCGAAGACTTCAATTTCACTGACCCCCAAAAAAATTTAGCTCGGGTGTTTTTTTTTTTTTTTGTCTGTTTGTTAACTCTCTACCAGGCAAACGGCATATCCGATCTTGATGAAAATTGGAGGGGACCTTCGAAATCTCTGAACTTAGAGGTGTATTGTTTTTGGGTTCAATCGAAGACAAATATCGTACTTTTACGATTTTTGTCGATTTTTAGTGCGATATTTTCGTGACATTTGGGCCGATTCTGACCAAACTGGTGGGGCTACAACGTTCATATTTCACATGGACATTAAGACTAGGAAAACGCTTAAGTCCCGCCGCGTTGATGGATGAGCTTTTTTTAAAGTTTTTAGTCTGCGTGGGATATCTTTACTTTTGCGAGTGCTTTGTTGCTTTGTTTTGCTGTCCACGCATTGTAAGTGATTGTTGTCAAGTTTCTATTGTTACTTGTCAATTTGTTATTATTTACCGTTAAAAACTTATATTAAAAGCTTTATTTCTATGGATTCTGGGTAACTTTGTCAACTTTTTCTTTCAAAAGGTACTTTATCACCATAACCTTAATGTCCATGTATAATATGAACGTTGTAGCCCCACCCGTTTGGTCAGAATTGGCCCAAATGGCACGAAAATATCGCATACAAATCAAAAAAACTTATATTAAAAGCTTTATTTCTATGAATTCCGGCTAACTTTTTCAACTTTTTCTTTCAAAAGGTACTACATCACCATAACCTTAATGTCCATGTATAATATGAACGTTGTAACCCCACCCGTTTTGGTCAGAATCGGCCCAAATGTCACGAAAATATCGCACTAAAAATCGAAAAAAATCGTAAAAGTACGATATTCATGAGAAATATTTCTTCGATTGTACCCAAAAACAATACACCTCTAAGTTCAGAGATTTCGAAGGTCCCCTCAAATTTTCATCAAGATCGGATATGCCGTTTGCCTGGTAGAGAGTTAACAAACAGACAGAAAAACAAACAAACAAAAAAAAAACACCCGAGCTAAATTTTTTGGGGGGTCGGTGAAATTGAAGTCTTCGCTTCGCTCATCCAATAATGGTGATGTATTGACTTTTGAAAGAAAAAGTTGAAAAAGTTAGCCAGAATCCATAGAAATAAAGCTTTTAATATAAGTTTTTTAACGGTTTAGTGCGATATTTTCGTGCCATTTGGGCCGATTCTGACTAAACGGGTGGGGCTACAACGTTCATATTTCACATGGACATTAAGATAATGGTGATGTAGTACCTTTTGAAAGAATAAGTTAGCCAGAATCCATAGAAATAAAGCTTTTAATATAATTTTTTTACGGTAAATAATAACAAATTGACAAGTAACAATAGAAACTTGACAACAATCACCTGCAATGCGTAGGCAGCAAAACAAAGCGCTTGCAAAAGTAAAGATATCCCACGCAAACTAAAAACTTTAAAAAGCTCATCCATCAACGCGGCGGGACTTTAAGCGTTTTCCTAGTATTTTTAATGGGCGCTCTCATAAGCACCATACTTTTCTGTCTATGTCCATCTATGAACGTGTGTCAAGACTCAAGATAAAAATCGAACACGACTTCCGATTGACATGCGGGTTGGTATTGTTGACATGATACGGAATAATTTTGGTGACCCTAGGGATCAGGGAATCAGGGAGCTATTTAATTGTCACCCAAAGCTGAGAAATACAAGGCTCTTCCACCATCAACGAGAGTTTAATACAGGAACACAAACAGAATTAACGTATTTTTATTTTTGTGTTCCACTTCATACCCGGCACCTCCACCAAAAACGATATTGAAAATATGAAAAAACGGATTTTTTCATTTTTGTATTTTTCTTTGAGGTTTAATCTGCGAATTGCTACTATGGGTCCGTACTCCGACTGCCGTACCAACGCTTGTATATAATCAATTATATTATCAATCAAATTACGTTTTGCAGTTCATTTCAATCGTTAGGTATTTCGAAATATGGAATGTGGAATGTGGTGCGAGAGAGAGCAGGAGGGGAAGATGCTGTGAGCTGAGAGGAGGGGGGGGGGAGGTATTCGAGTGGTCTCCAGACTGCGTGTCCCCTAGCCCTACCTACAAAGATTTAGCCGTGTTTATTTACTGTGCTTATATAGGCATAATGACGCTTTAGGTAGCCATAGCATAGAGCCACAATAATCGGAACTAATTTGAACAAATGTTTGATTTTTTTGTCGAAAGGCCTATCTTGTGGTAAAGTCAATGTAAAAGTAGTAGTTTTCTTTCCACCACGCGCAGGGATAGACAAACATAAGTGGTTGAGTAATAATAATATTTCACCTAGGATATATTTGTGTATTTTACATATAACGGCAAAGCACGTTGTTTATTTCAGTCTCACAGGTGTTTACTTAGCGTCTTGAATATTAATTCATGCTAATCGAGACGACGAGTAGGCCCTTGGGATCAGCGCCACAGAGAGAGAGAGAGAGAGAACATGTTTGAACTGTCGTGTCAAGCAACCAGAAAGACAGACGATCCTTGGAGATACACACAAAGTGCAAATACGAATAGAACTTAAGGGGGCGTTACCAATACACTTTGTCAATAAAACATCCCACCAACAACTAACAAGTAATTCACAGACGTAATCCTGGTCCTCCCCCCACCATCCAACAGCGTTTATGCAAATATTTGCCCCAGTGTATAATGCAATTACAGCCAAGTCATAGAAATCCCGGCTGATGGGGATGTAATTCGTTTCAACCCCTTTCTACAACATTCAACACTTACCTTTTCATCCACGTGAGAAACAAATCGTCCCTTTTATCCCGCCGCGTCCGGCTGTTGCTGAGACACAATGCAGGCAACATGGCGGCCGGCGTGGCGGACAGATGGGGGGCGTGACGATCGAGGGTACAAACTTTACATCAACACGGCATCACGGTTGGCAGTCTTATCGAACCGAGGCCTGCGCAGGCGCACACCGACCGTCTCACAAAGCGCGGAGTTTTACAAACTGTGTATGGATAACAACGACTTCCAGCCAGCCAATGAGAGAGCGTCTAGAGTTTGTCCGCGGACCTGTGATTGGCACAGAGCGTCGGATACAAGCCGGGCTATTGTCTGAATGTTTTCGGCAAGTGTAGCGCAAGGGGTGAGGTGAGGGGGCCATGTGGTATGGTGGCTGTGATTGCGAGAGAGGGCGATGACGGTAACACTCAGTCGAAGGAACGCGCTCCGATCAGTCAGTGGTACGTGTCGGTGGTTCTGATTGTCATCCGGTACATGAACATGTCTTCGGCGATACGAGCTAGATCAGAGAGTGCTACTTCCGATAGGAAGTTAACTGCCGTTGCTGCCGAGTAGTGTGTCAAAGTGTTTGTGACAATCAAGTTTGAGTGTGTTGACAGCGAGTGATCAAAGTGTTGTAAGTTGTGTTGTCGCTTGCCAGAGTGTCAGAGAACTTGCTACGGATATCTTGACTTAGTGTGACGCAGGAACAGTGTTGTAGTGTGCGATGTGCAGCAACGAGCGGGCTACGGTGCCGAGCGCCTCGATGTTACCCTACCCTCTGGCCGCCCTGAAGCAGCTGAACGACACCACCCCCGGCTCCACGACGTCCACCCCCTCCGCCTCCGGACTCCTTCCCTTGGACCACTACCGCCTCCAGTTGTACAACTACGCGATGGCCGAGCGGCTCCGCTTCACGGGTCAACTGTACCCGTCGCCCCTACCTCTAACCTGTCCGCCGCCCTACGCACCCTACGGTCCTCGCCTCCACGCGTTCTCCATGTCCCTCTTCCATCACCGGGCACTCCAACCCGAGGAACCCAAACCTCAACATAGTTACATCGGTCTCATCGCCATGGCCATTCTAAGTCACCCTGACACCAAGCTGGTACTCTCCGACATCTATCAATACATCCTCGACAACTACCCTTACTTCAGGTCACGTGGTCCTGGCTGGCGCAACTCCATCAGGCACAATCTCTCCCTGAACGATTGCTTCGTGAAGGCGGGCCGCAGCGCCAACGGCAAGGGTCACTACTGGGCGATACACCCGGCCAACGTCGAGGACTTCAAGAAGGGTGACTTCAGACGGCGCAAGGCTCAGAGGAAGGTCCGCAAACACATGGGTCTGGCCGTGGACGAGGAAGGCGGTGATTCCCCGAGCCCTCCACCCGTCTCCGCGAGCCCCCCGATGTCTGTCCCCACGACGCTGATGCCGTCGCTGCCGGCGTTGTGCTGGGGTCCGGCGGCGTCCCCCACGACGTCTCTCTTCCCGCCCCTCGGCTGCGGCGTCGCTAGGAAGCGGCAGTTCGACGTTGCGTCCCTCCTGGCGCCGGACGAGGACGGCGGCGCCCGCGGGAAGGTCCAGCGACGCCTGCCGCCGGTCAGCAGCGGCGAGGAGGACAACGCGGACGAGGACATCGACGTCGTGACCAGCGAGGACCACGAGAGTGCGAGGGAGTCGCCGCCCGCCTCCCGGGGAGTGCACCGCCTGTCGCCCGTCATGTTGCCGGCGTGGACCCCGCAAGGTACCGCCATGTTCCCTACCTCAGGCCTCGAACAGCAGCTAGTCGCCAGGTACTACGAACAACTAGCGGCCGCGCAGCAGCAGCAACAGCGTAGGTTCCTGCTACAACAGCAGGGTTTAGGCAGCCCCACAATAGTCTCTCTCTCTAGTGATAATGATAACAGTCATAACCCTCCCGACAGTGACGATGTCCGTTAAACTACGGTTGCCCTACACTTCGCCTCTTGTGTAAATAAGTTATACCTTTTAGATTAGAACTATTCGTTCTGCTAAAACGACCTCAATCCCCAAAAGACACTGAACTCTACTCCATGAACGATGTATAAACCTATAATTTAATTACCTTTGAAATATATTTTCCTCGTGAAACGTATATAACACCGGGACCTTATGACTAGCATTGACAACCACATATTATTATAGAACACCTTGGATGTGATACAGTGAATGTATAAAGTAAATTAATGGGTATTATTTCACAGGCTTTTGAATACATATAAAAACGATCAAAGATTACTTAATGAGATTCTCAGCCCAACCATAGCGTCTTGTGTTTGTAAATAATATGATCGACCTGTGGCACCAGTTTCAGCCTTTATTTCAAATTGTTTATATTAATATCGAAATAACTACAGGCAAACTATTTGTGTATTAATTTGTTTTCGGATACATTTATAAACCTTGTATGATTTTTTAAGTTATACATATTTGGTCCTTGTCAAATTACGAAATGGTTAGGCCTCACCAGAGTGTGTTTCAAATTCCTCGTGGCGTTAATCAACATAAAATTATTTTTCCATGCAATGCGAAACTCATTCATTGATTATCCAAATAAATATCTAGTGTATTGCCACTCTGGTATTACTTTTTCAGTTTTTGTCGAATGCATCCGAAACAAGTAGGCCTTGTACCTCGTAACTTTAATGTTTATAAATATCTTTAAAATGTAATAATTTTAATTTTAATTATCCTATGTGTATGCATGTGAGAAATGCATTATTTATTACCATGAGGAACCTGTCAAGTGTTCATTTAAATCTATCAACGTAACAAATGTATATACATTTAAATACATTTTATAGTAAAGTTCGAAGGCCCATTTTAATTACATGAAATACAACTTCTAGTGACAATTTTTATTTTTGTGTAATAAATAATATTTTTTCCTGCTAGATAAAAGTTGAAAATGCATAAACTATACGAGTGAATATCTTTTAAATGTGCCAACATGTTCTTACATACTTCTTAATAGACTTCTTTTAACATTTAAATTTGGCATTTTATTATAATAAAGTTGTCATAATAAGATTGGCTGAAAATTTCGTCATAATAATTGTGTATTTCAGGTTTGTTTTATAAATAGACCAACGTATTATTATCGCCAAATCTGTGCTTATATTAAATAGAACTTTCAATCAATGTGTGGATCGAGGCAAAATTGTATACTTCCGATGGTGAACGATGTAATTGTGGAATAAAATGCTCTATTTATAACAAAATTGCGTGTTAGCTTCTAGATTTTTTCGATCGATTTCATTTGGGTCCTTATAATATCCTTTTCCCTAATGTGTAGGCCTTTCCTGTTGGTTGATTTCTCCCTGTGGACAAAATCTTGTTTGTTTCTTTCTCTGTGTTTTGAATAATGAATTATAATATGAGTATTACCATGCAAGAGATTGAGTCATCGAAAATAGCCCTTGAACATTCCCTTGGAAATTCCCTACCCTTCCTAACAACCCTAAAGGGGAATCCTTACCCTAAATACCTCGACATCTGAAGACAGCTATTTCCACGACAAAGTTAATATTGTATAAAAAGTAGATCTTTGACATAATTAAAAATCTTTGCAGGTACAACAATAACAACATAGCAAGTAAAATGTGGCGACACAAATAGAACTGCGTTATAGTTTGAGTTTGTATTTCTTCTGATAACCGGTACATGATAAATCAAAAGCAATTTTGTGTACCGAATACTACAAAGATTTTAGATTTAAAAAACATGTTCTAAACGTGCATCGTGAACATTTCTCATTCTATTTTTTCTTATCGCCTGTTTCTTTTTGGTGCATGCATGTTTTCTTACATGATATGATACTAGGAAAACGCTCAGTTGGACGCGTTGTTGAGCGAGCACCGGTACGTGCAACATGACCCGAGTACGACATTTCCATAAGGCCCACCACACAGTGTAGGCCTAACTGGATATTGACATTGTACACTATACTATTCCAACATCTTTGCAATGTACTAATTGACGTCATGCCTTCTAAAGTGTATCTTTGTATCTTCACTGCCTCCTTCATTTTTTAACATCATTTTTCGAATTATGATTACCAATAAGTCTTTAAGGTCTTAACCGATTTAGCTGAAAATTTGGAAAATAGGAGAGAATGTTGTACTTATTGACCCTGCAAAATTTCATAACGATCGGTACATTTTTATTTTTTTTATTTTTTATTTTATTTTTTATTTTTTATAACCAATGATCGGATTTTGTTCAAAAACTATACAGCAACCCGCCTAGGGGGTATGTACATGTGTGCAAAATTTCAGGTCAATCAGAGAAACGGTGCGACCTGTATCGAAGCAGTAAAAGAAAAAAAAAAAAAAACAAAACAAAAACAGACATTCGAGCCATAAGAGTCAAGTGGAGACGCTCGCTTCGCTCGCTCAATCATCAAAACAGGATGGTTCACCATGTGGCGTTGAAATATGCTGCAAATATAGGCTAACTCATTATATAATAAGCCAACTAAACAGATCGACACCAATTTATAAACAATTACTATATCAAATAAATTAATTAATAAATTAATTCGTATTTAGAGTCTATCCCAGCCCAGTCATATAACTGATTTTAAGTGCTCCTTCCATGCATGGTTATTTCTATTTCAATACAAGGGATGCTAAATCTATTATTGTCAATGGGCTAACCGCTAACACAGTCAAGATTTTTAATTAACTAATTATAGCTAACCTTAGAGAGCCCAGATTTTATCTTGATAATGATGTAAGCGCGCGTATGCCTTTCATACCCTTTATAGATACGCAAAGTCAGTTAATTGATGGAACAGTACTTGTCATTACTTTAATATTGTTATTATTTTAAAAATACTATTGGCCTACAAATAATAATTGCCAACCTAAGTGATCCTCAATATTTCGGACAAGCGTTGCTTGGCCCTATATATAGAATATACTTCTCTAAGCGATTGTTGCAGGTCATCTAACGATATTCTCATTAATGTCAAGTAATACACGAATGAATGAATGAATGAATGAGAATGTAATGACTTTTATGACAATGGCTTATAAAAATATGTTTAATTTTTCGGTTGAGTATAAACATATCATTTCAATAACTTAATAAGTTAATTATACTCTCTTCATCGGCAAATTATGTTAACTAATAACTTTGATGATAGTTGATGTAGACCTTATTATATGTTTGTAAGCATTACGTAGGCTACTTTAGGTGTTGCACACGTAATGATATATTTTAACGTCTATATCCTATTCAGCTTTAAAACCCGAGTTAAAAAAGGTCAATACATAAAAGTAGGATAACGATAATCCAACTAATCTGCATTTCCTATTGCACAAGGAGTTGGGAATATTTTGTGAAGCAAATCCTCGGAATATACAAACAGGCAACTTTATTGAAGTTCGTGTTATTACATGCTTTCAACGACATAGGAAATTCACCAGAATGAATTGAGTCGTGGAGGCATAATCTAATTTTTTTTAATGTAAAATGCATTTATTACTAGGGAAACGCCAAAGTCGTTGTAAACGAGTGAGTGAGCCATGTGTTGAGTACCCGATAACATTACTTTTCTTCCCCATACCTTAGGCCTACCTAGCCTATCATAGGCTAGAGAGGCGCATTATGACCTTACAGTTGACGCGCCCGTCCCCGTATACCAACTAAACTTTAAAAAAACTATTATTTATACGAATATAATTATCAAACTTAAATGCAAATGTTCCCGGGTACTCACCACATGACTCGCTCACTCGTCTAACTATACGACTTTTGTGTTTCCCTAGTCTAGTTGGCTAAGGCGCCCTTGTAGCCGAAATGTGAAAGAAGTGGGTTCAATCCCCTGGTCGGGAAAGATTTTGTAATTACTAGATTGTATTTAAAAAATAATTAAACATGTTTGGAAAATGCATATAACGCAGTGTAGTCCTTCATCTGTGGCAATAGGGACTACTATGGTAAACATAGCCAGTACGAAATACCTGAAAATATTGCAAGGTATACTCAATCTACGAACGGAATTTGGGGCTACCTTGACGTGCAACATTCGACAGACCTTGCATGGACACGGCATTTCACGGCCAGGCGAATAACAAACAAAAAATATATCTTCTCAAAATCTAAAACATAAACGTTAAAATCATTATCTAAACATTGGAAGTCTATTTTTCAGTTTATTATTTCTTGTAGTTTTAAATCGCAATGAATCTTGCTGATTTTGTTAGCAGTTCTCAATAAACTTGTACCGGATGTCTGTTTAAAATTTCAGCGCAATCTGTTCAGCGATTCGGCTGGTTTTCAACGTACACACACACACACACACACACACCCACACACACACACACACACACACACACACACACACACACACACACACACACACACACACACACACACGCAGAAAAACAATAAGGGCCGTTTAAGTCGAATGGAAATCACTACGTTTCGCTACGCTCACTCGTTCAACTATTTTGTGACTCTATTCGGGAGGTCGTCGATTTGATACCGGCATCCGGCAATCTCGACCACAAGATTTCCCACGGTTTTTCTTAGTCAAAAGCTGAATGCTGAGATTTATATCTTGGAAACAACTTTTGCTCGTTCCGTCAGACGTCGACCATACCAACTTGCCTCACGGTCACAACATGTACTGCCCTACTAAACAAGAAGGCCTTAACTACACTGTTTTTGAGATCAATGTTTTTCTTATTGTTGGGGTCATATTTGATGAATAACAGTGCTAAATTAAAAAAATACGTGTAGTTAAGGCCTTCTTGTTTAGTATACAGGGCAGGATAGTCACCTAATATCCGAAAGATTCCCTTGGGTATATTTTGCAACAAATATTTGTATTTCATTAAACATTCTACCACGAATGTGATTACATATTTTTAAATTAACATTTAATTGTTGTTTAGCCAGCAAGAGAATGAGCGTATAGTTCATCCTTAGTGCATAAGCAATACATTCATTATATTTGTATGTTAATTATAACTTTCGTGCTTCTAAAAATTCGTAGACCATAACCGGTGGGCCTGCAATCCTAAAATCATTATTTCCGGCAGCACAAATTTAATGAACGGCGATAGGTAAATAAAACAAAATATGATCAAACTATAAAGAATTTCATAAACTCTCTGTATAGTAGTCATGAGTTGACTAGTTTTTAGCATAACACATCTGGTAATTTGTACTGTATCTTTGTTTGGGTATTCAGTACAGAGAGAGAAAGATTTCCATTAAATGCGAATCAGAGTTATACCTATACAATGGTTACAGGTTACATCCGTTCTTGTTCTGTGTTTCCTTCTTGAATGGACTCTGAAACCTGTAGCCGTTCGAGAAATGTGACGTTTTACTTTTCGTGATGGAATTGTTGTTTTAATTCATTTTTGTTGTAATATTACTAGTTCATTGTTGTGTCTAAATCTATGTAATTAGATTTATTTAGTTGTCCTCCTCTGTAAATCAGTTTTTTTAACTGAATAGGATAGACGTAAAAAAAAATGTTTTTCGAATGTTGAAATAACACACTGTTATTAAATGTTTTGTCTTTATTTTGTACTCTTTAGTCAAAGTCCGGGATAAAACGTTATAGATATTATTGGCAATGATTTTGGGCATTAGATGGTATTCTCGTTACAAACAGTAATCTTCTAACGTTTGAAAGAAACAATGCGGACATGGCTGAAAGCGTTTGGTTGTGTTGTATACTTACTATAGCAGGCAAATGAGCAAACATGTCTATCAGTTGATGAGCAAAGCCTGATAACACTTCAAGTATTCGGAATGTCACATCTACAGATGACTTGCGAAACTTCGTTTTCACTACTCAGGTATCAATAAATAGTTGGCTATCGTCGTCATCGTCGTCACTTCACTTCAATCAACATTCTTATGGCCTTATGTACTGGCTAATAGTGAGTTTTATTGTCGAAATTGTAGGTGGGTTAGAATCCAGTGGATCAGTTAGGTTGCGCATTTATGTATGCACAATATAAATTACAAACGACCTCTTAAATATACGAACCACATTCGATTGAATTTTGATCAAGTTATATGGTAAAGATAGAGCATGGTGAATCGTCGATCGGCTATGGAAATTTTACATATACCGCCGCAAATATATAACTACAACAACTCTGCAAAATACCGAAAAGTGATTAAGAACAGTAAAATAGTTTTGTTTGAACTGTGACTAAAAATGTATTATGAATCAAAAACCGAATCGATAATTATATTTAAATATTCTTTATGTATGACACAGGTCTATAACAAAACTACATCACTGCTCCTAATCATATTTTAAATATTTGTCAGAGCTCTTAAAATCTGAACCAAAACACTGTTATTTCAAATGGTTTAAATATTGGTGGGTGTTTACTTCTGAATCCCGATACTTTGAGTATAAGAGGTCTACCCGGCACCTCCACCATTTACTTGCTTTTATTTGTTAAGTTATAAACATTGATTTAAACGGGTAGAAAACAATTAAACTTATTTCATAAAGAAAGGCAAAAAAATAATCTAATTGAAATAATATATATAAAATAATAATAATAGTACAACATCACAACAGTGTCTTTATATACGTAGGCCTACAATAAGACAATATTTATGGTAATAACATGTTTAAATTCCACATTAAGGCTATTCCAGAGCACTCTTACCGATATTTTGAAAGTCAACGGAAAATGGCTAAAAGTTGGTTGGATGAAAGATGAACTTGAATAAAAAAGGGAAAAAAATAACTTTTTTTTGGACGGTACAAAAGCTGTATTTTGGCAATTATATGCAAATTTTGGGTCATTACGGAAATGAATGTTTTAGATGCAATATTTAATTTTTAGCCATGATTTTTTTTTATTGCTTCAACACACCTTTGTCTCTGGACTGAGTACAAGGGAAACTAATTTTATGAAATAACTTTTGATGAACGATTTTTTTCGTGTTCCGGTTCAAAACTCTTTTTTGTACCATGTGACAAAAAAAATCGTACATCGAACATTATTTCAGAAAATTCTTTTCCCTTATACTCAGTCCAGAGACAAAGGTGTGTTAAAGCAATAAAAAAAAATCATAGCTAAAAATTAAATATTGCATCCAAAACATTCATTTCCGTAATGACCCAAAATTTGCATATAATGGCCAAAATAGAGCTTTTGTCCCGTCCAAAAAAAAGGTATTTTTTTTCCTTTTTTATTCAAGTTCATCTTTCATACAACCAACTTTTAGCCATTTTCCGTTGACTTTCAAAATATCGGTAAGAGTGCTCTTAATTTAATAATAATAAAATAAAATAAATAATATAATAAACAACAAATTTATAATATTTAAATTTAAATAAAAACAAGCAATGCCAACAAGAAAAAGAGTAATTGTTAAAAGAAGGATGACAAGAACAACAAAAAGCAAGAGAAGCGAAATTAACTTATATTTATTTTATAAGACGTGACGGACACATCTCCAACGAATAAATAGATTGCCAAAAATCAGAAAGAGCAATCGGGGAATAATAAAACTTTCGCGGAAGAAAACACCAAACGCGAATCTTAGTTCTTCTGTTTCTGTCTTGACATTTAAATAATGTATACTTATTCACAGAAGTCAAAATTATCACAATAACGATTCAGGAGGCAGGGCCAAAACACAAGATGTGTTCCTTCAGCGGACGGCAATCTAAGTGCCCGTTAGGGCGCCGCAGCCAAGCCGCGGTGCGCTACACACTCAGGCACCTTATACAGCAAGCAGAGTTGGGGTGATTTCGAGGTGTCACCCAGCCATCATGAAACGTGATGTGAACTTTAAAACTATCAAAATCGAGACGATTTAGGTACCCGACAACACATGCCAAATTTGGTTGGGGTACGAGCATTCCTTCTTGGTGAAAATATGACTTGAAACATGCTCAAAATCACTTTCAGGACGTTAGTTACTACTGGCTACTACTGCTACTACTACTACTACTACTACTACTACTACTACTACTACTACTACTACTACTACTACTACTACTACTACTACTACTACTACTACTACTACTACTACTACTACTACTACTACTACTACTACTACTACTACTACTACTACTACTTCTACTACTACTACCACTATCTAATTCGTCAGTTTTAATTGCCCAGCGATTCTGACCAAACGGGTGGGGCAACAACGTTCATATTTTACATGGACATTAAAGTAATAGTGATGTAATTCCCTTTGAAAGAAAAAGTTAAAAAAAATTGCTGGAAGGCTTCCAAATAAAGGTTTTAAAATAAGCCTTATACAGGCATACAATCAACAAGTAACTATAGTTACGTGACAATAATCGCCTACATTGTTTACAAAAAGCAAGTCTTTGTACCACTATATTTTTTCATTCTATTGTTAATTGGTAATACCATAGCAATTAAATCGACTTTGATAAATTTATTATATTTTAACAAATAATTTTGCAATGAAACTTGAAAAAGTAATGAGATCCCACACATAACAAAAACTTGTAAAAATACAGCCAAACCTTACACACTCAAAAGAAATGAGATCTAAAAAAAGGGCCAAGCTCATCTACCCTTCCACATTTGCGCATTCTTAATTCATAAACGTACAGTGTCCCGTAACAACATCCTTAAAAAGCTTGGCAAAATAGAATTTGCATGACCATTACGTTAAAATTAATTAGAAAAAAAAAAATTTGGATGAACTATTACGTTTAAATTAATAGTTGCAAATTCTATTTTGCGAAGCTTTTCAAGTATGTTGTTACGGGACACTGTACGTTTATGAATTAAGAATGCGCAAATGTGGAAGGGTAGATGAGCTTGGCCCTTTTTTTAGAACTCATTTCTTTTGAGTGTGTAAGGTTTGGCTGTATTTTTACAAGTTTTTGTTATGTGTGGGATAAGACAATCTAGATAGAAAATAGTGCTATATAGTATGTAGCCTGCTATGTACAACGTATCAATAGAATGTAATGAACTTGTAACATAGCATGCTTATATCACATCACAATGGAAATCCAATTCTCACAATACACAAACACAAAGGTAAGAAACTGGTCATACTTTCTTAAAAGTTAAATTCCTCTTATATTTGAGACATTACCTCCACAGAAGGAATACCTATAGATACAGTATTAACTCTACAGGATAAATTGGTTAATGTTGAAAAATGAATGCAAAATATTGATAAAATAACTGAAATAAACACACAAACCCATGACCTAAAATAAAAATAACGTAATGATTGTTATAACCTAAAACCTTTCAGTCGAGTTATTGGGAAACCTGACCAACAATTTCTGCAGTTAATCGTGGCAGAATTAACTTCTTATGTTTACGGATATTCATATGTAATATTATTAAATTTAATCCAAATGCTTGTCCAAGTGAGCTACACGCTATCCAACATATACGGTAAAATTATTTTTTTTCCCCACAAATACAACTACATAATAGTTCGTGGGTCTTCGCAACTAACGATTTTGTGGGTGACAGTCGTACACTCACAACCGAAAAGGTAGAAAATTCGACCCCTAGGGGAGTATCACCTGTTCGACCCCTGTTTTTAGAGGGTCGACCATTCGACCCCTTCGAAAACAAGGTATAATAATCGACCGCTATAAGGCGAATAAATGAACTCGTAGGGGTAGATTAATCCCACTCTAGAGTGAGGTTATTGTTACCTATAGGTTCTAAAATAGGGCCCTTTAAGAGATAATGATCGACCCGTAAGGGTTGATTAAGCCCACTCTAGATAGACCTCCAAGAAGATTATTTCGTCTTGTAAGGGTCGATTTTATTACCCCTGATGTAAGCAAAAATTTCGACCCGTCCGATTTCTACTTTAGTCTTCAGGTTGAAATTTCGGCTCCTGTAGTGGGATTAATGGAACCTTACAATTATTTACTTTAGTAATTAAACAGTGATGATGAATGTTCCTGTAAGAAAGACATGCATCATTGAATAACCAGTAGAAAGATTAATATTACATATAAATTTCATAATGTTAAAATCTCGGAACTCAGCGAGGCTCGAACCTGGGACACCTGGAGAAAGAGTATACACTGTCCTAGTCATTAAACCCAATACACCAAGACACTATATAACTGAAGCGCGTCTGTAGTGATACACCTCAAGATACCTACAGGGTTGGCTTGGTCGCTTTGATTTAAAGTCCTCCACTGAAAATCAGTTATATAACTGAGTGGATAGACTCTAAATACAATTTATTTATTATTTATTTATTTATGCCTGCAGTTAGTTAGTAACCAACCTTCGAGGTATATATTTCGACCAGAGACGGTTGAGTTTTCCCATCTCAGAGGTGTTATTAGTTCGACCCGCAGAGTGATATCTATCTACCCTTAGAGGTATATTATTCTTCCCCTAGGAGACGAACAGATACACCTCAAGATGTGATTATTATGCCCGCAGTTAGTTAGTAATCAACCTATGAGGTATATATTTCGACCAGAGACGGTTGAGTTTTCCCCATCTCAGAGGTGTTATTAGTTCGACCCGCAGAGTGATATCTATCTACCCTGAGAGGTATATTATTCTTCCCCTAGGAGACGAACAGATACACCTCAAGATGTGATTATTATGCCCACAGTTAGTTAGTAATCAACCTATGAGGTATATATTTCGACCAGAGACGGTTGAGTTTTCACCTCTCAGAGGTGTTATTAGTTCGGCCCGCAAAGTGATATTTATCGACTCTTAGAGGTATATTATTCTTCCCCTAGGAGACGAACAGATACACCTCAAGATGTGATTATTATGCCCGCAGTCAGTTAGTAATCAACCTATGAGGTATATATTTCGACCAGAGACGGTTGAGTTTTCACCTCTCAGAGGTCGTATTTGTTCGACCCGCAAAGTGATATCCATCGACTCTTAAAGGTATATTATTCTACCCCTTGGAGAATAATTTTATTCCTCTACTGGTTTAATATTATCTCCATTTGAATTCATTAATTACCTTTGAGAGTTCAAATTTCGAACTCTATTGGCAGGTTTTTAACTTTCCATGGGTCTATTATTTAGGCTTTCGAGGGCGTGTATTTATCCGATTCTCGGTCGAATATCTCCACTTAGAGGTCGATGAATATACCTCCACGGGAAGATTTTTGTCATGTTAGAGGTATTTCCCATTATCTACCCCTACAGGTAGTTCTTGGTTGATTTGGGTTCAATATTATACCTTTTTAGGAAATTCGCCCGTCTGAGGAACATTTTCGGACCCTTAGTTACCCTTTCTTACCCCATTCTACCAACTTATACCCTTGGGTAGAATTTTCAACCCGTACTTACCCCTATCGACCCATAATCGACCCCTTTCGACCTTTTTCATTCTGAGTGTACTGGCCTTGTATTGTTTCTGGACCACTACTATTCTTCTGGGTTGGATTAGTAATCGGATGAGTTGGGTGACAGTCGTACTGGCCTTGTATTGTTTCAGGACCACTACTATTCTGCTTGGTTGGGTTAGTAATCAGATGAATGCTGGAACTCGACGTTTCAAGTCAAGTCACACCCTCCCTGTACCCGGCACCTCCACCAAAGCTAGACGACATAGCAAAAGTCTATACAATTACCGGTCTCTATAGTTGTCGTCGATGGTGTCGGAGCCGACATCGTTGGCTTGGTCTGCTTTAAATTAAAGTCCCCCACTTAAAATCAGTTATGTAAGTTGAGTATACGAATTTATTTATTTTATTTGTTGGTCAAGTATTTCATTTCGCGATTCCTTACAAACAACGTTTTTAATTGTATGGCTCCATCTTGCCACACCAGATTTAAATACATTTTTTTAAATATCATTATAACAATTCCTATTAATTATAGTTAGTTGTTTCTTCTTTTTCATGAAAAGCGATATAGGACACCGAACATATTTAGGCGCACAAGTTAAAATAAACATTCTAACACGCGGAAAACAACAATACTTCACACCTATATTTATATATTATTTATTGCTGCATTGCTGCATGCTATGCTATGACGCAACAGTTTAGATTGAGCGTTATATTTGCAGCATGTTTCGTAAAAGTGTAAAACATCCGAAGTTTTATCGTATAGAAAATTGATGCTATCACACCATATTTTTTAGTGTGAAGTATAATATAACAATATTACTCCATAGTCCATACCCAGTGCGGGATTCAAACCCACACTCCTTTGTTCCACAGTTTGTACCCGCTCTGTAACCATTGACAACTTCACACATCACAAGCTGTAAGTAAACATAAATAACTTCTTCTCTGACTTATGCAGTTCATGGTGGTGGAGCAGTCGTACTGTCACATGCATAAGTGTGAAGTATTGTTGTTTTCCGCGTGTTAGAATGTTTATTTTAACTTGTGCGCCTAAGCAAACAGCTCGGATCTCTCAAATGACAATGGATTGTTATTGTTATAAGCAACTTATTGCAGGATGTTTGGCACATATTTGCTGTCTCATTCCTTGAGATAATATTATACCCTGTTGCCCATATTTCTAGGATAACAACGCTATTTTCTTAGCAACATCGTTTTTCAACTTCCCCACTGTACACACATTCGTACGCGGACACAATGCATAAACGCTCTTTTTAGTTATTTACATAAATAAAGGCAAAACTTAAAATAAATATTATCTGCAAGCTACATAAGGAAAGTAATTATACCAAGCATGTATAGGCCTAAAAGTGATACGTTTTATTTCCTAATATACGATGCATTTTGACTGGTGTCTTCCCCGTTAGGTGAAATATTACTGGATAACCAGCCCACCTTTATTTTTAAGCTGTAATATACAAAACAATTGCTTTTAACATGAATAGAAAACAGCATAATAATTTTCAAAATAGTTTCAAATTAATTTGTCAAAATAGCTACGAAAAGCTATGTAAAAAAGCGCACATGCACATCATTGACAAATCTCCTCCCGTTCACCCGTTTAGCGATTAGCTCGATCAAATAAATCGTCAAGTGCAAGAGTCTTTGAAAGTGTAAAGCCGGCCCTCGAGCGAGCCCCCATATGTTGCGCGTCCCCCGCGCACAGATCATCGTAATGCCCGCCACTCGTGATCGGATGTCCGTGTGGTGGAGGCCAATAAGCTTAATGTGCCACGAGGAGTAGGACTAGATTGCCTGGCTTGTGTTGTATTGATTGCTAGTGACGTCAGCGAGATGCACGGGTTACACATCCTTGGTACTTCGCCATGCTGGCATTGTACCATTATGATAATAGCAAGTCCATATACAGCCTATGAATTACTCCCAAGCTCTTGTGATTAATAAATATATTTTATAACTTACTTACAATTAAAATAACATTCTAACTTCAGAAGCCAATAAGTGACAATGCTTCAAAAGTTATTTATTTCATACATATAATTGTTGTTTGCAGCGGAGAAATAATTTATTTATACTAGGGAAACGCCAAAGTCGTTGTTAAACGAGTGAGAGAGCCAAGTGTTGAGTACCCGGGAACATCCCCTTTCCTCCCATATACCTAAGGCTGGATCAAGCCCAGTATGGGGAATGATACCGGGTACTCAACACATGGCTCACTCACTCGTTTAACAACCACTTTGGCGTTTCCCTAGTTATTTAAATTGAACATTTAAAATGCGAATCATGTTCAAAACGTTTTAGCGTAAAACATTAACAAATTTCCAAGATAAAACAAAATCACCTAAGTTTTATTTCCCATTTTACACCCCTCAAAAATAATATGTGGGTGTAAAAATATAAAAAAGTTTGAGTAAACGGGTTTCGAACCCCAACCCTCCGTGCGGTAGGCTCAATGCTTACCAATGGGCCATGTCAACTAGGTAGATTTCGTCCCGCTAGCTGCTACTAAACAAATGCTATCGATATTTTAAAAAAATCACATTTTTATTTATTGTAGGATTAAATCGCAATGGATCTAGCTAATTTTGTTAGCAGTTCTCAGTAAACTCGTACCGGATGTATGTTTAAAATTTCAGCTCAATCTGTTCAGCGGTTCGGCTGATTTTCGACGTACAGACAGACAGACAGACAGAATCACAGAATGAGGGCCGTTTGAGTTGAATGGAGACACTCGGTCGCTCCGCTCCCTCGTTTAACTAGGGAAACGCCAAAGTCGTTGTCAAACGAGTGAGTGAGCCAAGTGTTGAGTACCCGGGAACATCCCCTTTCCTCCCCTATACCTAAGGCTGGATCGAGCCCAGCATGGGGATTGATACCAAGTACTCAACACATGGCTCACTCACTCGTTTAACAACGAATTTGGCGTTTCCCTAGTTATTTAAATTGAACATTTAAAATGCGAATCGTGTTCAAAACGTATTAGCGTAAAACATTAACAAATTTCCAAGATGAAACAAAATCACCTAATTTTTATTTCCCATTTAACACCCCTCAAAAATAATATGTGGATGTAAAAATATAAAAAAAGTTCGAAGTAACGGGAATCGAACCCCAACCCTCCGTGCGGTAGGCTTAATGCTTACCACTGTGCCATGTAAGCCACGCAAATTACGTTCCGCTAGCTGCTACTAAACAAATGCTATCGATAATTTAAAAAATCACATTTTTATTTATTGTAGGCTTAAATCGCAATGGATCAAGCTGATTTTGTTAACAGTTCTCAGTATACTCGTACCGGATGTCTGTTTAAAATTTCAGCTTAATCTGTTCAGCGGTTCGGCTGATTTTCGACGTACAGACAGACAGACAGAATCACAATGAGAGCCGTTTGAGTTGAATGGAGACACTCGGTCGCTCCGCTCCCTCGTTTAACTAGGGAAACGCCAAAGTCGTTGTTAAACGAGTGAGTTAGCCAAGTGTTTTGACTTCTAAAACCGGACCGTCTGGTCACCTTACAGGAACTCACTCTGCTTGCCACAATAATTATTTAAATTGAACATTCAAAATGTGAATCGTATTCAAAACGTATTAGCGTGAAACAGTAACAAATTTCCAAGATAAAACAAAATCACCAAATTTTTATTTCCCATTTAAACACCCCTAAAAAATAATATGTGGGTGTAAAAATATAAAAAAGTTAGAACTGACGGGTATCGAACCCCATCAATCCGTGCGGTAGGCTATATGGTTACCACTAGGCCATGCAGGCCACGTCAACCTCGTCCCGCTAACTGCTACGAAACAAATGCCATTGATATTATTAAAAGTCACATTTTTATTTATTGTTGGCTTCTATCGCAATGGATCAAGCCAGGCAGTGGCGGCGCCAGACAAAAATCATTGGGGGGGAAGAGGATGAACAAGGTAATAAAGTGGGGGGGCAATCAGTGGCGGGTAGCTGGGGTCTGGGGCGAAGCCCCAGCCGCCGGAGGCTCTTTCGGCAAAGGCGAAAAAAATTTTCACCATACTACAGTTATTTCGTCATGTTTTAACTGAAAAATGGCAACTGTAGGGATTACCGTTTTGTTTATACAAGGATAAACACTTGGTAAAATAAACACAAATATGTACAGTTTGTTGTATTTAATTTGTGATTTGATGATTTAATTTTAGTAATGTTACAGTGCAAAAACAAACAAAACAAAAAACTCGTTCTGGAACAGTCGCTTCTTTTATAATTATAAGCATTACTGGAATTACGGTAGGGACAATTTATTATAAAATGCAATCGATATACATTAATTTAGAACAGTGTACTACGACTGGGGGGCAAGCGGGGGGGCAGGCCATATTTTGGGGGGGCAATTGCCCCCCCATGCACCCCCGTAGCGCCGCCACTGGGATCAAGCTGATTTTGTTAACAGTTCTTAGTAAACTCGTACCGGATGTCTGTTTAAAATTTCAGCGCAATCTGTTCGGCTGATTTTCGACGTACAGACAGACAGTCAGACAGAATCACAGAATGAGAGCCGTTTGAGTTGAATGGAGACACTCGGTCGCTCCGCTCCCTCGTTTAATTACGCTTGGTATTGGGACATTTAATTTCCGAATTATATGTTCAAAATTTCCGAATTCGCTTGATTGATGTCATATTGTGCCAAATGTGCTATCGAATGTGTGAATTTTGTATTTGCAACAAGATGATTAATAAATGGGATTTCTTACATTGACATAATAGTTTCTTATAGCTTGAATGTCCTCATAAGAATAAGTTGCTTCGCAGCATTGTTGTAGCTTCATTAATTTAAAGTTTCAAGGTATGTTTCACTGTTTTCACGAACGTGTATGGTTTCGTATTATGGTTTGGAAATATTTATTTAAGTAGGGTCTATAACAATATATTATTAAATGTTTACAGGTTACTACAAACAAAACGGTAGGCCTATGGTTGATGTACCTCAAAGGACACTTAACAGATGATGTTCACTCTATAGTATGCAGTAACTCATCCTTAGGATAAAAATTAAAACTTGCAGTTTCGAATCATATGTATAAAACGCATATATTTGGGAAGTAAATCTTTACGATGGTATAGGATAAAATGATTTTTTAAAGCAAGTAGGTTATTGAGAATTTTAATAAAATAAATGTTAGGAATGTAAGCTATTTCATGAGAATCGTGTCCTGAAGGTACAGAACAGTAACAGTAGAAGGGCCCTCTCGCTCACCCCAGCTCTTCATCGCTGCCAAGTCTTTGTGCGGCGAGCCAAGTCAACACCCTCGAGGCGACGTGACGTATTCTCACCATGGGGATCGGGTGATGAGCTGACTTCGGACCAATTGTTACACACAAAATACGTCTTAAAAAGTGGATTTGTTTATTTTCGTTTAAGATACCTGCTTGACGAAACAAAGTTTTTTTCCAAAGCAAATAATTTTGGTAAAATCGTAAGGAATGTCAAGGATTTATTATAGGAATCTGACGTAAGCATTTCTGACAGGAATTCCGAAATAAGTTTAAATATTCCCCAATTGCAGTTTCTGATTTTTAGAAATCCTTGAAATCCTTCGTTTGATGTAATCGTTAGTAAATCAGTTTTTATTTTTATTTTCGTTTTTATTTTTTAATGTTTTTTCTTTCTTAACTGTAAATTTCCAATTTGATTCATTTTCATTTGGGCCATTTATTTTTACATATTGTTTCCAAATTTTGTATAATATACTCTTAAAATTTGTTATAAAAAGTATTGAATTACTGTATATACAAATTATTGTAATATTAGGCCTATTATTTAGAAATTTGTGTAATAAGTATAACTGTTTATTATTTAGTGTGCATTTATGTAAAGTTAGTTTTATTTACTGTCCTCGATTGTAAATCGGTTTATTGACTGAACAGGATAGACGTAAATTAAAATAATCATTTTATTATGTAATGTCTGCATGGTTGCAAAACATTTGTGTTGAGTGTATGACTGGAATCGAAATAGTAAACAGTAACATCCTGTACACAGTAACATCCCTACTGTACTGTCACCACGGAAATTAGAATTTATAAGATGAATTCATATTTACATTTCTTAAAAATATGAAACACCAACATGCACCGTTTCTTTTAGTTGTCAAGAGGAAATGGGACATGGTGTTGGTAATTCAATTACTCCGTGTGATTGATGCAGGCTGCAATCGTTTGTAATCAATTAAGAAGTAGTTTCATATCCCGCATTAGACATGTGAAGTTTTAAATTACCCTTTACACTTTCGTCTAGTCATCCATGCACCCCACACCTTATAATAGAGACGAAATACATAGGCTTAAACGAAACTAGACACAAAGCATCAGCTTTCTGTTTGTCATTAAAGACGGGGACGCTTCAGTATGATAATCAATCATCAATCATCAATATGATCGTATTTTTTCCACTATTTCATGGTTAGAAATTGGTTTCAATTTAAAATGATTTTACTAGTATATATTATTAATTTCCCCATAAAAATGATATCAGATCCCATTTTGCAGATTATTAGTTTTGTTTGACATTCATCTTTTTCTTGAATAAATAACTACTCGTACCCCAGCAATACAACATTAAACTTGACCCAACTTTCTTTCCTCTATTTCAAGTTTAGATAATCATTTTCCACACAACTGTCTCATATCATTAACTTTTTTTGTAATACCACATTATAACTACACACTCGATTTGACCTTTATTGTTGAAAGAATATTTATTCTCCGGCCAAGGTTAATATATAAAATATTACTTCTTTATGTTTAATGTTTTGGTTTTCGCCAAGTTTTTTGGTTGCAATGAAACATTAACAAAACACAGAGAGAAATTGTAATGTGATTTTTAACAATAATTAGCTACCCTGGTTTCGTTTAAAGAAGTTTCTACGGCGATAAACAGAAGAAAATAACAGAGAACCCGAGAAAGAAGTTGGAGTAGCTTAGAAATATTGTTCTAATAAATCAAATAAAACATAAACTTGGGAAAGTTTTTAAAGAAGGGTGTTTATTATAATATGTCTATCCAGGGTAACAAGTACCGCATCTTGCAAATATTCTGTTAACTATTATTCCAGGTCAGAAAGTAACACTGTTTAAATTTATAGTTGTAAAAAAACCTTGAGACAATATCCGTTGAACTGGGGACAGATGGTCCCTGGGCGACTACTGTTGCCTAAACGTCGTGCCCCCCCCCCCGTCATTGTTCCCTCCAGTTGATTGCGAGACAAGGGCGCGAGAGGGCGTCGTTTTCGTCACGTCGTTGAGTTTGTTGTATGAAGTTAGTCTAGAATGTTCGAAAACACGACGCGACGGAGCAATTAAATAACTCCACTTCATTGCTCGGTGAACAATTTATTGCAGTGTATGCGCGTGCGCAGAACGTGACGTCATACTGAGAAGCCAAGGTGAGGGCAGGGGCCATGTGTGAATGTTTGCCCTACTCTAACAATTCACTTTTTTATTGAATTACCATGACAAAATGTCAATGGGAAGCCAATTTTTGCGGCGGTTTAGTAGGTACCAATCAGATTTGAATAATGTCACATACGGTACTTCATAAAGTTATTTAAAACACAACTCGTGAGTGTTTTTACAGTGTATTTCATGAAAATTCGTTATGATTAATAATAGAAATTTGGTTAAAAAAAAATAAAACTTGTTTGTGGTGAAAATGCTTTATTGCAAATATGCATTATTATCTCACCTTATGCATATGCTTCTGGTCAAGTATTGTGAACACGCGTGTCTCCTAGACATTTATTGTGACTAACTCTATGAAATAGGTTGTGTAAGAGATTTAGCCCCATCATCTTAAGGTTGATCTATCGGCCTAATAAAAAACTTCCTAAATATTTTTTTATCAAATCAACAGACATAGATAATCAATTATCATCATTTGACATTGCCAAAACTATTTTTTATTTATTTTTCGGTTGAGCGGTACGCCCAATATAGATGTTTATAGTGAAATTTATGACGTATACCCCGGACATATTCCTGCTCATAATTTTTGGGTTAGAAGGCTCATTTTTGTTCCTATTTATAACACGTCCTCTTGCCTACAAACTGACATACTTGAAAAAATGTTCTCGTTAATATCTTGCACGGTACGATTTTTTTCTTCTCCCGGTACAAAGTTAGTATTTGTACCGGCGGGGGAAAAAATGTGTACCGTGCGAGATATGAACGGAACAAAATTTCCAAGTATGTTAGTTTGTAGGCAAGAGTACGTGTTACAAATAGGAACAAAAATTAGCCTTCTAACCCAAAAATTATGAGCAGGAATATGTCCGGGGTATACATCATAAATTTCACTATAAACGTCTATATTGGGCGTACCGCTCAACCGAAAAATTAATAAATCATAGTTTTGGCAATGTCAAATGTTGAAGCTTGATAAACTATGTCTGTTGTTTTGATAAAATAATATTTAGGAAAATTTGTATGAGGCCGATAGATCAACCTTAAATTCTTCCATAATGGCAAAGTCTAAAGGGAGTAAAAATAGTATGTAACACTCCACTGTGTATTGACATGTATCAGAAGAATAGACTTACATATTTATTTATGTAATAATGTACCATAGTAGACATAATAGAGACTGGGGAATTTTTAAAAAAGAAGGCGAATTCTATGTTATTTTTTTCTTTCTTTAAGCTCCTAAGATGATACACAGCACAGATGTGTATCTGTATGTCCGCAGTAACATATAGGCCTATGTTGGACCCTATGTTGGACCGCGCCACACGCGTGCAGAGTATTATCAGAGTCGATCAAGAAGTTTCCCCTTTGGGGAGGTCCCCTTACTCCCAAGTCAAAACGGAATCTAACGCTCTGCACGCTGAGGGCGGCTCAAATGTGAAACTAATAAAAGCACTGCACACTAAATACGGTCAGTAGATTATCGATATGCAGTGACAATGCAATTAACAAAACAACAGACCAGAACAGACGAAACGTCAAACTTTAATTTTATTACTGAATAGGGGCCCAGGGCCCTAGACTTTTAAAACGATGTACTTTTGATTTATTATTGTACTATAAAGTGTTGCGCAGGTGTCACTGACATTTTTGTGCGAAAAATAATGATATGGGTTGTTTAAGCCTTACGGATGTAAGTGTAGCCTAGACCCAAGGCCACAATACAGTTTTCAGACGTAAGTACGTAATAAGTAGTAAATCGAAATCTTGAACAATACATATTGTCGGCCTAGGTCCTAAGCTTAGGTCTACTCCATCAGAAATATCCTCATGAATAAAGAGAGTTTGCTTTATGCCAAAACATTCGCCAACATTCGATCGTATTTAATATTTTGACGTTTCCTTTCACGCCATTGGTCGCCAACGACTGTTAACTACTGGTAGAAAAGTGACGTAGTTTTTTTGAAGTAGTTCCATCAATCGTCACACAGAGTCGCGCAGAACGTTAGATTCCAAACACCAAAAACCGACTTTTTATTTAACCCAGGGCGGTATAGGGAGTTGAAGGACCTCCCCAACGGAGAAACTTCTTTATCGACTCTGGTATTATGGTTACCCCACAGTTAAGCCTTTTTCAGGCTTTGTGGGTTTTTTTATTATATTCTTGTAAGATTTATTTCTGTAGGCCTATGTAACATTAATTATTTATTTGTCCAATTTTGCTATGTTGTATGAGTCATGTAGGTGCTATGTTCTATGACAATAAATAAATTTGTATATAATTTTTTTTTTTTTAAAAAAAAAGGATCTGTCAGGAGTGATCGCTCATCATCGTGTTATTTATTGTTAACTTCATAATATTAAACTCATTGAGATTGAATGGGGTGAGGGAGTTCAGTGGAGATGTTTCATTATACACTATTAGTTTATTTAATACGTTTATCTCTCTTTTAGAATGACAAAAGGTCCCATTCTGTTGAAATTATTCGCTTCAAATCCAACGAAGCAACAAATTAATTAATTTAATATGTGAACAAACTAAAGTGTATGACCAGAATTGAACTATATCACCAACGTTAAGTGTGCGTTTCTCTTGCTTTTCTTTGTTAATTCGTTGTTAGTGTGAGGTGTGGGTTCTCACAGATAAGATATATTAAAGCCAGAGTTTGACCTTGGTATTTGCCCCTTGTTTTAAGACTGAGCGAAGTGATATATATTTTAGACTTGGGAATATTTTCTTGTTTCCACAACGACGTAAACCGAGACAATGAACGGGCGATTGGAATAAAAGACACCGTTAACTATCAATATAAGAAAATAAATAACATTTACATTGTATTTAATTCAATCTTTAAAAAAAATTCACACCATCAGGGAACCAAGTATCGAACCCGGGTCTCTCGCTCGCCATGGTATAGAAATAACAGGAGTGTCAGTGGTAGCCGGGAGGTTGGAGTTCGATGCCCGAAACCAGCAAAACTGTCTGGAATCTGCATCTGCTTTTTAGGTTTCCTTTAGTTGGTTGAAATATTCTTCCTGTAAAACTAAATACCCCCACCTAAAGCTACCAACCTTTGTGTTCACCCACAGCGTTGGGCTACATTCCTACGAAAAGTTTTTTAAAAATGGATTGATTGGTGGGAATGAAGCCCGCAACGTTCCGAGTACGAGTGAGTCGTCTCCATCAGTTGCAACTGAATTGAATACTGTTGGTGTGTACAATGAGGGGGGTGGGGGGTAATCGAGGTAGCGGGGTGGAAAACATCTCGTTATACACGGATCACAGCTCAGTGCCTCATAGAGCGCAGCGGGCGACGACTAGGGGAACTAATCAAGTGCTTATTCAAACATCTTCAAATGACGCAAATGATAACTAACTTTTTATCGAATAGTGTGAACAATTATTTGTAGTGTGTGTGAGTTCAGGGGTGCGGACGTAAACACCCCCCGGGTCGGGGAGCACTCTGCTTGCTTCGAGTGTACTCGGGAGTACTCCGGGGGCACAATCACTCGCCTGAGAGTAAGATTACGATACACACACAATGTTTGAGTTTATTTTACTCACAGCTTGGGGACATACTTGGACACAGAAGGATCAACGTTCTTGTCCCACTTTTAAAAGGTAACGTTTACTATAATGGTTTGAAACCTGATTATCGAAAGCTGGTTGGGGATGATTATGGGTTTAATACTAGTCTGAACCCAACCAGTTAAGCAAATTAGGTGCTAACATTGATGTACATCTTGATTGTGGGCCATACAATAATTGAATACAACAGTGATTTATGATTGTAATGAAATTACTTCTTCAAGTATCACTGAAAATATCGTATACAGTGTATTGAATTTATTGACCTACTAGGCCGCTTCGCGAACGTTTTTTTTTAGTCGCGTTGATGGATGAGCTTTTTTAAGTTTTTAGTATGCGTGGGATCTCTTACTTCTTCAAGTTCCATTGCAAAATCATTTTTGTTAAATTAAAATAATTTTTATAAAGTAGCACTAATTGCTATCCCTGGTAGAAATATTTGTATGCCAAACGGTCGCCAAGCGGTCACCAACAGATCACCAAGGCTTATTTTTGATTGCCAACAGGTTACCAAGTGATTACCAAGGGTCGCCACCGAAATTTCAAAAGAAATATATGACAGCCAAACGTTCACCAAAAGGCAGCCAACGGGTCACCAACTCTGCAATGCAGTATTTTGACACAAAAACGACCTGTTGGCGACCATTTGGCTGCTGTTGGTGATCACTTGGCGATCACTTGGCATCAGTTGGTGAACTAGTTGGTGACCTGTTGGTGACCACTTGGCAACCATTTGGCAACCAAATATTTTTACTAGGGATGCTAATAAGAATATCAAATATCTGTAGGCCCGAAGATTGCTTTATGATCGCATTGTAGGTGATTGTTGTCAAGTTTCTATTATTAGTTATTGTTACACCTAAAAAAAACTCATATTAAAACCTTTATTTCTATGGATTCTGGCTAACTTTTTCAACTTTTCTTTCAAAAGGTACTACAGCACCATGACCTTAATAATTGTAAAATATGAACGTTGTAGCCCCACCCGTTTGGTCAGAATCGGCACAAATGTCACGTAAATATCGCTCTAAAAATCGAAAAAAATCGTAAAAGTACGATATTCATGAGAAATATTATTTTCTTCGATTGTACGCAAGGAACGCGAGGTCCCCTCCACTGGTGGTAAGGCACATGTTGTTATGGGGCCTTGCTCTACTCTTGCCACCAGCAATGTGCTTGTATTACTGTAATTCAATCATGTTGAAAATAAATAATAATAATAATAATAATAATAATAATAATAATAATAATAATAATAATAATAATAATAATAATAATAATAACTTTCATCAAGATCGCATTTGCCGTTTGCTCGGTAGAGAGCAAACAGACAAAAATACAAAAAAAATACATCGGAGCTAAATTTTTTTGAGGGGACAGTGAAATTGAAGTCTTCGCTTCGCTCATCCAATGATACATTATACAACCAGACCTAAATTAGCACATTTTGATACAAACTAGGCCGCTTCGCGAACGCTTTTTTTAGTCGCGTTGATGGATGAACTTTTTTGTAATTTTTCTGTTTGCGTGGGACCACATTACCTTTGCAAGTTCTTTTAGAATGCATTGTAGGTGATTGTTGTCAATTTTCTATTGTTACTATTTAATTGTTATTATAAACCTCAAAAAACTCATATTAAAACTTTTATTCTATGAATTCTGGCTAACTTTTTAACTTTTTTTCACAAGGTACTACATCACCATAACCTTAATGCCCATGTAAAATATGAACGTTGTAGCCCCACCCGTTTGGTCAGAATCGGCCCAAATGTCACGAAAATATCGCGCCAAAAATAAAAATAAAATCGTAAAAGAAGGATATTCATGATAAATATTTCTTCGATTGTACCCAAAAACGTGGCAGCTCCAAGTTCATAGATTTAGAAGGTCCCCTCCAATTTTCATCAAGATCGCATATGCCGTTTGCCCGGTAAAGAGCGAACAAACCGACAAAAATACAAAAACAAAAAAAAACACCCGAGCTATTTTTTTTTTTTTTTTTTGGGGGGGGGGGGGCAGTCAAATTGAAGTCTTCGCTTCGCTCATCCAATTATAAAAAATAACGTTCTTGTATATTTTTCGATGTATGACGTGTATTATCCTTTTGTCTACTATTCAAAACGTTGTTTCGTGGCTGAGTGTGGCAGACAGACCTCAAGTTCCGCCTCCACGCACCTAACAAGACAAGCGCAGACCACAGTTTACAAGGCAGTGGCAGACTTTTCACAAGTTTCCAGACGAGCGGAGAAAAGAAAAAGAAAATGGAAACCACCCCTACACAAATATATCACTGTGTGTTTTAAACTTTTCTATTTGCTTTACGGCAAAGACGGTATAAAGAAATAATTCAAGTCATCTTATAGCCACAAAAAACTAACAACACTGCTATTATATAAAACGCAATGAAAGTGTAGATGGAATCCAATTGTTGGAATATGAGAGGAGGGTCATATTCAAGAACGTTTTCAGCTTGCCTTATTCAATAATGGGTCAGAGGATAATATAGGCCAACCAATTTGAGAATTCTGAGACTTTCATATCACGACAATAATTATCATAACAAAACAACTATAGAATTGCGGTATTGATTTTTATATTTTAGCAATTACTATTTTCTTTGATCCCTCACAAATCCACTATAAAATGTACAATGCTTACCTTATGTCGATTATAAAATTCTCCATTCTTAAGTTTCCATTCCACCAAAATAAGTAATTATCTGTTATTTAATAATATTAAATGTGTTTGATTATGAAGTGTAAAATAGGCAAGGTCCTACAATATTAATATACTAAACACAAGATAAAGAAATAAATATGACCCGCACCAATGGGTTTAGGGGTAGATGGCCTTCCTGAAGGGTGTGACGTCTGGCCATTCTTGTTGTTAGAGTGCACGCAGGGGTTGTTGTTACAGGTGAGGGATGGTCTCCCACCCTTATACAGGGCAATGTCCGAGAGAGAGAGAGAAGGGTGCATTATTCCCGAGGCTACACAAACATTCTAGGTAAGGTGGATGACGTGGGAAAACTGAGACAGATCCTACGATTACGTATCTCCACAACAACACCCTCAAAATGCAAGGTTATGAAAACTTACCTTTATTCATCTTTTCTTTTGTAAAATAAACTAGGGAAACGCCAAAGTCGGTGTTAGACGAGTGAGTTGATGTAGTTATGCATTACACTGTAAGCTGTTAATTGGATGAGCGTAGCGAGCGAAGCGAAGATTCCATTTCACTACACTGGAGAAAAAAATCCGGAATGCTTTTCTTTTTTTTTGTTTGTATTATTGTGTGTTTGTTAACACGATTCCGGCTAAACCGATACTCCAATTACGATGAAATTTTATGGAGGCCTTCGAAATCTCTGAACTTAGAACTGCCACGTTTTTGAGCGTAATCGAAAAATTATTTCTCATTAAAATCGCCTTTTTACGATTTTATTCGATTTTTTAAAAATTTCTTCGACTACACACACTACAACAACTATATTTTTTATTCGATTATAATGATTTTTCACAGAACCTTAATTTTATGAATTAACATATTCGTGTGAAATTTGAGCGCAATCAAAAAATGTTTTATTATGAAAATCGCAATTTTACGATTTTTTCGATTTTTTAAACATTTCTTCGACTTGTAACACCTACATGCATTATCCGATTGTAATGGTTTTTTCACAGAACCTTAATTTTATGAATTCATATATTGGGGTGAAATTTGATAGCAATCGAAATGTAATTTCTCGTGAAAATCGCAATTTTACACTTTTTTCATAAAAAAAATTCTTCAACTTATAACACCTACTTGTTTTATCCGATTGTAATGATTTTTTTATAGAACCTTAATTTTATGAATTAATATATAGGTGTGAAATTTGAGCGCAATCGAAAAATAATTTCTCATGACAATCCCAATTTTACGCTTATTTTCGTTTAAAAAAAATTACGCTCATCCAACAACGCGCCTGAAAAAGCGTTTGCGAAGCTTCCTAGTTTACAGCATGCTTAATGTTGGGTGATGTTTTGAGAATTATATTAACAGGACCAGTGCAACTGTTACTTCACTTCACTGGATATGCAAATATACACTACGTCATGTAGTTATGCATCACTCGGCGAGCTGTTAATTTACAGCACGGTCAATGTTTGGTGATGTTTTGAGAAGTATATTTCATTTCATTTCATTTTATTATTTATCATACATCATACAGATTATGACTGATTTCGTCATTTTTAAACAATATATACATTATCATATATTTTTATTACAATTATTAATAATTCAGTACATAAAATCAGACACTTTATAGAAAGCACTATCCAATAGATATTCCTTAAAAACAGATTTAAAACGATGAAACGAGTCAATTTTCTTAAATTCAGTCGGTACCCTATTGTACAATCTCTCACAGGACCAGTGCAACTGTTATTTCACTTCACCGGATATGCAAATATACACTACGTCAAGTAGTTACGCATGCATCACACTGTTTTGAGAAGTATATTTACAGGACCAGTGCAACTGTTATTTCACTTCACGCGGTTAATTGATGTTTTTTACGTCTTATTGAATGCTGTGATTGGTTGATTTAAAATTTTACAGCATTTGTGCTGCGTTTCGCGAACTACTGCACGAGTAATGTATTTAAACAGCACCATACTTAATGTCTTGTGTTGTAAATTTACATCCCGTTTTAACAGTGTAGCAGGAACTCATCACCAGAGAAAGGGAGGTAAGAGATTGCATGTCTATAAAGTCGACAATATAGAAACAGGCATCTATTAGCTGCTGTAGTTTTTCGAAAACGTTCTTTGCGGATGCCTGTCTGGTTACGTTACCTGTTAATTCAAACTTACCTGTTAATTTTGGGATTATAGTAACCACCCATAAACGATATACAACTCCACAAATAATTAAAGTCTTTATTTTCGACTTGGCGAAGCTTAAGGCCATACGGCCTTTTGTTCTGCTTGACCAAGAATACAGATAAAAACGCATACCCAGATGTAAATATAAGTCAATTCATAAACTTCATATCAAATACAAGTAAATTAATTAAAAATATCAAAATTTACTGCCAAGGAGGCTAAGTTTATCTTAATAAACTTCATATAAAATCCAAAAATGTAAATTCAAAATATCAAAATTGGCTGCCACATGCACTTTTGTACTTTCAATCTCTATAGTTTCTCCTGCGAATACTTATTCTCCACTTGATCCTTCATTATCCTTCCTTTCCAGTTTCCACCTTCTTTGTCCTTTCTTTCTAGTATCCAACTTTTTTGACATCAGCTGTTCCTATTGTTGTCCAATTTTTGACATCAGCTGTTCCTATTGTTGTTGTAATTTCTTTTGTTATAAAATATTGAAAAAAACGTTAAATGTCAAAAATGAGAATTTAAAAAATCAATAGTAAAATAGAAAAAAAACTTTGGATACACAAACCTATACTTGTTAGGCTAAAGTACTATACTACACTGTTGCAACTTTATAACACAATATTAACCTACTAGATAATCAGATCTGCAACATAAAACCAAAAGAAAAAACACGACATTTACTAGCTGGTAAGCGTGTATGAGCGCCTAGACTAGACACATAAGTTTCGTAAGAAAAAATGCGCCTGACTCGTCCACTAACATGGAATAGTATAGTACCTGCGATGCCTCTCAAATCAAAGAGACCTCATATCAACGATACCTGTAAATTCAATGGGAACCACCCATAAACGATATACCACCTGAACAACTACCCACAAATACGACACAAACCTATACTATTTAGGCTATAGTACTACACTGTTGCAACCTTGTAACACAATATTAAACTACTAGATAATCAGATCTGCAACATAAAACCAAAAGAAATAACACGCCATTTACTAGCTGGTAAGCGTGTATGAGCGCCTAGACTAGACACATAAGTTTCGTAAGAAAAAATGCGCCTGACTCGTCCACTAACATGGAATAGTATAGTACCTGCGATGCCTCTCATCTCAAGGTGACCTTATATCAACGATACCTGTTAATTCAATGGGAACCACCCATAAACGATATACCACCTGAACAACTACCCACAAATACGACACAAACATATAACTATAATATAGTATATAGTACTACACTGTTGCAACTTTGTAACACAATATATAAAACTACTAGATAACCAAAAGAAAAAACACGACATTTACTAGCTGGTAAGCGTGTATGAGCGCCTAGACTAGACACATAAGTTTCGTAAGAAAAAATGCGCCTGACTCGTCCACTAACATGGAATAGTATAGTACCTGCGATGCCTCTCAAGAAGGAGACCTCATATCAACGATACCTGTTAATTCAATGGGAACCACCCATAAACGATTACCACCTGAACAACTACCCACAAATACGACACAAACCTGTACTATTTAGGCAATAGTACTACACTGTTGCAACTTTATAACACAATATTAAACTATTGATAATCAGATCTGCAACATAAAACCAAAAGAAATAACACGCCATTTACTAGCTGGTAAGCGTGTATGAGCGCCTAGACTAGACACATAAGTTTCGTAAGAAAAAATGCGCCTGACTCGTCCACTAACATGGGAATAGTATGTACCTGCGATGCTCTCATCTCAAGGTGACCTTATATCAACGATACCTGTTAATTCAATGGGAACCACCCATAAACGATACACCACCTGAACAACTACCCACAAATACGACACAAACCTATACTATAATATAGTATAGTACTACACTGTTGCAACTTTGTAACACAATATAAAAACTACTAGCTAATCAGATCTGCAACATAAAACCAAAAGAAATAACACGCCATTTACTAGCTGGTAAGCGTGTATGAGCGCCTAGACTAGACACATAAGTTTCGTAAGAAAAAATGCGCCTGACTCGTCCACTAACATGGAATAGTATAGTACCTGCGATGCCTCTCAAAGGAGACCTCATATCAACGATACCTGTTAATTCAATGGGAACCACCCATAAACGATATACCACCTGAACAACTACCCACAAATACGACACAAACCTGTACTATTTAGGCAATAGTACTACACTGTTGCAACTTTATAACACATTTTAAACCTACTAGATAATCAGATCTGCAACATAAAACCAAAGAAATAACACGCAATTTACTAGCTGGTAAGCGTGTATGAGCGTCTAGACTAGACACATAAGTTTCGTAAGAAAAAATGCGCCTGACTCGTCCACTAACATGGAATAGTATAGTACCTGCGATGCCTCTCAAGGAGACCTCATATCAACGATACCTGTTAATTCAATGGGAACCACCCATAAACGATATACCACCTGAACAACTACCCACAAATACGACACAAACCTATACTATTTAGGCTATAGTACTACACTGTTGCAACCTTGTAACACAATATTAAACTACTAGATAATCAGATCTGCAACATAAAACCCAAAGAAATAACACGCCATTTACTAGCTGGTAAGCGTGTATGAGCGCCTAGACTAGACACATAAGTTTCGTAAGAAAAAATGCGCCTGACTCGTCCACTAACATGGAATAGTATAGTACCTGCGATGCCTCTCAAGGAGACCTCATATCAACGATACCTGTTAATTCAATGGGAACCACCCATAAACGATATACCACCTGAACAACTACCCACAAATACGACACAAACCTTTACTATATAGGCTATAGTACTACACTGGTGCAACCTTGTAACACAATATTAAACTACTAGATAATCAGATCTGCAACATAACACCAAAAGAAATAACACGCCATTTACTAGCTGGTAAGCGTGTATGAGCGCCTAGACTAGACACATAAGTTTCGTAAGAAAAAATGCGCCTGACTCGTCCACTAACATGGAATAGTATAGTACCTGCGATGCCTCTCAAGGAGACCTCATATCAACGATACCTGTTAATTCAATGGGAACCACCCATAAACGATACCACCTGAACAACTACCCACAAATACGACACAAACCTATACTATTTAGGCTATAGTACTACACTGTTGCAACCTTGTAACACAATATTAAACTACTAGATAATCAGATCTGCAACATAACACCAAAAGAAATAACACGCCATTTACTAGCTGGTAAGCGTGTATGAGCGCCTAGACTAGACACATAAGTTTCGTAAGAAAAAATGCGCCTGACTCGTCCACTAACATGGAATAGTATAGTACCTGCGATGCCTCTCAAGCAAGGAGACCTCATATCAACGATACCTGTTAATTCAATGGGAACCACCCATAAACGATATACCACCTGAACAACTACCCAGAAATACGACACAAACTATACTATATATAGTATATAGTACTACACTGTTGCTACTTTATAACAAATTATTAACCTACTAGATAATCAGATCTGCAACATAAACCCAAAAGAAATAACACGCCATTTACTAGCTGGTAAGCGTGTATGAGCGCCTAGACTAGACACATAAGTTTGTAAGAAAAAATGCGCCTGACTCGTCCACAACATGGAATAGTATAGTACCTGCGATGCCTCTCATCTCAGGAGACCTCATATCAACGATACCTGTTAATTCAATGGGAACCACCATAAACGATATACCACCTGAACACACTACCCACAATACGACACAAACCTTACTGTTTAGGCTATAGTACTACACTGTTGCAACTTTATAACACATTATATACCTACTAGATAAATCAGATCTGCAACATAAAACCAAAAATAACACGCCATTGACTAGCTGGTAAGCGTGTATGAGCGCCTAGACTAGACACATAAGTTTCGTAAAAAAATGCGCCTGACTCGTCCACTAACATGGAATAGTATAGTACCTGCGATGCTCTCAGCAAGGAGACCTCATTATCAACGATACCTGTTAATTCAATGGGAACCACCATAAACGATATACCACTGAACAACTACCCACAAATTCGACACAAACATATACTATAATATAGTATATAGTACTACACTGTTGCAACCTTGTAACACAATATTAAACTATTGATAATCAGATCTGCAACATAAAACCAAAAGAAATAACACGCCATTTACTAGCTGGTAAGCGTGTATGAGCGCCTAGACTAGACACATAAGTTTCGTAAGAAAAAATGCGCCTGACTCGTCCACTAACATGGAATAGTATAGTACCTGCGATGCCTCTCAAGGAGACCTCATATCAACGATACCTGTTAATTCAATGGGAACCACCCATAAACGATATACCACCTGAACAACACTGTTGCAACTTTACACAAACCTATACTAGTTAGGCTATAGAACAACACTGTTGCAACTTTATAACAAAATATTAAACTACTATAAAATAAGAACATCTGAATATGATTATTTAGTTATTCTTCGTGTTAGTACTCACTTATTTGCCACGGAGTTCATAGAGTTCTTTCAAATATGTCTATGTATGGTTGGATAGGCACCAAGCTCGTGTAACGGTTCCTGTCATTCATTTTTTTTCGATCCACGGGTACCTGACACATAAAATAAAATTGTTAACATGTTACAATTTTAATTTCAATAATAACTGTTGTGCAATAGTTATTAATAATTGATGAGCTATAAAACATTTTGCCCAAAAATGTTTTGTTTAACGAAAACTTTTTGGCTTTTCCTGGAAATTTTTCATTTGTCAAATTTATCCTTGTTCCGGGGAGCTCTTCAAATTGTTGTCTGTTGATTGGATTTTGTTGGTCTTTATATAGTATTCTCAACAATGACAATAAATTGTCGGCTGTTGCTTGGTTCCAGCGCAATTGATTGTTGTTATTCCCAGTGCCTTCTAAATGGCACAATAGTCAGTCTCGGCTTGGCATTGAATCCCTTATTAAATTATGTGACCGTAGAGAATAAAATAAAATCTATGAAGTGACTATACGAATAAAATAAAATCTATGAAGTGACTATACATTAATGCCTGATCACAGTTGTAATTTCGGATTAAAAAGTTGAAGAAAATGTATACAAGGTTGGTATTATTTTGTAGAATATAAGTATTCTGGTTTTAATAATTTTATCAGTGCAGTGAATTATATATCTGTGGAAGAAATAATATAGGGCAATGCCAGAGTCGATAAAGAAGTTTCCCCTTTGGGGAGGTCCCCTTACTCCCAAGTCAAACGGAATCTAACGCTCTGCGCGCTGAGGGCGGCTTAAATATGAAACTAATAAAAGCACCGCACGCTAAATCCGGTCAGTAAATAATCGATGTACAGTGACGCTGCATATCAACAAATAACAAACAAAACGTCAAACTTCAATTTTATTTCAATCATATTAGCCCTGGGCCCTAGTCTTTTAAAACGATTTACTTTTGATTTATTATTGTACTATAAAGTGTTGCGCAGGCGTCACTGACATTTTCGTGCGAAATAATTTGAGATATGTCTTTTTCAATCCTAACGGACGTAAGTGTAGCCTAGGCCCAAGGCTACAATACAGTTTTCAGACGTAAGTACGCCCTTGGCATTCAATCGAAATCTTGAACAATACCTATTGTCGGCCTAGGTCCTAAGCTTAGGTCTACTCCATCAGAAATATCCTCATCAATAAAGATAGTTTTCTTTACTCCAAAACATTCGCCAACATTCGATCGTATTTAATATTTTGACGTTTCCGCCATTTGTCGTCATCGACTGTTAACTACTAGCAGAGTCGATAAAGAAGTTTCCCCTTTGGGAAACTTCTTTATCGACTCTGCTACTAGTAGAAAAGTGACGTAGTTTTATTGAAGTAGTTCCATCAATCGTCACACAGATGTCGCGCGGAACGTTAGATTCCAAACGCCAAAAACCGACTTTTTATTTAACCCAGGGCGGTATAGGGAGTTGGAGGACCTCCCCAACGGGGAAACTTCTTTATCGACTCTGGCAATGCCAAGCTGGTTCTCAAGGATTCTTCACCAGGATCGCATGATCGAGGTTTGGTCACAGGACTCTTTATATTGTGGTAGTGGTTCCAGTGGAACTTATACATGGCGGTGATCAAACATCGATCGTTCTGCACTCTGGTGGGAAATCTGTCGCCTTCCACAACAATAATGCACTGCCATCAAAATGTTGTAAACAATCCTATTTTATCAACGTCCAGACAACTGTGACCAAAGCCCGATCGCTCTGCGCTATGGTGGGAGATTAGTTTGATCAGAGTCGATAAAGAAGTTTCCCCGTTGGGGAGGTCCGCCATCTCCCAAGTCAAAACGGAATCTAACGTCTGCGCGCTGAGGGCGGCTCAAACGTGAAACTAATAAAAGCACTGCACGCTAAATACGGTCAGTAGATTATCGACGTGCAGTGACAATGCAATAACAAAATAACAAACGACACGTCAAACTTCAATTATATTTCAATCATATTAGCCCAGGGTCCTAGCCTTTTAAAACGATTTATTTTTCATTTATTATTTTACTATAAAGTCAAAGTGTTGCGCAGGCGTCACTGACATTTTCGTGCGAAATAAATTGAGATATGGGTTGTTTAAGCCTTACGGACGTAAGTGTAGCCTAGGCCCAAGGCAACAATACAGTTTTCAGACGTAAGTACGCCCTTGGCATTCAAATCGAAACTTTGAGCAATCCTGATTGTCGGCTTAGGTCCTAGGCTTAGGTCTACTTTAATAAAGAGAGTTTGCTTTATGCCAAAACATTCGCCAACATTCGATCGTATTTAATATTTTGACGTTTCACGGCATTCGTCGTCAACGACTGTCAACTACTAGTAGAAAAGTGACGTAGTTTTAGAAGAAGTTCATGAATTATCACACAGATCGCGCGAACGTTAGACCCAACGCAGACTTAAAACGACTTTTTATTTATAGAGTGATATAGCAAATTAAATTCGATGCGAAATTATATTTTTTGCTTGAATCTAGAGAAAGGATGCAAACTTACAAAAAAGCATGCCAGGCAGCCCTGTGGTTTTAGAGCAAATAATGCAAGACAAAAATATTGAACATAATATCGGAGCGTTTGTAAATCTGCATTTGATTAGTCAATAGTTCAAATAAAAATAATAGTTCCATCATCCAAAATTCGCAACATCGTCTATAATATGTTTTCTCCAAACCACAGGCTTCGCTGCAATCAGTTTCTAGATACTTTGCATCGTTCTCGAGATATCACGAAAAAATGTAATCTTCCGATGGTTAATTAATTCACGAGTATCCCACCTTTTATACCCAGGGCGGTATAGGGGTTGGAGGACCTCCCCAACGGTCTTTATCGACTCTGCTTTTAGTGGGGAATAAAAAAAAACTTTCACTTGTTCACAACTCAAGACTACTTTTCGTTCTTGTTAATAACTTCCCAGACTGTCCCTACAGAGTTTCACCCCAATCAAAACAAAATGCAGAAACCAAATCGTAATATGTAAGTTTTTTAATCGGGAGCAAGTAACTTTGTTTGTGTTTCCAGTACAACGTATATATTTTGTTTGAATTCGCAAATATAAAAGATACCAGTATAGTGGCGAAATATACCTAATGATAAGCCAACATTTATTGTGTGTCAGGAATGGGACAATCTAAACACTTGTACGCCAGATGCTGAGATGGTGGGTGTCGCCTGGCTACTACGACCAAGACTACGTGATGTGGCCTAGGCAAACACGGAGGTGACATGACGGATAATGTTGTGCTTGTGGATAAACACACGGCAAGCCACTCGTGAGGGGCCAGGACAGAAGCCTCGCCCGTACTCACGGCAAGCACACACAACTACTGGAAGGAACAAACATTACTTGGATAACATTGATCACTGCTTTTATTCACAAGATTTAGAAAACACAGACCAAAGTAATTACTTGGTTTAATTGAATATATGCTTCAATGAATGTTTTGGTAATGGTGTTGAAGGTATAACCCGATCTTGTGTATCTTTATAGATAAAGGGTTTTTAAAATAATACGAATCATTGATCACTCACACACACAATTTAATACAAATGTAGGTTTATGCATGCTGCACGAAAGACGTGTTGAAATTTTGCCAGACATAATTCTGTTTAAGCTTGTCCAGGGAACAGGGAAAATAATATAAAATTCATTTTACTGAAAGTTGATACGTGAAAGCTTGTGTTGTATACTTGCCATCTCATCGTATCGCATTGCGTACATTTAAAATGAGCATGTGAAATGCATCAATTCCACTGAAAAGTTATAGGTAATATGCTACTGAAAATCCTATATTTGGGATTTGATGAGTACAAATAAAATTTTTGCTTGAGAAATAATGGTTCTACAATATCGGCGTAGAAGTTATTATATTGCTCCCTTGTATGTAAATTAATAGTTGGAATGTAATTAAAAATAATCACATTCAAACTCTGTATTTATCACAATAAATAGTACTCTCATCTTCTTGTACACGATGCGCACATTGCTCTAATGATTGTCTTTATGTATTACAGTGTACTGAAAATAAATTGAAATTGAAAAAAATGCTACATTATTTTGAAAATTTTGTTTTTTTTCTTCCCGTGAACAATAACATGTAATTAGATAAATATTCGTTTGTAAATGTGTTTTTGGCCTCAACTCAAGGTGATCCTGCCTCCCATGCACCCACGTCCAGGTGCAATCAGCCGTCTGTTTGCCGAGCTCTGGAGTCACACCTAACAACGCGCTGGAAACTCGAGCCGAGGTGTCAACGTGTTTGCTCACGTCTGTCTAGTGTTCGAAACAGCTCGACAAACAGAGCCAAGCATCAAGCTATCATGGCTCAGGTGGCAGAGCAGAGTGCCTACAAACAAACATTACCAACAGCTTCCAAGTTCCAAGTACATTCCGTCATGCCTGCAGCTTGAGGACGGCCGGACGTGGGAGGGTTTCGGGACCATGTACCTCACAGATATCGGGAGGGATTGTTGTTTTTGGACTCGTAGACTAAAACAAAATCCCGAAGATTATTCCAAACTGGTTTTCATCCACGGAAAACACTCGGTGTAAATAACACTTTGTGGAATTTTGATTAAAAATTGGAACTTTCTGGAATCTATTCTTCTCCCGCTTCCAAAACAAACTCGTTGAGGCTCTAGCTCTTTTAAGTAAAAAATAATAAAGCAATTTTGGTTAAATTAATTGAACTTCATACCATAAAAGTGTGAATAGATTTGTAAAATTCATATAACCCTAATTTTACTTAAAGGATTGCAATTTGCAGTTTTCACACGTTCATAACGGATTTACAAAACGCTATTCTACGTACATAATAAATATAAGTGCATTCTACTTTTGTGAATCTCTTCCACCGTATACGACTAAAATCCCTACATGGTGATGATGTTAGTTTTCCACTTATCGATAAGTAGAATTGTCAGTACTGTATATTTTATAAATGTATTTTTGAAAACATTTCTTAATAGATTTACACAACTTTTTCATACAGGATAAAGCAAGTATGGTGTTAGTTAAACTGTATAAAGCGGCTTTATGTATCGTAAATTATCAATTTTGTCAGAATATATATTTGAATGCGTTAGAGAAAAAAAGTCATTATATAAATAGGTAAAAACGAACATTCAACTGCATAATATGGGATAGGATTGATAATGATTATGTGCTACAGCTTCTGGTGTATATTGTTACTGTTTGTATAATATAACTGTTGGCAATTTGGAAGGTTTATGGATTATTTTTGTGAATATGCTCGTAATGAGAATACTAAAATGACGTAGCGCAATTTGTTGTACCTATGTGCTTAATGTTAAAGATTACCACCAATATTAAAACCATGCGAAATTACTGATTTTTAGGTTATATCTCAAGAATGGTTCAAAATACCTAAAAACTGATTGCAGACAGTCATGTGGTTTTGTTAGGACAATATAATGCAAGGAAAAATATTCAAATATAATAATCGGTGCGGTTGTATTTTTGTATTTCAAATATGCATTTAATTAATTAAATATAAAATAAAACACTAAATTACCATCACATTAGAATGTTTTTTCGTTCAAGGTATAGTTCTCACAAAACCACATAGCTGTCTGCAAACAGTTTTGCGATATTTTGCATTGTTCTCGATGTATCAGTAAAAAATAATACTTCCGCGTGGTGTTAGTATTGGTGGTAGTCTCAGCCTAAATGTGAATGTTCTGCAGTTCATCCATGTCCCTGGATGCATTGTATTATATGCACAGTGTGTAGATATTGCATCATCGGTATAGCAGAACAGAGAAGACCTGATTGGTGATTATGGCTGGCTTGCGCTAACACCGCTATAACGGAGGACGATATTCATAATGTAGTGATTGCTTTTGATGTTTTACAAGGTTTCTTAATGAGTTTACGTTCTACATAGCGAAGCCTTTGAAAACACCACCGTATAAATTCACCCTGTATGCAACACCAATCCGGGCTTTGTTATACCGGGGAAAACTTTGCAAGCACAAATTTAGAAAATACATTGCTGAAAGACGGGAAAGTTTATACAGCTTACAACGTCGAAACTTTCCAGTGTATAACAACAATTTCCATAACGTGTTTACCGCTAGTATGAAGGTTTATGCGCGGAATTAAACAGCGACAGTTCCTTTGAATCCCGATACGATACGAAGCGAGTTATAAGTTAGGCCTCGTTTACGTGCATGCGTAAAGCGCTCGTTCTGTAAGCCACGTTCACAGTGGTCTGTGCGTGAACGTCAAGCGGGCTGCGGGGAGAGATTCGTCGAGCATTGCTTAGGCAGACCTTAGACAGAAACATTAGTGTAGGGTATACATCAGTCTTACTCGGTGTGACCCTCCTCAGGTGACAATAACTAGCTATAGCACAAAGTAATTTGTGAAGCGAATGTCCGAGAATCAGGATACATCAGAATCAAAATTCCTAAACTTCTTCACTTGAGTTTTGCAACGTACGTTTTTATAAAATAATTTGTATTCGTATTGTAATTTTTAGTTGATATTTTGTTTCTTCTTATTACGTGTGAATTTGTATTTGAAGAAAAATAAATAGTCAGGATTGCTGGTGACGGGATTCGAACCCTGACCACCCGAGTATATACGAGTTTCACGCGCTACGCATGACCGCCACTGTCGATAAGGTTTACTTGTGCATGCGGAGCCAAGTTCTTTGGATTCTAACTACACCGACCAGCTCCGGTCAATGTATGTGCGAGCTTGCAGCTTCTAGCGAAAGATCTTGTGAAAATATGAGCAGGGTTCAAACAACGTCTTCATTTGTTGATGATATTATTATGGAGTTTCATAGAATTAATCCATGATCTGATCGTATTCGTTGACTTATACAACCGTAACTGGCGTTGGAGTGATCATCAGAACGACAACATGACCGATTATTCCGCAGTGTTATGCAAGTCTCGAGACTTGCGCGACTCTACTCGAAGAAGTATTCTTTTTTGTCTAAGGGCAGACAAGCCCCTGGTCTGGTAACACTCACAGCCAGCCACTCAGCTCCACTTCCGCTCGGGTGTGACGTCACTTTCACTCTTGATCACTGTTGAATTAGTTTAACAAAGCTAATCGACTACGGCAGAGGGGAGCTTTCGGATACACCCTAAATAAGCTCGATGCGTCTATACACGCTTGTTTTATAGCTGTTCAAATGTTTTCGTTGGCCTTTAGCCTGATTGGCAGGTACATTCATCATACATTTTCAAAACAGAAAGTTTGCAATTAAATTATCAATATTTTTCCCAAGAAGCTCAAATGATTCTTTACCTATATGACGAGTACCAAAACCAAATTTAAATTCAAAATGCATTTATAAAATACGTTAAAATCAAAGTTTTAACTCCGCGCCATAACTGTGACTTAATTAGGAACAGGCACGAGGCCCTTCTTTATATAACTATTATAACGGAGGCTGTGCCACAAGTTCGGGCAGGGGAGTACCCATAAGTCGGGAGCGAAGTTTCATTGTCGAAGAATAGCACACGAATAAAGTCATATTGTGAATTGAAAGTTTTGGTGGAGGCGCCGGGTTCGGTAAAATCCCCGTTTAAAAATGCTAGCCCTGCCCCCTTGACACCAAAGTCACCAAACACATTCTGTATCATTGTCGAAGGGCAAAGTCAACAAAAAACGGATGTTTATTGGAGGTTACAAAACCTCGTATTTTTTTCGTATCATTATACACGTTTCCTTCTTAGACGTCCTGGGTTATTTTTTGGGAAATGTTCAGAAATATGTGGGGCCAACCACAGATTTATACACGCACACGCATAGACGGACGAGCGTACGTCGGAGGAAAGTGAGACTAATATTGGGGAACTTCGTTCTCTAATACCCGACTACAACATACACAAGATAAAAAGTCGAACATCAAATTACCACCTGTGATAGATGTCACTATAGTACACAACACAAGGCCCATTAAATCTCTACGCGCTCGCCATAGTTACCCAAACGTCTGCGAGGAGACTTAATGGACCCTGACTACACTTTACTGCGTTTGTCCAGAGTTCCAGTGGTTATATCGCCCGTCACACACTCTGTTCTATAAAATAATGTGTAAGTAACAATGTCCACTTAGTTTTTGACTAATTTAATTATTACTAAAATTATACTTCATTATAGTTTCTGATATTAAATTAATTGTATGTTATTTTTGTTCTCATCTTGCAACTTTTTTTCTAGAAAGTCTTATTTTTGAAAAACATCAATAATAGTATCGCAAATTAGAAGTAACATTCAATTCAGTTTGTTACTAATGTGTCATTTACTTGTTTTTGGAATAAATATTTTAGATCAATCATGCTTGGCAAATTTTTTTTACATGTAAACTTTAAATTGATTAAATTTAAAATAATTCTATTTTTTTAAATTGTAGCTTTAATTGAATTTACAATAAGAACATAAACAAACTGGTAACATTTGTATATCGAATGTTGATCTTCTTCCCGTGATATTTTACACCAGCGTGTGTGCCGTGAGTATACGCCTGAGCAGCCGGAAGTCCCGCCGTGAACCCGCCTCGCGGGAGACGCCGCTGAATGTATAATGTTATGCAAACGATGCCTCGTAAGACTGTCTGAGCGGTGTTAAAACACAACAACCAGGTGTAGCTCGGAGATATTGTAAATGTTAGCACAAGCAGGAGCGCCGCGACGCTCCGTAGCCTAGACGCCATTTGAATAATGCAATAAAGCGCCGGGGAGGCACACAATTAGCATGCTCAAACTGAGCGCATTGCCCGCCCCCTACCCCACAAACAGGGGTGAGAAATAGCGCGGCTCGTTTCACACCGAGCCAGCTCCACCAATCAATGATTGAACAGTTGTCGCAATTTATACAGAGTGCATGCATAACAATCTTTAATAACAAACGGTGCGAAATTAGTGAACGCGATGAAGCGAATCATTGACAATGAGTTATTCGTTGTGTATTCATAGCGTATAATGGGTAACGCACAACACGTGCAGAGTTATGTAAAGTACATAATATAGACAGAATTCATATGCACATAATATACACTCAGTCACAAATGTTGAGGTACCTCGAGGAGCAATCATGCATGATTGACAATAATACAGTAAAATATTATACAAAATTATCATTCAGTTTTAGTTATAATCATAATTCAAAAACGTTTTACGTTAATAAGAAAGAAAGAAAGAAAGAAAGAAAGAAAGAAAGAAAGAAAGAAAGAAAGAAAGAAAGAAAGAAGTAATGAAAGAAGTGAACATGTTCACGTCAATAATAATATTATGTAGCTCTGAGATAATGACAACATAAATTTAACCCAGATTTTTCTGCATCGAAACTCCTACAATTTCTTCGAGACATATTCAGTAAGATTATATTAATCTCATGGCTCGGTAGTACAATAAAGACAAACATAACAATACGGTATAAAATGATAATGAAGGCATACAAAAACTCCCGTTTCTTAATTTTGCGAAGGTTATAAGAATAATTGTGTAAGTTAATAATTATAACGGTTTATTGCGAGGAAAGGGATTTAGGGCTAGAAGGAGTTTAGTGAAAACTTTGAGGAACAATTATTCAAAGGTAAGAAATGCCATCAGTGGTATTAAAATGTAATGGAACAACTAGAAGAATATTGAAAAAAAATGAATTTTTAAATAGGACAATATTGTAGAATGGAACCGATCGCCATCTGTAGCTCTTGAGGAGTCCACAGTAAATGGATTTTAAGTGTTTGGAGGACATAGATTTCGAAGAAAATGTTTTTTTGGAAATGTAATTTTGTTGATTGTTTTATGTCTTTTGATACTATGACAATGTTTTTTGCTTTGTTTCATAACCTTAGGTACTTTCTACTTACCACAGTGTTACTCACATATTTGCAATGTTAATTAATATAATGAAGCATGCGCTGGTACGCGAGTACGCAAAACAGGCTCGAAACTATAATACTTAATCAAAATTGTCGAGGAAGAAACAAAAATAAAATAATTTGCCGTGCCTTGGTATTTTAGTGGATGGTGCCGGATACGCTTAACCACTTAAGAAGATCGCCTTTGGCCATATTCAATTGGTGGAGGCGCGGGTAGTACCACTTAAGAAGGATGCTCTTGGACCCATATCAATTGGGGAGGTGCGGGTAAGCTTACCACTTAAAGAAGGATCGTCTCTTGGACCCATATTCAAATTGGTGGAGGCGCCGGGTACGCTTACCACTTAAAGAAGGATCGTCTCTTGGACCCATATTCAAATTGGTGGAGGCGCCGGGTCATATATTTTCCAACTTCGTAGGGGCTAGCTACTACCCCCGATTCCCCCAGGGTCACAGAGAACACTCCTGTTGAAGGCAAGAAAACAATGCCAATCCGACGTCGTGTTCGGTTTATATCGTGAGACGCGACGCACGACAGAAAACTGAGGCTTATGAGAGCTTTCCTCCCTAATACATCATTAATTGTGTATCTTGTTAGAAGGGTTAAACTTGTTTGTGTGCCTGATAAACAACGAAATAAGTGTTGACGTCGTAATACCATCAGGTTTGGTCATACAGAGATGGAAAGATATTCCGACAGGAGTAGTCTGCATGCATTACGACCTTCAGCCAACCAGATGTAACTCGACCTGGTATTTTCGTGATGTATAGTTTCTAATTGGACTACATTAGTATTATCCTTTACAAATATTAACTGAATAAGTACAACTAAAAACAATAACACACAGTTTTTTTTTTAAATGTTTGTTTGGTCAGTTCAAAGGCAACATGTACTGCTGTTCCATCCATTCAGATCTATAATGCAACTATAATTCAGAAGTTAAAAAGTGACCGTCTCGGTGGTCTAGTTGGCTGAGGCGTCTACCTGGAATTAAATATTATTACATATTTACACAATGAAGAACTATATAAGACTAAAAGTTGACTGATTAACATGTATTATTGCATGCTCTATCCTCAACTTCCATGAGCACTATTTTCAGACAACATATTTTCATACCGGTTTCAAGTTTAATTTTATTAATGCGTTTACAATTTAGTTTTGCCCCTTGTAAGTGATCACAATTGCTATGAATCTTAACATGAACAGACAACTATTTCATTGAATACTAACAGTGAATCACAACGAATAGTATTCACAATGGCAATATCAGAAACGATAAGCCGGTTTTCTCAATATTGGGTATATTATATATAGTTATACGTGGATTTAATAAAATGAACATTACAAAAAATCTATGTATCTTAATAAAATTCAAATTTGAAAGTGTTTGAGCCAAATACTAAATTGCTAAATATAAGTATGTATAATTTTCATATTTGGCTCAATAAACAAAATAAACCCAATACATCATCACTCATTTTCATACCCCTTGCTATAGTGTAGTATATAATTTACTCGTCACATAATCTGCATCAGGCAGGCAGGCAGGCGGCCGGGTCTGCATGATGTTGTATTATTCCCCTGTTGGTTCCTACGCAAAGTATGCAAATAACTGTCTCTTTCCACGTTTACCTCTCGCTTTGCACACAAGGGGGGTTGGGGAGGTGCAAAACAGAAATGTTGGCGTTAGTCAAAGCGAGTGTTGAAGGATGGGCCCGCGGCCTGGGGGTTGGGGTTGGGGGTTGGGAGGAGGGGGTTGCAAATTTCAACAGCCGTGTTAAAGCGCTCTGCCTCCCATGGGACGCCGGGGGGCGGGGGCGCCAATTCTGCCAATTTGTGAAGAGACGTTTTTCTCCGACTATTCGCGCCGAGTATTCTGCATTTACACGTTTAGATCAACTCTGTGGTGGGGACTAGCTACCATACACTGGTCCTACAGTCCGGAGTTAGGACGGGAGGGGGGGGGGGGACTTACTGACATAGACAGGGACGAACCCACACTCGCCAGTGACTTACATTAATTTAAACGTAGTTACCGATGCAAGCTTTTCTTAACAAATTCTCTTTTAACATGATACCACACTGTCAATTTCAGTTCAGCTTTATTAATATAAAATTCCCACAAAATGAAAACAGCATAATATCCACAACGCAGCCCATAGGGAAGTAATTAGCATGCAATTTTGACTCGAGTATTTTTCAATTACATTAAACAATGAATCACCAATACCAATACCACCAATATTGATGACCATGCAAACACCATTAACAACGATTTAACTGAATATATTTAATCGGATTGATTTCATCTATACGCATTTATGAATATCAACTTGGATATCGTATTTCAAATTCTCCAAAGAATGTCCAGGTGTGCCTGTTATGTTCTGTGTGGAGGACTTCGTGTTTCGATGGTCGCCATTAACCAACTCGAATAACCAATCGAAGAATTCAAAGTTGCGTCATACATTCTATCATACCGTTGAGATCTAAGTAAGAGTGTTTACACGGATATCTGAGCCGAAATGCTGCTGTAACACGCGGAAGCAATGACATATTATAGCATTGGAGTGGTGTGAAAATATTTCGGACGAGAACAATGGAAATGAGGTTTCATCTTATCGACGTCGAACAGATTTAGAGTTATGACGATATGAGGATCTTGAGTGTAAGAGCGAGAAAATATATTCGTTTTGTAGAAAATAAACATATTTGAAATTCTATATTTCTCTATATTTTTAACTAACAATTTATAAGCAAAATGTAGTCTGGACATAATTATACAACATCAATGTTTGTTAAGATAATGTAAAAAGAACTAAACAGCATGAGAATTAAACACATAATTTTTTGTCTGATTAATACAATCCACGGTTTAGCCGCGGTCTTTTAACCGGCTCCCTTCGGGCGTAGTCAGGGGTTGAGTGGGTATCCGAATTCCGAACGCTCTGCCCTGAAACACACGTATATACCGCTGGCTAGAGTAGACGAAGGTTCGAAAGCTAGTGTGACGGCTTCGTTCTTATCGACGTCTGCTGGGCAGTCCGGGTTAGTGGAGGAACCTATATGACTGTCAAAGTTACACCGTCCTTTCGGATGGGACGTATAATGCCGTTGGTCCCCTTGGTACTTTTAAACAGGAGTAGGATACGTGCCGGTACCGGGTTTCCCTCCCCCCTTCTTCTTCATCTTCATCATCATCATCATCATCATCATATACATCACTGATCACTGGTCACTCAAAAATGGCAGTAAAAGCTGTATGTGACCATAAGACCAATTCATAAAATAAAGGAATCATCTGTAAGGCGAGCATATCTATTCAAGGGACAGAATCTGGGTTCCGGGGTTCAAGTTTTGGATTGTAGTGACGTTTCTTATTTATTTGCAAACAAATACAGACAATTGTTCTTCTCCTAGTAGACGGATATCGCCTCGCTCTCCCTCTCGGCCACATTCGTCGATACTACCATACTACCATCTTATACCACGTGATGGGTTGGAAAATAGAAGGAATGAAAACCAAACAGAATCGTGCATCGCTTGTCCAAGCGTCTTCAATTGGGCGAAGACTGTGAGTATGCCGACTGGTGTGACATGGACCAGCTCCAGAGAACAATATACCGTACGACACCCCCCTCTCTATCACCCAGTGACTGCTTCAGGCTTGTAATCGTGAACACTCGATTGATTGTTCAATCAATGATTCTCTAATGTTAAGATGTTGTCACTTTCTAACCACAATGGTTCTCGAATCTCTGTAACATCTTCTGCAATACGAACGTATCCCATTCAGATATATAAAAATAATTTACAAACACAATTAATCGAATAATAAGCACACTTAGCACTCTTCGGTGGTAACGTATAACTCTGGGGCCTAGGCAACAAGTTACCATAAGGAATTTATATTTTATATTTTTCTTAGAATATAGCGCTAATTTAACATCAATGATATTATATCTCACTCATAACCTCCACGAAAATTGCTGAATAAAAGAAGAATGGAAAAAAAGCGTTTCTTTATTTTCGGCGGGGCATGACCTCAAAATCAGCCTTTAAAATTACTAAAAATTAAAATTAAAACAAATGAATTATTGTATATTGCTTCAACACACCTTTAATCTATAGGGGAAAATGGTTTCTTGTGTAGTATATATTTCGTTGCAAGATTTCGTCCGCATGTAAAAAAGAAATCTTTTTTCACATTTTATCAAAATATACAACACGCTAAAGCAAAATGTTAAAGCATCTGCACGAATTGAAACTATATAGACGAATGGCTTTGAAATGTATGCCAATTCAGTAGTATAGGCTACTTTAACAAGGATCTGCCTACATCCACAGTGTAAAGAAAAGTAATAGTACTAGAAAAACTTGTGAGGATATATGGGATGTGTTGGCATACTCATTGTTTATAGAGTGCGTATATGAATTGAAGCCTAGATGAATGGTATTGGTATCTATCTACCCACAACCCCGATATATTATGCAACGTTCTTGTTCGATATTGAAAAGAAAAAGTCTTGTGAGATGAAGGTATAATGAAATCAGAAGTAAGGTGTTTGTACGAGCCGACGTATTGAGTGACGCTGCCCTAAAGAAAAGCAAGCATCACATTCTTCTTGGGCCATATGGTTGCGCCTATCTAGGAGTGGCGGAGTGATCTCAACTCACAGATATACGCTTTGTACAACAATCAAATACTTAAGACCTTTGTCAGACCGTGTTTAGTTTTGATATGTTGATATGTTAGCACCGGCGACCCTTTGGACTCGCTCCGCCATGTTGTTTTCTTAGGATGAGCAGGTAGAGGAAATGGGAGCCAATATGCAGCCAACAAGCTGGTTGTTGTTCGGAAGATGACTCGGCAAAAGTCGGAACTCATCGGCATCTGCCCAGAGTTGATGACGTCAACACTCACTGCTAGACAACGCGGTTGTCTGTCATTGTGAAGCGATGCAATGAAATCAAAAGATGTGCCGCTTAGTTGAGGTAAACCGCACCTAGAGAGGTTTCATTTCCAAGTCAGCACCCATCATTGGGTTTCGATTGAGGTCCTTCAAAGAACTAATTACTTTGAAAGTGACTAAACTTTAGATATCTACGTTAGGAGTCATCACACTAAACCTAAATACATTTTATCAATAGTGTCACCTAATTCTATAGACGGATACATTTTCATAAGATAGATAGATAGATTTATTTCCATTTAAAATATGACAATAACACACATTATTGTTTCAGTTATATTTTGACCCCCTCATCATTGTCACAAGACAATGGACAATGATTAACATAAGGGTATAGACGGATACATTTTCATAAGATAGATAGATAGTTTTATTTCCATTTAAAATATAACAATAACTCACATTAATGTTTCAGTTATATTTTGACCCCCTCATCATTGTCACAAGACAATGATTAACATAAGGGTATTTGGAAAATAGGCTTTTTCTTCCTTTTACACAATAACAATAATATAAGAAGAATTTAAAATAAATTACACAATAATTATACAAATTACTAATATAAATATAATGTAAATATATAAATACATTATTTTCATTGTATTATTCTTTATTTATCATTGAACGGTGTTATATCTATTTATCCTGTGAGTTGTGTTATTTATGTTGTAGGTACACACTATACGCGTTTTCCAAGCAAAGGGGTTGCTACCTGGTGGCGAAAATGCAACTGTCCGATCAGTGATAGTCGGAGGAGCGCGCTATGTTGAACATACCTGAAGAACACATGTCATTCCGTGTTTGTCACTTATAAAATATGTACAATCACAGGTACATTGTCGTTGCTCTCCCAAAATGTTGTTAATTGTAATAATTGATGATAATCAAAAGCATGGGGGTGCACCAAAATGATAAAATCGCTCTCCAATATGCGGGATTTGAGACCATGTTCACCAGAATAATATTACTATATTCAGACCTGCGCCCCATGCACCCATGAGACACCGTGGATGGCATTTGTATCCATATTACAATTCTCTAATTGTAATATCATAATAAATCATTGGTATTTATGGGCTATATACTGAATATAGGCTAACAGGGTACGATAAAATACTAAATCAAATTCAAACCGTCAAGAATGTTTACAACTCATAGTAAACACACACATACAGTATCGCTTGCTTCTTATGGCACTTTTAATTGAGATATACTTCTTTAGCTTTATTATGATGATTTAATATAAATAAAGTCATACTAATAATAACAAAACAATAACAAAAATAATAATAATTGCAAAAGGGCTTATGCACACCCAACTCCTTTTCTACCTTATATAATTAATGTAGGCCTACATATACCGTTTACCGTCATTGTTCATTTATTACATAATATTATACATAATATCATAACAAAAAATACGATTTATATTATTACAATAGAATAAGTATAATGATCTAGGTGCCCGTTAGGGCGCCGCAGCCAAGCCGCGGTGCGCTAAACACTCAAGCACCTTATACACCAAGCAGAGTTGGGGTGATTTCGAGGTGTTACCCAGCCGTCATGTAACGTGATGTGAACTTGAAAACTATCACAATCGAGGGGATTTAGGTACCTGACAACACATGCCAAATTTTATTGGGGTACGATTATTCCTTCTTGGTGAAAAAATGGCTTGAAACATGCTCAAAATCACTTTAAGGATGTTAGCTACTGCCTACTACTCCTACTACTGCCTACTACTGCCTACTACTGCTAACATCTAATACGTCGGCCCGCGATTCTGACCAGACGGGTGGGACTACAATGTTCATATTTTACATGGACATTAAGGTTATAGAATGATAGTCCTCTTTGAAAAAAAAAGTTGAAAAAGTTTGTTGGAAGGCTTCCAAATAAAGGTTTTAAAATAAGCCTTAAACACTTGGCATACAATCAACAAGTAACCATAGTTTACTTGACACTTGTTGACGGTATAAGCAGAGTTAGGCGGGAAAGTGCGATACGTAAACAAATAGCGGACATTTAAAAATTTTCTTCTTTGTGTGGAACGAGAAAAGGTGTCATTATACTCTCATAAAACAAATCAGAAACCGTCCCTGGCCTAGGCCCAGATGTGGAAAATTATTTATAATGCAAAAGTGTAGGTCTAAAGTTCCATTTGGCTATAGGACTAGTAAAATTCATACTTACATTACATGTTTGACAAGCCTAGCCAACCCTATGCCAGCACAACATTATGAACTTGCTCAACTGTTTGTTTACATAATTGCAACAATCAAATCATTTCATACAACTTGTCTTTCGATTGGCCGGCGTTTATGAAGGCACTGCCATCTAGAATAAATATAGAACTTTTTCGAGCTCTTTGCTATACGCAAATCTTTTTAAAGTGTTTGGATTTCGTGATACTCTTTCAACCATAGACATCTAGACCAGCAGTCGGTGGTCCACTTCCGGTACAATTAGAAGCCATCTTAAAATGACAGTTTACATGTTAATCAAATGGGAGCGATTTGTGGCCAAATAGTTCTCAAGATTGCCGCCAGGTTGACAGGTAAGCATACTAGCCTTTAACACCAAATGATTAGTAAATTCCCTTATGCAATCACTTCGTATTGTTTCTTTTGTTTAATACCATGCTGCACAAGCTAAAACCATATCAAACAATCCAGTAAAATACTTTATTGCATTAAAAAAGCATAAATTAAAACACCAAATCGCCATCTTGAAATGGGCCGGTTGAGTCTTCAATTTGCTACGCTCGCGCTACTGCGGAGGTATAGGAGACTGCTAATCTAGCCTACTATAGGGGTTTAATATCAATGCTTTCAACTCACAACCCATGACGTTTTCCACGATACCGTTCAAGAATACCAATTCCTTCGAAAACGAAAACGACTTCGTTTTCAAATTGCGTTTTCAACTCATCTCCCACGAACTCAAGAATTGGGGTCCAGTCCTTATACCGTCGTTATACCATGGTTATACCACCTATACCCAGGATGTACATGAATCCGGGTCTAGATATTTTACATCCTATATTGTTACTGCTAATACCATAGAATTTAAATCAACTTTGATAAAAATATTATATTTTAGCAATAATTTTGTAATGGAACTTGAAAAAGTAATGAGATCACACACATAACAAAAACTTGTAGAAATACAGCCAAACCTTACACACTCAAAAGAAATGAGATCTAAAAAAAGGGCCAAGCTCATCTACCCTTCCACATAAACGTACAGTGTCCCATAACAGCATCCTCGAAAGCTTGGCAAAATAGAATTTGCATGTTATTACGTTTAAATTAATTAGAAAAAAAGAACTTGGATAAACTATTACGTTAAATTAATAATCGCAAATTCTATTTTGCCAAGCTTTTCGAGGATGCTGTTATGGGACACTGTACGTTTATGTGGAAGGGTAGATGAGCTTGGCCCTTTTTTTAGATCTCATTTCTTTTGAGTGTGTAAGGTTTGGCTGTATTTCTACAAGTTTTTTGTTATGTGTTATGACATACAAGATTTTTAAGCTGCCTGCAGAATGACGCGTCATGCCATTATTGACATACAAAACAATAATAAAAATATGCCATCAGCTATTCAATAGGCCTACTTTTAATAAAATTTATATTTAAAAAAACAGTACCTAGTCCTAAGTGTATAGTAGATAAATATATATAGGCCTATATAGGCCTACTCAGATTGCGTTTACATTGTAAAACGATGTAGAAAACGTGCAAAACAAGTGTAGGGCTAGGGCTATATTTTGCTAGATGCTCTTTTGATTTTTAGATATCAAGTAAATGATTGTTGAAATTATTATTAGTATTGGTGGGCAACATTTTCTTGGCAAAATATCATCGATCTTCATCCTTCAACATTATTTGATACACTTGTTTCTGTATTTAATAGTTTAACAGTGTGGTTTGTTCTTTTCGAGCTAATATCATCAAATAATCTCAATTATTTGTTGTAATTTAAAATGCCATTAAATTCCCCGTTTTTAATAAAGCCGATCCCCAAAACTTACGAATTTTAGGCTAATAAATTACGCGGACGATATGACATAAACATCAATGTTTTCGCAAATGATCAGAAATGTAACAAAAATCAAGTTGAACCTAACTGATATACATGCAGGCCCGCCGTAAGCAGCTCGCCTCTATCACCGATCGTCCGACATGTTGCGTTTTTGTGCTGCCATCTATCTTTGCTTGGAAAACGCGTATACACAGTACAGTGCTCCCAACCCACTGGTTACTAAATCTCTTGGTAATGAGAAAGTTCACACTAAACAACAGTCACAGCTGATGGTTTCGTAATTTGGTCGTTAGATTTACAGTTACTTAGGTACCAATTACGGATAATAGCTTAAAGGTTAGTTTAGCATTGAGTTTGGTTTTAAGTGAATTTCACAAAACTGGAAAAAAGGTAAACATGAAATTATCTTTAATTGCCATTCTTCGAGCAATGAAATAATTTGTAGGAAATAGTAGGTTTGTGAAATATATTATTCTTATTCAAAATTCTGGCTCAAATCAGTTACTATATAACAAGTAAAATTTATGCCATCGTATACACCCTAATGTCCTGCAATCAAAAACGATAGCTATACGTTAATTCGTTCAAATAAGTATAGTTTTGTGGAAGAATCTGATAACAGGTGTATAGTGAAAGAATGAGAATTATGATGTTACCTTTGATACAGTTACACCCACCATGACTTGTGATTTTGATTATAGGATCAGCGGCGGCTTTTTCTCCTTTACTTATATATTGAGGTATTTTGTTAGGCTTTTAGTGGTTTTTTGCAAGGTTCGAGAGCACTTCGGCAATTCTGCACCCTCCACGCCCACATCGCTCACACCTAAACAGCCATTTAGAGAGCGATTTTAATTATATAGTCGGCTAGATTGATAATATTATCGTCATTTCTTCCAGAACGAGCAAACAAGTTTTCTGCTAAACACGCACCCGCTGGAAGTAAAGGTTATGCTCCAGTTTTGTCAAATGCCCGGAAATGGTTTTAGTGAAGTGTAAATAATTCTTTAATCGTAATAATATATGAGCATATCTTTAAATAACACTCAAAAGATATCATTCATTCATATAGAACAGGTTTGGTAGATTGCTTGATATGGATATACTAAGTAAGGGAACCTATTAAAGGGGGAAAGGGGGGGGGGGAGTTTGATGACATAACTCCATAAGACCACATGCCCTAGTTAACGTCAAACGTAAAAATTTCTAGTGCAGGAAGTATAGCAATCAGTGATGGTCAGGACAAGACCTATTGACCACGGACTATACGCTGAGACTTTTGAACAAAATAAAACACAAAAAACAACACAAATAAGCAAACGAGGTTCTGTGCCCACAATATTGGCAGGTCTATAAGTCTATAAGTATACCTTACATGGTATAGATGTCAGAAAGCAAACGCGATTTTAGTTCGCATTATTTTGCATACTGTGCCAACTATACAACAAAATACCGCCCGCGAGATGGTTTCAATATTATGCTGTGAGAATAATTTAACATGTGACGACGATTTTGAACGAAACAATTCTCCAACAACTCACAGTTAATTTTAACTAGGAAAACGCTAAAGTCCCGCCGCGTTGATGGATGAGCTTTTTTGTAAGTTTTTAGTTTGCGTGGGACCACTTTTCCTTTGCAAGTGCTTTGTGAATGCATTGTAGGTGATTGTTGTCAAATTTCAATTGTTACTTATTAATTGTTATTATAAATCTAAAAAAATCATATTAAAACCTTTATTCTATGAATTCTGGCTACCTTTTTTAATTTTTCTTTCAAAAAGCAATACATAACCATTACCTTAATGTACATGTAAAATATGAACGTTGTAGCCCCACCTGTTTGGTCAGAATCGGCCCAAATGTCACGAAAATATCACACTAAAAATCGAAAAAATCGTAAAAGTACGATATTCATGAGAAATATTTCTTCGATTGTACCCAAAAACGTAGCAAGTCTAAGTTCAGAGATTTCGAAGGTCCCCTGAAATTTTCATCATGATCGCATATGCCGTTTGCCCAGTAGAGAGCGAACAAACAGACAAAAAAAAACGAGATAATTTTTTTAGGGGGTCAGTGAAATTGAAGTCTTCGCTTTACTCGCTACGCTCATCCAATTATATCCCCTTTGCCAGACGAATACGAGTAATCCCTTGTGAGGTGCGAAAATATCTGAAAATCTTACCCGGCACCTCCACCATTTTGTGATTCCAGGAAAATTTGGGTTATTACTAGGAAAACGTTATAAAGTCCCGTCGCGTTGATGGATGAGCTTTTTTGTAAGTTTTAGTTTGCGTGAGATCAGTTTACTTATCAAGTTCCTTTTGAACGCATTGTTGGTGATTGTTGTCAAGTTCCTATTGTTACTTGTTAATTGTTATTTTAAACCTAAAAAAACTCCTATTAAATCCTTTATTCTATGGATTCTGGCTAACTTTTTCAACTTTTTCTTTAAAAAGCAAAACATCACCATTACCTTAATGTCCATGTGAAATATGAACGTTGTAGCCCCACCCGTCTGGTCAGAATCGGCCCAAATGTCACGAAAATATCGCACTAAAAATCGAAAAAAATCGTAAAAGTACGATATTCATGAGAAATATTTCTTCGATTGTACCCAAAAACGTAGCAAGTCTAAGTTTAGAGATTTCGAAGGTCCCCTCCAATTTTAATCCCAAATCGCATATGCCGTTTGCCCGGTAGAGAGCGAACAAACAGACAGAAAAAAAACAAAAAAAAATCAAACAAAAAAACACCCGAGCTAAATTTTTTGGGGGATCGGTGAAATTGAAGTCTACGCTTCGCTCATCCAATTATTATATATATTTTAAGGGTTCACGTAGTTACGTCAAGTGGATGGATTGGCGTGCGGTAAGTTGTTGTTGAGTTTAGTTTATTGGGCATTAAATAAATACAATACATTCAAATAATGATGTACAATGTATAATATTAGTCATGTCCTGTAGAGTACCATGTTGATTAATACTAATTATCTCGAGGTCCAATACATTCGGAATCCCAATCAGGGAACCACCGACGGAGTTCATTAGGGTAGACGTCTAGTTACTTTCAGTGAGGCTAATTTAGTGCAATACAGGGGGGGGAATCGACCGACAAACGCTGAATACTAAAGATTGCACAACTAAATAGTCAAGTAAATCGGACTTTGATTAAGTGCACCGAACGGAAAGACGCTGAGGTTTTCGTTTGAGACGTTCTTGCGAAGAGAGAAAACGAGCGACAACGGTGGACGGAGGAGGTCAGGAGAGTGCAACAACAACCGCAACGTGAACCACAAAGCCCTGGAAGAGTTTTTAGTGAGGATTACCGGATGAAGAACCAGAACAAGGATTAACCATAAGAAGAGGTGAAGAGAGAAGACATCGCCCAGGGTCCGACATCAGGGGTCGGAGGGGGCCAGTCTAAACCACATACCAGGGACTAGAAGCATTCGGTAAGCCATGCAAACCAATTAGTAAGTCATAGAGGCAGTAGAGGTATGAACCCACGGTCCGCCAGAGGGAACTCATAGGTTTCGATCCTAGGCCAGAAAAGGAGGGACATTATGTTTATCGTCTAATACAGTGCTGGTCTCTTAAGTGGAATCACGTCTAATTACTGTGTCTACAACCCCCTTTCATGAACCCCCTACCCACGATCCCTGGTCCGTGCTAGCTATTTAAGCCTAAAGAGTTTACGCTACGCCCCCACTCAAACACTCATTTGGCGATCACCACCCTCAGCCAAAGGGCCTAACTAGCTATGCGTGACAATATATAGTAAGGATAAAGTAACTCTTACGGGTGGAAAATGTTTACTATACATAATCTAGAGCAAAATACTACACTAAAATGACAAAAAAAGTCTTGTACCTGTTACTTTTCACGAATTTTTTATAATATCCACAAAATTGCGAAAATTGGTACTCTAGAAAAATGCTTCTTGAAACTGTGCACAAATATAAGGTCAAACACGTAAAAATATGCGTTCCGAAATTATACCCCTTATATAATCAGCACATTATTTTGACTGACCACTTGCCCAAATTACAAAAGACTTTACCCGAAGTTTTTAAAGTTTTTAATCCCAAAATTTGCGAATATAGGTGCTCTAGAAAACTGTTTCTTGGAACTGTGCACAATTATACAATCAAACACGTAAAATATGCGTTCCGAAATTATACCCCTTCTTATAGTAATCAGCAAATCATTATTTTGACTGACCACTTGCCCAAATTACAAAAACATTTAAAGAAAGGTACTCGAGAACTCTATAAAAAGAGCCTATTGGCCCGGAACAATATTAAAACGTAAATAACAAACTTATGACCAAGGCCAAGTTTTTAATTTACGTTTTAGTATTCGAGAAGAGTACGTACGTCAATAACCGCCATCATGTTTTCCCAAATTCTTCAAGGTCACGTAGGACATAAAGATCGTCGCTATGTTATATTTCATGGGAGATTTTTGCCGTTGGGACCTAGCTCGAAAATTACCAAGTTTGGCAATTTTTTCTGGTAAGGGTGGACCCAATATTTTTTGGTGTAAATTCATTACTAGCTAGCTTGAATTAAATACATTTTTTGAGTTTAGCGGATTGTATCCATTTTACTTAAAAAATAACATCTTTAACGATTGTTTAAAAATCGATTTTTTGTGGGGTTCGAAAATATCTGAAAATTTCTCATTGCTCGACCCGGCGCCTCCACCAATTTTGATTTTTTTTACCTGATATCCTTTTAAGTGTTAACTACCGTCAAAAACATGACATTCTTTTGATTGGCGTTTGATATTATGTTATATTCTTTTTAGTCTTGGACAATAATACAAGAATAATACAAAGCGTGCATTGTCGATATACTTGTGAGTTGTACAAATTAAGCACACAGCCAAATTGTCATAAATATTTTATACAAAAAATTATTTATATGATTGATAAGTAGACAACGAGAAATACGAACTTGCATGTTTTGTTCCTGAATATGCAGACTACTGGAACTTCTACCTAATTCATTTCACACAGTTACGAATCTACAGTATTAATTTTATAGTGCATATAAATGCATATATTGAAGGTAACTGCATAAAATTGATGTGTGTGCTTAAACCGGCATAAATCAGAACATTTTATGACAACATAGCATATTTATTTTATTTTATGAAAATATTAAAGATAAGTAAGTGGTGAATTGTGGGTCAGCAACGGAATATTTTCCCCCCCTGAAAGTGTGTTTCTTTATCCAGACTTCCAGACATTAAAAGATAATGGTTGAATGACGAGGGAATTACAGATCAATCATGGATGGTTACACAGACCTGGCCCCTGCCCCCCCCCTGCTGTGCATAGCCACAGTTTTGTTTACATTTCTTGTACAAAAATCTTCTTTATTTCTTTATTTATTTATTTTGTGGAAGTGTGGTCTGGTCTTGATTCTCAAAAGTGATTTTTTTCAATTGAAGTTCTATTACTAAAAAAACGCTAAAGTCCCGCCGCGTTGATGGATGAGCTTTTTAAAGGTTTTAGTTTGCGTGGGATATCTTTACTTTTGCAAGTGCTTTGTTTTGCTGGCTACGCATTGTAGGTGAATGTTGTCAAGTTTCTTTTGTTTCTTGTCAATTGGTATTATTTACCGTAAAAAACTTGTTTTAAAAGCTTTATTTCTATGGATTCTGGCTAAATTTTTCCACTTTTTCTTTCAAAAGGTACTACATAACCATAACCTTAATGTCCATGTATAATATGAACGTTATAGCCCCACCCGTTTGGTCAGAATTGGCCCAAATGGCACGAAAATATCGCACAAAAAGTCAAAAAACGTATATTAAAAGCTTTATTTCTCTCGATTCTGGTTAACTTTTTCAAGTTTTTCTTTCAGAAAGCAATACATCACGATTACCTTAATGTCCATGTGAAATATGAACGTTGTAGCCCTACCCGTTTGGTCAGAATTGGCCCAAATGTCACGAAAATATCGCACTAAAAATCGAAAAAAATCGTAAAAGTACGATATTCATGAGAAATATTTCTTCGATTGTACCCAAAAACGTGGCAAGTCTAAGTTCAGAGAAAACGAAGGTCGTGTCAAATTTTCATAAAGATCGCATATGCCGTTTGCCCGGTAGAGAGCGAACAAACAGACGGAAAAAAACAAAAAAAAAAAACAAACAAAAAAAAACGGAGCTAAATTTTTTGGGCGGTCGGTGAAATTGAAGTCTTCGCTTCGCTCATCCAACAAGTAGAAGCAAGCCTTTTAGAGTTGAGGAATTTAAATCACAAAATGACATGCCAAAAAAGTATCTTTCAGTGAGGGTGGGGAGGAGAAAAAAATGGGATAGTAGACACAGAATGGTCAGTTAGTTGAAGAGATTCCCAGGGTGAATAAAGACGTGTGCCTGCTAATAAAGTGGTAGTCGTGTGTGTTTGTGAAATCGTTCTTTGAGTTCCAGCACTGACAAAATGCTTAAAGAAAATCTAGTAAAAGAGAACTATTTAGACAGTGGATCTAGGGAGATTCCGATATCACGACGGACGGTAAAGTTATTTTCTGTCAACCTTGTGGCAAACAAATTCCGTGTGAAAAAAAGTTCCAGCACAGATAATAGAGTACACTATATTATCTGTGGTTCCAGCTTACTCAACATGTCAAGACAAACGCCCACATTTCGTCAAAGAAAATCAAGGGTATATTTAGCACAGTACCAGCAGTAAAATCGTGAAAGTGTATTGTGTAAAATAGTTAATTTTATGTTTAACAGAGATTGTTGTATTGTGTGAACTTCACAGGAACACGTATTATTATTTTTTAATGTTTTTGTTCCAATGTGTTGCCAAACGAAGGGAAACGGGATTATTTCTATTCAGCAGGTAATTTAGTTTGAGTACATATTTTTATTTTTAAGGATTTATTTGGGACTTTTTCATGGCATAAATGCATGCATATTTGGGAAATTTTAAGTGCATATAAATCCTATGTCTAATAAGTTTTACATCTTCAGTCAAGGTTGATTTGTATGAAACAAATACGAAATGTTGAAGGTACATTATTTTACTTCGCGGCCCTCGTTTTGCTAGTGCCGCCCAATTCTGTAAATAAATAAATGAAATAAAAATAAATACATTCGTATTTTAGAGTCTATAACCACTGATACTAACACCGATACGGATACGGATACGGATACAGATACTTAAGTTTGAAACAATTTGCAAAGAAGAGGACATCAATACCTGATAACAATAACATACAAGGTAGTATTTATAATCAGATAATAATCACATATTAGGTAGTGAAGTCCCTTATACATTACAATAATATCAAATAAATAACAAGAAAATTAAATTCTACAAATTGAGCTACCATTCTAACAAAGCTTACACATTTCGTATATTTAATATTTCGTTACTATTCTGCGAATAAATATTTAGAAAAATGATGTCCCCTTCCATATATTCAATAAACATTTGCAATTCGAATAGTGTGTTACGAATATATTTGGTTGGTTCTGTGTTCGTAATCTTAAATCTTCCCAATTCTTCCCCCTTCCTCTTTAAGACGCCGAGCACCCTGAGCCCTCCCTCAGGACATGTAAGGCTTCTCCTTATCCTGATTCCCCTCCCCTCCCCTTCATCCAATCTTCCCAGCCAACAATATATCACGGTATCAAATAAATCTGTCTTTATTTAGATAGTCTTTTAGTTACATATAGCCGGCTTGTTGGTCTTGTGTATAGGGCCTACTCTTATCCAGTAGAGAGAAGGCAGCGGGCTTGAAACGCGAGTTAAACAGTAAAGGGTATGCATGCCACTCTTCAAAGACGAGTAACCTGTTTCAGTTGTACATTACTTCCTTGGAAACGATATTAATCGGTTTTCAATAATTTACAATAACTTTAAAACAATCTACACAATTTAAAATAAACAACACATTATATAATTCAATTCTTTGTTTGAGGATAATTCAGATAGTCTGAACAAAATTCTAACAATTCTTAATTGCTCGTTGTTGTCAAAGAAATACATACTATCAGACCAAAGAAATAATTAAAATGCACGTATACATTAAGGCTATTTTGATAGAAAAAGATAGATTTTTAACCGTTATTAATCTTAATCGGACCAAATCTCAAAAGGGCACCGATTGAAACATATATATATATATACAACAATATACAAAAATATAAAAAAAACACAATACATTATTAACTAATTATTCCCTATACGAGTTTATGTCTTACTTTTAAATAAATATAAAATACTTGATGCTCATATTCATTATTTCGTGTACTGTCTTTAAATTTGCTATCTCCTAAATCATGTTTATTTACTGAACAGACACTGTGCTTGTAATCACGGAACATGCATTGATATTCTACCTACATTGATAGTGATTCAGTTATGTTTATTTATTTATTTATTACCATTCCATTCAATACAACACTCATATGCCCACAAATGGTAAGCGAGTACAGGACATTATCATCAGTACTAATCTAAAATCACAATTATTATAAAATACACAATTATAACAGATAACATCAACAATGTACCAGTGTAACAAGGGCTTGATTATGCTCTCCCAGCCATATTACTTGTTCACCATTATTATTGTATTGTCATTTTTAATATATAATATTTATAGAGGTAAAACCGGGAGACATAGTCTAACCAAAGATTGGTCTAACCTAATATACAATAAAGCTAATGCCAGTTGACATCAATATTTACTAGTTCACATCTAAAATCTAATATCTAATATCACATCTAATGTTTTTTATCTTGAATATAATATCTAGTCCTATGTAGGCCTATATTCCAGATATTCCCTTACAGTGTAGAAACTGTGTTGTAGTAAATAATTTTTTACTTTGGATTTAAAACTGATCCTAGATTTCAACCCATCATTTTGAGGACACATAATTTCATCTGGTAGCTTATTATAGATCTTCACTCCAATGTTTACCGGGTCACAATCCAGCAAAAAAAATCTGTGGCCCAATTGATGAAGTTTAAACCTACTTCTCGTATTGATACCATGGAGTGACTCATTTGATTGAAAGTATTGGGGGAAATCTCTGACAAACATTACTTCTTCCAGAATATACAACTTCACCACCCTCGGCGTATGGAACATTGCAGCCCCTACACGGATACGCGTGCAAATCAGATCATTGAAGAAAGGGTTCCCACTTCAGCAGTACGTCAACCGGTGCTACTTTGGACTATTTTTTCACTCTTTTTAACATAAAAATTGCATTTAAATTACCAAAAAATATCGTTTTTAACAGAAAATAAATAAATAATTACACATTGGCATGAGGTTTTCACCGATTTTTAATATTTTAAAAATAAATTCGACAGTCCAAAGTTGATCCAGGAATCGGGGCAACTTTGGAAGGTCATATGAAAATGCAGATTCCTAGCTTATGGAATTGCACGGGGCAACTTTGGATGATTTTAAATATGGATGTGAAGGAAAATATTTGGTTAGCAAAAAAGATCTTTGATAGGGTGTATTGTAAGGAATACGTTTTAAAATAAGGAATATAAATATTTATCAACGTGTTCACCAACCGTTAAAAAAACTTGTTGTTTTTGCAAGAAATACCATCTTTATTGGCCAAAACAACAGTTGTATCATAATCCGGTATCTATGTTGTGACACCACGCCACGCTTTTAGTTGTTGCTTGCAAGGACAGAGTTACAAACTACAACCTCCAAAGTCCAGCTGTGATCAGTGTTGTACATAGTAAATCCCCGCCATGTTGTGATGTTATCGCACGGTAGCGGTTTAGATTACAAGGCAGTGCCTCGACCCATGCACCGCCTTGCTACCTGTCACCGTCTCTAGCGCCCGCACTTAGGCGGCCACTCAACTAATTACTGGCCTGGACCCACTTGCTACTCTCTCATAATGCTCGCCGCCATACCAACCGGCTATTAGCATGATACAACTCAATCGCCTGGCTAGCCGACTGGGAGTTTTATTTCACGCTCAGCTTGATGTTAAGAACAGATAAACGCAATAGGAAATTCATATAATACACGTATCTTGTCTCTAATGTTGTATTTTACAAGTAATTCATCTCTACAGATTACAAAAGAAGATTCTTGATTACTATCAACAATGGCAATGGCATTAAATTTTACAGCTATTTAATTTTGCATTTTTTTAATAAGGAATTAAATATGTAGGAGAGCTTGGATAGAGTAGATTAGAGTAATTGGTTGAATGTTGAATAAATTGTTGAATCAGGACAGGCGTATCAGGATGCTGGTCATGCCACTCGCCCATTTGTGATATGTGGTGTGTGATGTATGATGTGTGGTGTGTGACTGTCGAATGCAAATACACCTGTCTTCATTATCTATAGTTTTGACCACACCAAAGAAATGCCAACTTTATCAAAGCTAGTTTCATCGAGAATGAAATTTGAATTTATGATTAATGTTATTCACAAATTTAAGATAATTATGTAACTTTATGTCGTCCAATACAGACAGACATGGACAGGCAGGTAAACTATATAAATATACCATAAGTTTGTTATAGAACTTCTTGCAAACTCCAGAAATAGGAAATGGACAAGCAGAGACAGACAGGCACAAAGATAGCTACTTTATTTTTCAATTCAAATATTAATCATCATATATACGCACAAATAAACAGACAGTTACATGAAGAGACAGATATACAAATACGTACATGTAGATTAGTAGTTTTATGTAGCTTTAGACATACAGACCGACAGACCAGACAGACAGACAGACAGACAGAAGGATCGCAAGTCGTGCAGCTCGATCATCCAGAAAGTCACCTCGAGCACAAATTGCCGACCGGCTCCCGGGTCCCGGAGGAACCCTCCCCCCTCTCCCGGTTCCCGATCCCCTCACTAATCTGCTGGAAATCAGTTTTTCTGAGCCCATTGATACACCGATCCCTCTCGGCCACAGAAATATTTGGAGTAATCGGCCGCGCGCTCTGCTCCCAACAGAGTAGGGATTCCCGGATCACAAGATTAGGCTGGCTCGGCTCGCCTCGACTAGGCTCGGCTCGGCTCGGCGGGATGCTAATACTAATACCCGCCATTCATCGGGGCACGCATAGGGGCTCTTTAATTTGCATCATCCTGTTTGAACACAGGAACCCGTACAACAGATAAAATAACCGTATTACAAAGCATTTCGAAATTAATTTCGGCCTTTTCATCGCGAAACTAATAATATTATTTATAAGAAAACGTCAACCGGCTTTACTTGATTCCCTCTTGAAGAGAATACACGACAGCCACAGCGCACTTGTTGCTAGCCTAACATAAATATTAATCACATTGCGTTCGATTGATGGTTGGGGCTATTACCTCAAAAAATATTTTTTACCACATAGCACAATGACCGTTTAAAAAATTATATCTTGTAACTGGGATTTGACACGAATTTTTCATTTTTTTGGATCCAGAAATTTGCGAAAATTGAAGTTTTGGGTTATTTCTTAACTTTTTTGATACTAGAGCATCGACCAATCTAAAATGCCATTTTATATCATCGTGTCTTGAAACTGTACACAAATATACTTTAAAACACGCAAAAATATGCATTCCAAAATCACACCCCTTCTTGGTAATCAGCACCCCCCAAAATACAAAAATTTGTAAAAAAAAAAAAAAAAAACGGCAGCCAAGCTCTCCTTCCAAAGTCTTCGGCTGTGAATGCTGGGAGATATAGAAGTTGAGCCAAGCATTTATTTTTTCTCCCTAGTTTCGCATTGAAAAGAAGTAAGATCATTTCGCCTGTTGACGAGCGCCAAGCCAACCATTTTCGTGGTAATTTACCTTTTTAATTTATTTATTTAACTTTTTTTACCACGAAAATGGTTGGCTTGGCGCTCGTCAACAGGCGAAATGATCTTACTTCTTTTCAATGCGAAACTAGGGAGAAAGAATGAAATGCTTGGCTCAACTTCTATATCTCACAGCATTCACAGCCGAAGACTTTGGAAGGAGAGCTTGGCTGCCGTTTTTTTTTTTTTTTTTTTCAAATTTTTGTATTTTGGGGGGATATCTCATCTTTTTGTTGTTTGTTTCATATCAAGGCTTAAAATATGTGAAATACGTGTAAAGGTGGATACAGTGCCTTTAAAACAGATTGTCTAGAAACAAAAGCTACCATCTTTTTTTTTGTTTACAATCTGTAGACCTAGTTGGCAATATTCAATGTTTTTATTAAATTTAATATGGTTAATGTCGTCTTGGGTTTTTGTGTGAATAATTTGTTGACCGGACTATAATACATTGACGCATAATTTTAATCAGCAATTAAAATATTAAAAATTGTAATAAATACAACATAACGTTTTTCCCAAAGTAAAGAGTGGTAAGGAACAGTGGGGGTGAAATATCGCTTGTCTACTGGCGGATTATTATGTTTCATATTATTATGTACCACCATGCCAAATTTCATGCTGATAACTCATTCGGTACCTTTATGGTGAATGCTGGAAATCAAGGTAAAAATAATATAAACTATTAGGGATGGGGGTTCAAAAAGTGTTGTTTAGGAAATGAGAATAGGCTTATTGGGTTAAAACACATTAAAACATAATTTACTAATTTGAATAAAAATACCATTTTGGGTTAGAGCTATGAATTATTCCAATTTTAGGGGATGATTTAGGGCATGTTGGGGGTGGAATATCGCTTGCATCGCGACGAATTATTTTTCATATTAGAATGTAACATCATGCCAAATTCCATGCTGATAACTCATTAGGTGCCTTCTTGGTGAATGCTGGAAATCAAGGTAAAAATAATATAAACTATAAGAGATGGGAGTTGAAAAAAATGTGGTTTAGGAAATGAGAATAGGCCGATTGGGTTAAAACACATTAAAACATAATTTTAATAACCACCTAATTTGAATAAAACATCAATTTTAGATTAGAGCTATGAATTATTCTAATTTAAGGGGGTGTTGAGGATGGAATATCGCTTGCCTCTCGGCGGATTATATTTCATATTATTATGAACCATAATGACAAATTTCATGATTAAAACTCATTAGGTGCCTTCGTGGTGAATGCTGGAAATCAAGATAAAAATAATGTAAACTATTAGGGATGGGGGTTGACAAAATGTGGTTTATACAATGAAAATATGCCGATTGGGTTAAAACACATTAAAACATAATTTTAATAACTAATTTAAATCAAAATTCAATTTTAGGTTAGAGCTGTGAATTATTCCAATTTTAGGGGATTATTTAGGGGGTGTTGGGGGGGAATATCGCTTGCCTCTCGGCGAATGATTTTCATACTAGGAAAACGCTAAAGTCCCACCGCGTTGATGGATGAGCTTTTTACAGTTTTTAGTTTGCATGGGGTACCTTTACTTTTGCAAGTGCTTTGTTTTGCTGTATACGAATTGTAGGTGAATGTTGTCAAGTTTCTTTTGTTTCTTGTCAATAATTGGTATTATTTACCGTAAAAACTTATATTAAAAGCTTTTAGTGCGGCGGTCGAAGGCTAAAAAGACGCATAGTTCAGCTTTGGACCCATACAGGCGGTACTATTTTCGCGAAACCAAAATAAAATCGTCGGCTACTTCATTACCCGGAAGAAAAATGACGTTGTGGTCTCAAATGCGTGTACGTCATAGATTCACGACGCCATATTGATGCGCGGCGTCGATCGCACTTTGCGTTATAAATCATGTTGTAAATTCTGTAATTTTTGGATTTAAAAAATCAAATTTAGCGCGTTGTGTTCTCAAGACATAGGCGTTCATTATGCTTAATTTTTATATAGGACTGCAACAATAAGTCAAGGTGAAAAATCAACAATTGCGGGGAAAATTAACATTTTCAGAATTACACTAAAATGTTCTATATTTTTTTTACAGTTAAACCATCAACATTTTCTTAAGACACGGGGATGGATTTTAATTGCGGAATACATTTGTGAACACGTCCGTATTTTTCATTTTGCTTAAATGCAAAAACTTTGGTCGCTTTGGTGGTAAACGTGATGAAAAGCGTAGCGTGCGGCAAGCTACAAAACTGGTCGAATCCTTATTGTTGGATGCATTGTTATACAGATCCTGGCCAATAGAGACGTGGAATCTTGACCTGGTCGAGTTTTCTCTTCCTATCCTGTTAGTGTTTACCTTAAGGATAAAAATAATCTTGGGTAGACATTTGTAATTTTGGGCAAAATATTTTTACGACGCCATCTTGTTTTAGGCATATGCATATAGTACACGCTTTTGATTTTCATTTGTTTTCTATTATAATTATGACAGTTTTAACAAACCTGACGTGTTATTTGGATTTTTTATAAAATTTCCTATTTATTGATACAAATTTTGTCATCCTAGGACTATTATGAAATTATTTATATGAAATTACATTTTATTAGTCTTTCAGCCAAGTACAACGGACGAATTAATGTTCGCATATTCATAAAGCATGTTATTGGAAAATTATTTTTACATAGAGTTGTCTTAGGTTTGTCCCATGACACTAATGGTAGCCATTTTACAAGATGGCCGCCAAATATATGTACTATCTAAGTGCCCGTTAGTGCGCCGCATCCGAGCAACGGTGTGCTTACACACTCATGCACATTATGCAGCAATCCGAGTTGGTGTGTTTTGGAGGTGTCACTCAGTCATCATGATTAGTGTTATGAACCCTAAAACACATAGTCGAGGAAATGTAGGTACCTGATAACACAATGCCAAATTTGATTGGGGTACGATAATTAATCCTTCTTTTTTTAAATGTGGTGAACACGCTGGTTACTACTTATTCGTCTTATTGTCTTATTCGTCAATTGGCCAGCAATTCTGACCAAACGAGTGAGCGATTATGGCTGTGTAGTGCATTTGAAAGAAATTGTTTTTAACAATAGCTGAAAAGCATTGAAATAAAGGTTTTAATAATATAAGCTTTTTTCATGTACTATATAATAAACAAGTAACTATAGAAACTTGATAATAATCACCTACAATGCAAACAAAAAGCAAGTGTTATGGTTGACGAGATATTTTACATTCCATTGCTTATTGGTATTACTTTAGCAATTAATACTACTTTATTAAAATAATAATTATTCTATTTTAACAAAAATAATTTGCAATGGAATTTGAAAAAGTAATAAGATCCCATCGCATACAAAAACCTTGTAAATAGAAAGCCAAACCTTACACACTCAAAATAAATGAGATCTAAAAGAAGGGCCAAGCTCGTGTATCTTTCTACATTTGAGTATTCTTATTTCATAAATGTACACTGCCCCGAAACACACCCTTAAAAAACTTGGCAAAATATAATTTGCAACTAGGAAGAGTCTTCACGAGACATGCATGTATTCTCACGATTGTAAGAACTCACATTAATTTGTACAACGCTTTAGAGAAAATTTGAAATTACATATTATGCGAATTCTAAAATCACAAAACACTCACATTTCATCGCATCAGAACATATTTTTTCTGTAGACTTTTTTCACTTTTTTAGTTAGATGTTTAAATTTACTTATTGGTGCTTTTTTGTTCTATATCCACTGCATTAATTGGTCAATCTTTGCCGTGAAGCGCCCTAAAACTACTAATACTACTGGTCCATAATGAGCGAAGCGAAGACTTCAATTTCACTGACCCCCAAAAAATTAGCTCGGGTGTTTTTTTTTGTTGTTGTATTTTTGTCTGTTTGTTCGCTCTCTACCGGGCAAACGGCATATACGATTTTGATAAAAATTAAAGGGGACCTTCGAAATCTCTAAACTTAGACCTGCCACGTTTTTGGGTACAATCGAAAAAATATTTTTCATGATTATTGTACTTTTACGATTTTTTTCTGATTTTTAGTGCGATATTTTCGTGACATTTTGGCCAATTCCTAGCTACCAAACGGGTGGGGCTACAACGTTCATATTTCACATGGACATTAAGGTAATGGTGATGTATTGCTTTTTGAAAGAAAAAGTTGAAAAAGCTAGCCAGAATCCATAGAATAAAGGTTTTAATATGAGTTTTTAAAGGTTTATAATAACAACTAACAAGAAACAATAGAAACTTGACAATAATCACCTACAATGCATTCAAAAAGAACTTGCAAAGGTAAAGTAATCCAACGCAAACTAAAACCTTATTAAAAAAGCGAAGCGGCCTAGTTACCATCCATTGCTACAGTAAACGAGAGACAGGTTGGTTCAATAGACCAGCCAGTGTTTGTTTGTTCGATGTCTCTTCTTTGCATGAAACTATGCAGGATATTAAACAAACAAACATTGATTGGAATGATGAGATGGTATATTTAACATATTATTTACCTCTATAAAAAGTTAAAATGGTCTATTGAACAAGCCTATTCTTAGGCAATTTAAGCCATTTTCCCAATTACTTTCACATTTTAATGGATAAGGAAGCTTCGCAAACGCTTTTTTTAGTCGCGTGATGGAGGAGCTTTTTTAATAAGTTTTTAATTTGCGTGGGATCACTTTACCTTTGCAAGTTCTTTTTGAATGCATTGTAGGTGATTGTTGACAAGTTTCTATTGTTTCTTGTTAATTGTTATTATAAACCTTTAAAAACTCATATTAATATTAAAACCTTTATTCTATGGATTCTGGTAAACTTTTTATCTATTTTCTTTCAAAAAGCAATACATCACCATTACCTTAATGTCCATACAAAATATGAACGTTGTAGCCCTACCCGTTTGGTAGGAATCGGCCCAAATGTTACGAAAATAACGCACTTAAAATCGAAAAAAAATCGTTAAAGTACGATATTCATGAGAAATATTTCTTCGATTGTACCCAAAAACTTGGCAGGTCTAAGTTCGAGATTTCGATGGTCCCCTCCAATTTTCATCAATATCGTATATGCCGTTTGCCCGGTAGAAAAAAAACAACAAACAAACAATAAAAACATTGGAGCTAAATATTTTGAGGGGTCAGTGAAATTGAAGTCTTCGTTTCGCTCATCCAAAAATGTCAGTATTTTGTGTATTTTAGAATTCGCATATTTCATTTCTAATTTTCTCCGGAGCGTTGTACAAATTAATGTGAGTAATACGATGGAGCAGAATGCATGAATACGAATACACATGGGGCATGCAATTGGATTGTTTTAAAAATAAGGCAATCTCAAATTTACACAGTGGGACCAATGCAGGATATTAAGGTAAAATTACGTTCTTACCACAAATACCTAACCTCTGCTCATAAGGTACCAGTTGGCATAACCAATTTAGTAATTTCGTGAATATTCATTCGTGCAAAGTATACATTACATCTCAATGCAAGTAAAATATTTACGAATTAGTTGGTTTTATTTGAAAGCTATTCAAAAGCGTTTGTGTTATCATGCACATAAAACAAGAAGCATTGTACATTACAAAATCTAAACCAAACATTTAATTTCGCAAAATGGCTTCCACAGCGCCAATTTCATATGGCTACATAAAAAAACCTGATTCTAATATATTGCCCCATGTGTGTATTAAATTTCAAGATCCTGTTAAAAGACTACGTTAAGAAAAATATATGTGGCGGTCATCTTCTAAAATGGTCGCCATTACTGTCACTGCGTTTTATTTGGAATGGTCGTAATGGAAATTCGTTTTCCAATGATCGACAAGAACTATTATATGTTTACCCAATTTAACTTTCTATCATAAATGTCTATACAATATATTTGGTGGCCATCTTGTAAAATGGCTACCATTAGTGTCATGGGACAAATCTAAGACAACTCTATGAACAAATAATTTTCCAATAACATTATTTATGAATATGTGAACATTTATTCGTCCGTCATCAAACACACTTAAATATTGTACTTGGCTGAAGGACTAATAAAATGTAATTTCCTACAAATAATCTCATAATAGTCCCAGGCTGAAAAAATTTGTTTCAATAAATAGGAAATTTTATGAAAAATCCAAATAACACGTCAGATTTGTTAAAACTGTCATAATTATAATAGAAAACAAATGAAAATCAAAAGCGTGTACTATATGCATATGCCTAAAACAAGATGGCGTCGTAAAAATATTTTGCCCAAAATTACAAATGTCTACCCAAGATTATTTTTATCCTTAAGGTATACACTAACAGGATATGAAGAGAAAACTCGACCAGGTCAAGATTCCACGTCTCTATTGGCCAGGATCTGTATAACAATGCATCCAACAATAAGGATTCGACCAGTTTTGTGGCTTGCCGCACGCTACGCTTTTCATCACGTTTACCACCAAAGCGACCAAAGTATTTGCATTTAAGCAAAATGAAAAATACGGACGTGTTCACAAATGTATTCCGCAATCAAAATCTATCCCCGTGTCTTAAGAAAATGTTGATGGTTTAACTGTAAAAAAATATAGAACATTTTAGTGTAATTTTGAAAATGTTAATTTTCCCCGCCATTGTTGATTTTTCACCTTGACTTATTGTTCAATCCAAAATAAAATTCAAGAATACTGAGCGCCCATGTTTTGTGAACACAACGCGCTAAATTTGATTTTTTAAATACAAAAATTACAGAATTTACAACATGATTTATAACGCAAAGTGCGATCGACGCCGCGCATCCAAGATGGCGTCGTATATCTATGACGTACACGCATTTCGAGACCACAACGTCATTTTTCTAGTGGGTGATGAAGTAGCCGACGATTTTATTTTGGTTTCGCGAAATAGTACCGCCTGTATGGGTCAAAGCTGAAATTTCGGATTCGACCGCCGCACTATTTATTTCTATGGATTTTGGCTAACTTTTTCAACTTTTTCTTTAAAAAGGTACTACATCACCATAACCTTAATGTCCATGTATAATATTAACGTTGTAGCCCCACCCGTTTGGTCAGAATTGGCCCAAATGGCACGAAAATATCGCACAAAAAATCAAAAAACTTATATTAAAAGCTTTATTTCTATAGATTCTGGCTAACTTTTTCAACTTTTTCTTTTAAAAAGCAATACATCACCATTACCTTAATGTCCATGTGAAATATGAACGTTGTAGTCCCACCCGTTTGGTCAGAATCGGCCCAAATGTCACGAAAATATCGCACTAAAAATCGAAAAAAATCGTAAAAGTACGATATTCATGAGAAATATTTCTTTGATTGTACCCAAAAACGTAGCAAGTCTAAGTTCAGAGATTTCGAAGGTCCTGTCAAATTTTCATCAAGATCGCATATGCCGTTTGCCCGGTAGAGAGCGAACAAACAGACAAAAATACAAACAAAAAAAAAACAAAAAAAAAAAAAAACAAAAAAAAAACACCCGAGCTAAATTTTTTGGGGGGTCGGTGAAATTGAAGTCTTCGCTTCGCTCATCCAATTAGTATGTAGCATCATGCCAAATTTCATGCTGATAACTCATTAGGTGCCTTCATGGTGAATGCTGGAAATCAAGGTAAAAATAATATAAACTATTAGGGATGGGGGTTGAAAAATGTGATAAAGGAAATGAGAATAGGCCGATTGGGTTAAAGCACATTAAAACATAATTTAATAACTTGAATAAAAATTCAATTTTGGTTTAGAGTTATCAATTATTCCAATTTTAGGGGATGATTTAGGGGGTGTTGGGGGTGGAATATCGCTTGCCTCTCGGCGAATGATTTTTCATATTAGTATGTACCATCATGCCAAATTTCATGCTGATAACTCATTAGGTGCCTTCATGGTGAATGCTGGAAATCAAGGTTAAAATAATATAAACTATAAGGGATGGGGGTTGAAAAAATGTGGTCAAGGAAATGAGAATAGGCCGATTGGGTTAAAACACATTAAAACATAATTTTAATAACCACCTAATTTGAATAAAACATCAATTTTAGATTAGAGCTATGAATTATTCCAGTTTTAGGGGGTGTTGGGGGTGGAATATCGCTTAATTGCCTCTCGGCGGATTATTTTTATATTATTATGTACCATCATGTCAAATTTCATGATGATAACTCATTAGGTGTCTTCGTGGTGAATGCTGGAAATCAAGGTAAAAATAATATAAACTATTAGGGATGGGGGTTGACAAAATGTGGTTTATATAATGAGAATAGACCGATTGGGTTAAAACACATAAGAACATAATTTTAATAACTAATTTGACTAAAAATTCAATTTTGGGTTAGAGCTATGAATTATTTTAATTTTAGGGGATGATTTAGGGGGTGTTGGGGGTGGAATATTGCTTGTCTCTCGGCGGAAGTTTGTGAGTCTGAGGTACATCTAAGTGTGGTCCAAGTTTCATAGTTCTAATATGTACCGTTTTCTCTGTAGGCTCTTATTCCTCTCTGGCAGAATCCACTACCCCCCCCCCCCCCCAACCAACCAACCAGCCAGCCGGACGATTATCGTCGATATTTACGCACTTTTTTTAACACAGAACGGGTTATCGGATCGGGCTGATTTTTTTTTTGTATGTCATGGACCACATATCAGGTCATATACCGAGTTTCAAGATTGTAAATCTTTCGGGACGGCGTGTGCAGATAGCTGAAAACCCCCCAACTCGGGTAGAAGTAAACAGGGTCGAGTTAGTCATCGCCTTCTAGCAGTCGCGTGCGCTTGGCTGCGGGCGAACGACCGTCGCCCTAGATATTTTGACCGAACTACTTGCCTGAATTACAAAACAAAATATAGAGAATTTACAGAAAAAGCTGTAGAGTACGTCATTAATTGCCAATAATTTTTTGGATCAAAATCCACCAAGGTCACGGGGCATAAAGATCGTCCCCATGTTATTTCTTATGTGAGATTTTTGCCGATGGGATCTAGCTCGAAAAATATTAAGTTTGACAATTTGTTTTCGGGTCATGGTTAATTGCTGTTAATTGCAAAATTCATTACTAGTTAGCTTGATTGATTTTTTTTTAGTTTAGTGTAAAATCATTATTTAGATTAATGCTATACAAGAATTAAGACAAAACAAAATCTAATGTATCTATAGAAAACATAGCAAAATCTTGCAGTAAGCACAATAAATAAATAATATCTTACAAAATCAACCCAGCCATGCAACTAAAGATAATTTATAACATAAATTTTGCGTAATGAATTACAACTTTATTATGTACTTCATTGTGATGGCTAATCATCACAATCAAATTATCATTTAATAAAATATCATGTGTGTTGTGTGAAGAAGGGCCTAGACCTACATGCAATTGCTTGAAAAATAATACAATAATACAAAGAAAAATACAATATTATTTAATGTGAAATCACAAAGTTAGATTTATATACGACATTCGCGTCCAGTTTGTTCGACAACTAGATTTTAACTTAGTTTTCATTAAAAATTACAAAAATGCAGAACAAAACATCTATTTGGGAATGGGCGTAAGATCAATTTCAATTTCAATTCTCTCTATTATTTCAGGACACAGTAATATACCTATGTACATGTGATCCATGTAAAAGCATAACTTAATATGTTTACCACTTGATACTCTACATTATAGTTATAAAATTTTGTGAGTAACATTCGGTTTGTGTTCAGTCTTCTGAACAATGGCGTATCGATCGATCAGCGATGAATCGATTATCAGAATCAAAGCCAGTGGTCCCGATGTCGCATCTAGTTCGTGGAACCACCGTGCGCAGCACCACTGTCATTACGGCAGCTCCGCTACTAGACAACTTAAATATAAAACACTTAATTAGTTTAAAAAGCTTTCAAACTGACATCAAAGGAAATTGTTAAGAGTAAATTAACGAAGGATACTGTTCAAAAAGCGTCGTCGTCGAGTGATGAAAAATGAGAATCGTAGAGAAATTAGTACGGTGGTTTTAATGATACCAAGCAAGAAAACAGTTGTTTCTTTTGTTATGCACAAATTCCTGGTTTTGTTTCTTGGAATCGTGAAGTGCTTCTTAAAAGAGTTTCTATCGAGTAAGAACAGAACCACAATAAAAGCGTATACATTTTAAAGAATAACGCAGCATTGTCAATTCTAGCGGTAGGATAAAGCGAAGCAAATGCATGTTGTTATTTATTGTCTCTAAATGCTTCAGAATTATAGCAAAAATTTGAAGTGTAACCCCATAAACTCAGAAATATAACTTTCATAATACATACGTTTAAGAATTCAAATTATATTGGTATATTGTTAAGTTTCATATGGCATATATAACTAGGAAAACGCTTAAGTCCCGCCGCGTTGATGGATGAGCTTTTTTGTAAGTTTTTAGTTTGCGTAGGGCCACTTTTTCTTTGCAAGTGCTTTTTGAATGCATTGTAGGTGATTGTTGTCAAGTTTCAATCATTACTTGTTCATTGTTATTATCTACCTCAAAAACTCATATTAAAACCTTTATTCTGTGGATTCTGGCTAACTTTCTCAACTTTTTCTTTCAAAAAGCAATACATCACCATAACCTTAATGTCCATGTGAAATACGAACGTTGTAGCCCCACCCGTTTGGTCGGAATCGGCTCAAATGTCCTGAAAATAACTCCGGAGTACACTTGAGGATACAATGCGGCGCAGTGTAATGCACGAGTTCACCACGTCTCTGTACATGTTCTAAGATGTCGGCGAGGCAATGCCCAGGTTGTTTACCAGTCATCGCCGCTACAAACCTGTGAACCGCGGGACTAGGAGTCCGGCCTAGAGATCTGGATAAAGCTTTATTTACGTGTTATTTGAACTCCGGAGTACACTTGAGGATACAATGCGGCGCAGTGTAATTACAGGGCCCGAGTCCTATCGCACTTAATAAGTCGCCATTCATTTGAGGCAGTGAGTCGTCAGTTTCTACACGCCGTGACGTCAGACCATGATGATGTATAACATAGCGTGCTCTCAAGCAACTCTTATCTCGCTTCGGATATACGAATATCTGAAACTTTGAATAACACTTGTAATTATAACTATTGAATTGTATTTAATAATTTAAAACATTTTTACATTGTTACTTCATTCGGTTTAAGTTCTTTATTGAAATCGTAATTTTTTAACTACTACCCTTTGCGTGTAGGTTAAATAACTTTAAATTTATATGTAATATTGCTGATTTCTAAAAATGCTCTAACTATAGGCTTATTACTTCCTTAGCAATAGTAAGGTTATACAATAAAGACCCTTGTGATTCAAAATTATGAGTTTTATTACTGAATCAAAATGTAAAAGTTATCTTTAAAAATAACTTTATAGGTTACAATAATTTGTTCAATTTTGTTGAATAATGTTTGTTATATTTCATTAATATTTTAATAATAATTTTGTGTTAATCTAAACATTACTACGTTATCTTGGACTATATTACATACTCCCAAGCTTCTATTTAATTCTAAGCACTAAAATTGTATAAATTTATTTCATACGTCTCGTAAGGGTGGTAAGTTTCATTAAAGTTAAGATATAGACTAAATTAATTAACCAAGTGTTATTCAATTGCAAACTTGTTCGCTCAAAATACCTGCCAGGTTGGGAGAGGGATATATGCATGGGCGTGTGTGAAAGTAAAGTACGATCGAAGATAATGAGTTGTTGTACTGATCATTATTCACGCTACGAAGAAATCAGCAATTAATTCTTATTCAATCAATACTAATCTGGATTAACTAGATGATTTTGATAAACTATCTAAACACTTTAATAATGTATTAAACTGAACACAATAGCTAAAACAATATATTATCTAAGTGTAAGGGGCAAGAGTGCTTCGTACTTTGGTGGACCCATTCGAAGACCCAGTCTATGGCCGTTTGATTATTCACTGCGGATACCTCTTATACAGGACGAGGTTACAACTTCTAAAAATAAGTAGTATTACAGTATTTACTGTAATTAATTAATGTAATAATTACGACTATTGATTTGGATACATCCGATGATCTCCGAAGGAAAACTTAAGAATACGGAATATTTTATAGGCAATGAAACAATTGCGTGAAACGACACTAATACATGAATGTAAGCTACCTATAGCAAGTGATAATTGGCACGGAGGGAAATGTCTAATCGAGCCACCAGACAGAAAATCCTCGAAGAAACTCATTCGCGAGATGAAGATGACTATACTCCTAGTACAGGAATGTGTTATTGTATGAACATAATGCCAATAAATGCATTCAATACTAAATTCACCCTTATCTATATTATTTAAAACAATATTTTGCATTATATTCTCGCAATCTACATGTAATTATAATATTAGTTGTAGTCAGCTATAAGATGTAAAAGATTTGTTTAAGTTCTTCTTTACATTCACATCTTACAATTCGAGTAAGAGACGAAAGTAACAGCGTGATAATCATTTTGAAAATTAACTTTTCGAGTATAGAAAATAAAACAAATGGCGGTTGTTAATCATCTACGTAGGCCTATGCAGGGTCCACTAGATACTTATGCTAAGCTGCTTACAGCAGCTGTTTGGTATCTAGTGGACCCTGGGCCTATATAACTAATTGATTTATAGATCGAGTTTAAACTGTAAAATAACGAATGCAAGTTCATTGTCTGTCCTGTCTGATTTACTTCTGTCCAAAGTTGTATTGTACACTATATAAATTAAACGAATACAGAATGATGTGAACTTCTAAATGTATGGAAAATATATTCACTTGCGATCCTTTGATCTTTTATTGTAACACGCCAATATTTTACTGACTAACACTTTCCTCCGCTCTTCTGTTTTAATAAAGTGCTTTATAATATAGATTATAGGATGGGTGGGGGTGTCACGAATATATACATTATCGTGATTCGGCTTGTTGCCTCTAATACAGGCACTTATCACGAAGGGAAGCCCTTACAGAAATTATTTCAACACCTTTGAAAGGCCTCTACAGTCTACAGTCTACACCCACCCACTCTCTTTAGATATAGTGCACTGGCAAAGACAGGAAGCAGAACCCCACCTCCGGGGGTTGATAGGGGGAGAGGGGGGGGGGGCGTTTGTCACACAATCGACGAACACCACCCAGGCAAATTGAATTTGTCGCCATTTTATTCCATTTTAACACAAGCTCGTGTATGCAACGTAAAACACTGAAAACCCTTTGATGGTGCCGTGTTGAAAGCTTGATAGTTGATACTGACGCCTTTTAGCCTTTGCGACAACAACGACTACCCTCTCCCCCCCCCCCACGCCCCCACCTGCAGAGGAAGGAGAAAATTTAATTTTTTGCACTTTGTGAAACCTTCACTCGATTATTGTACACTCGCTTAGAACTCCAAAATAGGAAAGTGGGGAATGGGAAGTATTCTTGTTTTTGTACTTGCTGTCCCGAAAGTTAATTTGTACCGGAAAGTATCCCCATTCTATTTCCATTACTTAGGTGCAGTAGTTTTGCGTTGGAAATCAACACATTTAGTACATTTTTAGGGTACAATGTAACTCGCTTCATATGAACATACTCCCAAAAAAATATAAAGAAAAGAGGGAGATGAAATGTCCAGAGCATCTTTTCAGAGGAGAATTCGGTCTTGGCATTCGTCATAATAATTATATTGATGATTGAGGAAAACTAATGAATGATTTATTTTTACTTCTCAAGTAACATTATTTTACCTTTTCTTTGGTACTTATCGTAAGCGTAGGTATAACAAATCTGAGCACGCTGCAGTTGATATTTATTTAAATATAAAAATCTTGTTGGCAAAAGTGAACCACAATCAAAATGTTAAGTTTTTCAACAATACATGAACAAAAATGTAACTTTTGTAAGTACGTGCATATCTCTTGGAATTTCGTTTTGTTTCTTTTATTTGAGGCCACTTCTACATAATGCGGTTCTTTCTGCTGCCCGCACAGTTGAGTGCAAGACTGGCTCAACTCCCACTCTACACACATGCTACGTAACATGCATGTTAATCACCCTTGCGACGCGGCCGACGACTGTCGACTGTCAACTGTCAACTGTCCACTGCGTCCAGCGTCGCATGTGGCATCACCTCCTTGTCTCGGACAACGCGAGAAAATCCCCGGGGAACGAACCTGAATTTTTACATCTCCACTTCTAGTGACAGATTAACACCGACCAGCATGCATATGGCCGCAGAACACGGCGACGTGGAGCTGATTCAAAGTCACGGCACACACTCGCTCATTCCGATCGACAGTGCGCGCCGAAGTCGCCGGGAATACCAATAGTCAAAAACAAAAATGAATGTGTATACGGTAAATACGAATTGACAGTAAAACCAATATAGCGTTCGATTTGGTGTTCGAAAGTTGTGCATGTTTAGCATTCAACAAATAAAAGTCAATTTATAGAGAGAAAAAAAAATGATTTTTAACGAGAACATTATTTTTAGCTATAAAAAGCGGACAACGCTGGCACTTTTCAAGGGTATACGAAATAAAGTAAAATATGAAGGAATACACGGAGATACACTCTTCGGTGAGAGATTAAAGTATAGGTAGCCGCACTATACACATTGGTGTATTTATAGGATGTCAATAAGAAAGGAACCTGGCAGTTTTTTACTTGTTACTTTTTATTTAAAACATATTCAACATTTTTTAAAATTAAACAAAGAAACATGCATCGCACTTTATACTTTACCATACATACTAGAATTAGTATACCATGGACATGCTACCCCTCTTCGTGTGAGTAAGTTTGGGGGTGTGTGAGTTGGGGGAAGAGAACGGGGAACTGTCAAAGGACTTTTTTATACGATTTAATGTCAGCATTTATTTTCTTTAACGTCTATCTTATTCAGTCATAAAAACTGATTTACAAAGTAACGACTAAAGAAATATCGATGTAAGCCCCCAGCCAGGGTTGCAGATGGCTAACATCGCACCGGAGACCGCTTGAGCTACCTCTATATCAGTTCTAGAACAATGTTCACACTATTGTAGTATACTGCGATGGAATCAGTTACAATGAACGACAAGCACGGGTACCGGAGGACACAAACTAGAGAGCGAAGCTACTTAATCAACAGATTGTCAGAACAATCAAACCAAATCAAATCCAAAATAAATGTACTGAAATCTTTGGTGGAGGTGCCGGGTACGAAGACCCTTTCAAAAATGCTCAGCTTTTCCAAAAACATTTTGTATTATTATATCGTTGTAAATGACAAAGACAGTAAAAAAACGCGTGTTAATCAGGGGTCATATCAGGTTCTTATCGTGAGACGTGACACACGCACAGACGGACAGACGGACAGAAAAGTGATGCTTATAATATAGTGGAGCTTTGCTCCCCAATTATGTTGAAAATTTCGAAGTTCTGGGTGGGTTTGGAGCTTGGCAGCAGGGAGGAAATACAGTTAAGGAGCAGCTTTCTTGAATGCATCACTTTTCAAACCACTTGTCTGTGCGTGTGTATCTCGTCTCAAGATTAAATCCAAACAAGACCTCCGATCAACACGCGTTTTTTAACGGCATAACCCACACAGCACGGTAACGTTTCCTCAACATTAATATAAGTTTTCTATTAAACATTCGATATATCCTCACAACGTTTGGTATAGTAATTGTAACATTGATGAAATATCCAAAAGTCCGCTGCATACGAACCTCATAACGTTCATGCAACTTGTATCACAATGTTGTGTAAATGACCAGGTAACAACATTGTAAGGTGTTATACTCATGTTCATGTAACGGTGTGGTAACATTTAAATAGTAACATGGAGAAACGTTACTAGAACGTTGCTTTTACACTTCTTAAATAATGTAATAATTATGGTTGCTGCAAATATCTATTTATCGATGATTAATCGATTATTGGATAATCGATTGATTATCGATAAAAAAAATAATTGAATAATTGATTAATCGGTGTCCGCGAGTATGTACTCACTGAATTGACGTAAAGATATACTACTGATTGTGCGTATATATTATTTCGAAACACCGATTATAAATTAAATTATATTTTCATGTATTGATAATTGGAAATGGGATCATATGGTGGCAACCATATAGTAATAATACAGTTTCAGAAATCATTTGCTAGTGCAGCAACATATTACCTTTTCACACAACTTAGGCCTAGATCAAGAAACGTACAGCACTGGCACAAATTATGACAATTTTAACATTTTATTCAAGTCGCAGCCATGGTAGGTCTATAGCCTAACAGCATGGGACCATAATCAATTTAAGGCTGATACAAACGCGCGAGCGTGGCTGGTAAAAACGAATCAACTGCAAGGTATAGGAATAGATAGATATATGTATAAGCAAATATAGGTAATCCAAGATATGAGCTTGACACAATTCAATCACTCACTCAGCGGTATTAAAATCCTTCAGGCATTGGTCAAAGCATTTAAACACGATCACATATGAGAGAGGAAACGAACAAACGCACTTTCAGCAATCAGTCGATGAAGATGGAACCCACAGTGGTTCCGAAACGTCAAACTCACACACGAGTAAGGTAACGACGCGACGCGTCGAAACGACCCGTTTCACACCTTTTTTAAAGTCATTCCGTCTCTTCCCGTCCGTCCGCCCTTTGCCGCCGTGCTCCATCACGTTAAACACAACAGCCACATGTACACGCGTCTCTCTCTTCCGACGACTGATTGTCGAATGAGCAGAGCACAGACAAGACAGGACAAGCTACCCCACACCGCAAAAAACCGTTGGTATTTCAAATTTTAAAACAAAAATATTCTAAACGTTCTCAGAAAGTGAAATGAGCCAGTTTCTAACGTTTCCACATGGTTTTTCCAAGACATTTACGGAAAATGGCACGACATTGTAGCAACGTCAATAAAATGATACTAAGTAAAGGTCAATATTGTTTGTTTTTTATCCACCGAAATGTTAGTTACTAAATGTTGCAACATCGTTGTGAGAATGTTTTTGAGAACCAAAGAATATTGTTACAAACATAACTTTTTCCGTACGTTGTATCACACACATAACAAAAACTTGTAGAAATACAGCCAAACCTTACACACTCAAAAGGAATGAGATCTAAAAAAGGGCCAAGCTCATCTACCCTTCCACATAAACGTACAGTGTCGGGTGTCCCATAACAGCATCCTCGAAAAGCTTGACAAAATAGAATTTGCGATTATTTATTTAACGTAATAGTTTATCCAAGTTCTTTTTTTCTAATTAATTTAAACGTAATAACATGCAAATTCTATTTTGCCAAGCTTTTCGAGGATGCTGTTATGGGACACTGTACGTTTATGTGGAAGGGTAGATGAGCTTGGCCCTTTTTTAGATCTCATTCCTTTTGAGTGTGTAAGGTTTGGCTGTATTTCTACAAGTTTTTGTTATGTGTGTGATCTCATTACTTTTTCAAGTTCCATTACAAAATTATTTGCTAAAATATAATATTTTTATCAAAGTTGATTTTAATTCTATGGTATTAGCAGTAACAATATAGGATGTAAAATATCTAGACCCGGATTCATGTACATCCTGGGTATAGGTGGTATAACCATGGTATAACGACGGTATAAGGACTGGACCCCAATTCTTGAGTTCGTGGGAGATGAGTTGAAAACGCAATTTGAAAACGAAGTCGTTTTCGTTTTCGAAGGAATTGGTATTCTTGAACGGTATCGTGGAAAACGTCATGGGTTGTGAGTTGAAAGCATTGATATTAATTAAACCCCTATAGTAGGCTAGATTAGCAGTCTCCTATACCTCCGCACAGGCGCGAGCGTGGCAAATTGAAGACTCAACCGGCCCATTTCAAGATGGCGATTTGGTGTTTTAATTTATGCTTTTTTAATGCAATAAAGTATTTTACTGAATTGTTTGATATGGTTTTAGCTTGTGCAGCATGGTATTAAACAAAAGAAACAATACGAAGTGATTGCATAAGGGAATTTAGTAATCATTTGGTGTTAAAGGCTAGTATGCTTACCTGTCAACCTGGCGGCAATCTTGAGAACTATTTGACCACAAATCGCTCCCATTTGATTAACATGTAAACTGTCATTTTAAGATGGCTTCTAATTGTACCGGAAGTGGACCACCGACTGCTGGTCTAGCCAATTATATAGGATGTCTATGGTTGAAAGAGTATCACGAAATCCAAACACTTTAAAAAGATTTGCGTATAGCAAAGAGCTCGAAAAAGTTCTATATTTATTCTAGATGGCAGTGCCTTCATAAACGCGGGCCAATCGAAAGACGAGTTGTATGAAATGATTTGATTGTTGCAATTATGTAAACAAACAGATGAGCAAGTTCATATCAGAACTATGTTGTGCTGGCCTAGGGTTGGCTAGGCTTGTCAAACATGTAATGTAAGTAATAATTTTATCTAGTCCTATAGCCAAATGGAACTTTAGACCTACACTTTTGCATTATAAATAATTTTCCACATCTGGGCCTAGGCCAGGGACGGTTTCTGATTTGTTTTATGAGAGTATAATGACACCTTTTCTCGTTCCACACAAAGAAGAAATTTTTTAAATGTCCGCCATTTGTTTACGTATCGCACTTTCCCGCCTAACTCTGCTTATACCGTCAACAAGTGTCAAGTAACTATGGTTACTTGTTGATTATATGCCAAGTGTTTAAGGCTTATTTTAAAACCTTTATTTGGAAGCCTTCCAACAAACTTTTTCAACTTTTTTTTTCAAAAGAGACTATCATTCTATAACCTTAATGTCCATGTAAAATATGAACATTGTAGCCCCACCCGTCTGGTCAGAATCGCGGGCCGACGTATTAGATGTTAGCAGTAGCTAGCAGTAGCTAGCAGTAGCTAGCAGTAGCTAGCAGTAGCTAGCAGTAGCTAACATCCTTAAAGTGATTTTGAGCATGTTTGAAGACATTTTTTCACCAAGAAGGAATGGTCGTACCCAATAAAATTTGGCATGTGTTGTCAGGTACCTAAATCCCTCGATTGTGATAGTTTTCAAGTTCACATCACGTTACATGACGGCTGGGTAACACCTCGAAATCACCCCAACTCTGCTTGGTGTATAAGGTGCTTGAGTGTGTAGCGCACCGCGGCTTGGCTGCGGCGCCCTAACGGGCACCTAGATAGATGTTATAATTTGAACTAACATTCTGGGAACATTGTAACATAAAAAGTAACGTTTTGAAAAACGTGGTGTGCTGTGTGGGAACTTTTCAAGTCTTTAACAATAATGCTTTTGGTGACCCTGGGGGTCAGCAGGGTGAGGGGGGGGGGGCTTGCATCACCCAAACAAACGATAAAATACCCGGCACCTCCACCAACAACAAGATTTTAAATCACGAATAGAAGGTATTTATAGTTTTATATCCCTCTTTATACTCGGCACCTCCACTGACAATAAGATTATTTCATTTTTTATTCTTGGCTTATTGCTCGCTATTTTTTTACTCCCGTACTCGTGCTGTGCTGCTATAAAGACTATACTTTATTCCAGCAGTAACTTCATTATCAGTTCAGATTGAACTGGTGAAAGCGGACTGGGAAGTAAAAAAAGAATAGCAATACTCTCTCTCTTCTTTGCAGGTTATAGGGTTAGCGTGTGTGGGCGTACACAACATTCATCAGTGAGGCCCAGATAACTCGATTAGAAGGTGCTAATGGGGTTCGATCAGCGCTTTGATCGCTGCGGCGGGCGACCAGTGAAGGAGGGCGGACATTCTTCCGAGTTGACCAGCACTTTGGCCCCTCTGATTGGCCAGAACACAACTCGATTAGGTGTCGGCGCTAGCAGCCGCCCCAGGGACACTAATCGAATGAAACTGTTGAAAATTGACACCCGCCAACCAAGGCCTGCTGCAGCCCCATTTGCCCTGGACATACACCCAGCACAGGCAAAGATGTGGCCATTGGCTTTATGGCTTCCTTACGCCAGTCCATCCATGGATAGTTCATAGTTGTGTATATTATCTGTGCACATACACTCAAATAGGCACTAAGATGTGGCCATTAGCTTTATGTAATACAATCCATATCATAAGCTGTGTAGTCAATCCCATGGAGAGTTATATTCACGAGTTTTACATTTACGCTTGAAGTTTCGCGACTACTGAGTAGGTCTACATTGTGACTTGCCAATAACTTTAGCCTGATTAATCATAAACAGTTATGACTTGTGCTCATTAGCTGTGCAACTCATAGCTCAGTTCTGTTGTATCTATTATAAGTGCATCTACACTTAATGCAGGGTAAGACGTGTTATTTCTCTATACACCGAATCCATGAAAAGCGATGTCTCATCGTCTTTTATTTCCACAGATTTCCTCCTGAAAATAAGAAATAAGAATTAATTTAACGATCATAAAAATATATAATGGGATAAATGTTGAGTAAATAGATTGAAGAGTTTTGTATCCGAAGAGCAAAAGGGACAGAAACTGGTGACTCAGCACACGCAGCTCAGCTCAAAGCAGATCCCCCTGAGTTATTATAACTATCATTCTTTGCTTTGATTTTATATCTTACATTTACATTTAATTCATTAATCTATATTCTTTTAAAAAGTAAATTCATAGTTCAGGTTTGTGGAATTCGTTTTCATCGAAAGGTATAAAAAATCATTTGTGAAACAAACGGTGAGGGTGATTATAACTTAGAAAATATTTCGAATCGATCCACTTCCTGCTGGATTGATTGATTGATAATTGATTAAGCGAGCGAAGCGAGCGTTTCCATTTGACTCTGCCGGAAAAATTAGTCACTGGTTTTGTTTTTTTTTTTTTTTGTTTGTTTGTTTGTTTGTTTGTTTTTTTTTTTTTTTTGTTTGTATGTCTCGCGATAACGTTCGAACGGAGGCTCGGATCGAGTTGAAATTTTGACCATCCGCAAGCTTCGTTCTCGATTGAATGCCATTAGTTTTGTGGCAAAATCGTTCAAAAAGTTAAAAAGTTACATTAAAGTTAACCGAAAGTTTTTTTTTCAAACTAACCGGCGACAAAATCTGAGATGGCCAAATCATTTAGAATGTCTGTCTGGTCACGAATATGTTAATTTTATTTTGATCCGATCAGTAGTGTAGATAGAAATTACATTATAACAAAAGTAACGTTGCCAGGCAACGAAAAGACGCGCCAAGTTTCTAATGCACTGCCACCTAGAAGTAATCAAAATACTTTCGAGGAAGCAGTCTATTATTTGTCACCAAAGAGTTTAAAACAGTTTTCCCAAGGTGTCAAGCTCCTCTAGATGGCGGCCTGGATTTTACACACGGGTTTACCCAAATACCTTGGCAATAATAAATAGCTAATATTGGAAACATGGCCCTGTGGACAGCGAACGTCGCACTTTTAAAATTTTAAAAAATGTGCAATGTCGGTCTAGCTATAGCACGTGCTAGCTTATCAACGCGTCCAAAACTGAGCGTTTTCCTAGTTTTATATCAAAACACAAACATTATTAAATGTGTTGTAAGAAGAAATGTACAATTTGTAAAAAAAAAAAAAAAAATTGATTGATAGATTTAGGTCTTTATCACAAGGCGGAATTAAATAGAGAGAGGGGCTTACATATTTCTTGGCGGGACATAGCCTAAAACCAGATTAACATTCTTGGAAAGAGTTTATCAAATGTTATTCCAAGCCGTGTATTTGTTGCTAGTGTTTCTACTCACATCTACACCGACATTGTAAAGGAAGATGACGCAAGATTGACGCATACCGGTACGGTGTTTTCAGACCACAAGCTTTATTTTATTTATTTATTTATTTATTTATTTATTTATTTATTTATTTATTTATTTATTTATTTATTTAACGTCTATCCTATTCAGTTAAAAAACTGATTTACAAAGGAGGACAACTAAATAAATCTAATTACATAGATGCAGACACAACAATGAACTGCAGTTAAAGTAAATATTTGAAATAGTAACTTTACAACAACAATGCATGATAAATGATAATATATATAATTTAATACCGACTGAAAAATAATGTTGCTACAAGATTTGTTATAGAAAACCATTTTCTTTTTCGCTGATGTTAGATAAATGTGCGTGAGAGATAATACGATAAACACTTTACTGATTAAATTTTAATCTGAACTTAATAAAACGGTTTCCAATCATTTTGATTTAATTACATATTTTATTGTAAAGTAATGACCAGCAAGATCTACACACTACTATAGCTCATTAGTAATTACAGTATAAGGTAGGCCCTATAAGTGTTTTACTATGAATCTGAACTTAGATCAACGTCATGGTGTTAAACCACATTTTGTATACTTTACATTGATAATATAATGACGTCTCCAAAATCTAGAATCATTAGTGATCTTCATTAAAATAGCGTTGGCTGATCTGTCATACAGACAAGAATACTATACTTAGCCCTAAATCGTTAATGGGTCTAGAAAGCAAATGACACACCAAGGGCCTCTGATGCTGATTCCTGCTTAAGTGGAAAATAAAATATATATATATACACATCAGATTGTGCATTATACTCCAGAAAATACCGAATGCTCGTTGAGTCGGTTTTGCTCTCCATACCTCTCACTGTATTCCTGTCCGATCTCGAATTGAGGAACTCTGCTGTTTTGTGTTGTTTTTGAACTCTGCTTGTAAACTTTATTTCAAAGGAAGAAATCGCATGACGTTCTCGACCTAAACACAAAACACTTTTCAACTTGTTTAAGATTCCCGTCATGGCCGGCAGACTTCTCTGTAACCGAGAGGGTTCGAGTTGGGGGGGGGGGGGTGACCGTCAGCAGCACAGCACAGCCAGGGCAGGGCACCACCCTATTTGCACGACTGCCCCGGAACCAAACAGTCAACAATCTACTGGCTATTTGTAAACTAGGAGCTGGTAACTGTTGGGACGTGACTTGGAGAGAAGAACAAGAAGAACTGCTTGGGGGGGGGGGCAGTCGAAGAGTTGCTTGATTCGCGCGGATCCGGGTAGGGTTCCCCAGAGAGGAAATGGATCCGATAGGAAACTTGAGCCCAATCATGTCTTCGTCTCTACGACAGGATTTTCCAAGTAAGAGAAAATAAAAAGAATTTTTTCGCATCAGTGACCCAGGGAAAATCGACATATTGGTGAGACGTGGGTTTCGAGCTAGACGGAAGCGGACACAGGGAAGACTTTGGGAGCTGGCATTGTCTTTCGATAATCAACTTCTTCCGGCATTCTATACTCGGCACAACACAGCTACATGTATAAACTACCGTCTCTCGAGAGATGGGGAAATATATCATTTAGTTACTTGTCTTGAGTATTGACTCTTTTATTTTATTTCAGTTTTTGAAATAAAAGCAATCTAAAAAAAATGGTCATAAGGAACACAATGACACAAGCACCAAGTTTAATTATAAGCTACGGGATTTATAGGGAATGTAATAATACAGGATGTTTTTGGCGAAACCTTGGGTGGTGGTGGTGGCGGAGCTAGAACTTTCTAAAGGAAAGGGTCCTCTTGCCGTACCCGGCACCTCCACCAAATACATAAATCCATGTTAGGATTTGATTGATGTGTTCTTCTTTGACTTAGTTTGTGTTCTCCCGTTCCAGTGATTGTTCTTCATCGTATAACTGATTCCATTCGCAATATACACAGATATAATAAACTAATAATTGTTCTAGAACCGGTACGTATTTTTAAACCCCATTGTTGTATTTCAGTTGCAAACAATCCACGGCGCCTCTCATTTGCTTCTACTATACGTCACGCACTTGTACGAGTAAGATTGTAACGTTTCACCCACAATCTCATATCTACCGTATTCAATTCCGAGTATTTCTAAATGCCAAAAGAACGGAAAGGAAGTTATGGATTAATTTACGTTCTCGTCTGTTATTAATTTGTACCACTCTTTTGAAACCTTATTGAACCAAATCAAAACAAGTATTAGAAATTGTATTCAAAACATATTTATCAATCCGGGTTTCGGAAAATCCAAGAATCCGATAGTAGGTAGTTTTTTTCCAACCGGTAACCTGGCATATTATGCAACTCTATATTATTAAGGGTACTATTTGTGTTATCGTACTGAAACTTATAACACAATCATGTTCACAACAATTAAAAATTATTCAAATTGAAGTTTAATGAAAGCTTGATCTTTGGCCCTGGTATAACTCAAGGTCAGTGGTCTGGGTTCGAGTCCTTGTCACCACACACTTGTGCGTCGAATGCTTCGTAACCTGTGCTTATGATAACGAACGTCTTAGTGAATTTTGGCAACCATGTATAGTCTAAACTACGTAGTTAAGTAAATTAACGTAGACATCGTTGCAAGGTTATAAAATCTGTAAAAATAAATCACTTGATATTTGCATATCTATGATATATAGCTCTAAACTTTAACCCTTCACAGCGTCATGTTGCTCAGGTACGTTACCGCATAATGTTGCTTCTCCATTTCAGACCCAAGGTATTTTTTTCTAAATAAGTAACTTTATGCAAAAATTCAAATTTCTAAAAAATCTAAGATATTGTTTTTCAAATTTTTTTCATTGCGTTTTTAAGAAATTTTTGGAAATTTTGTCTTTATAATAAAAGTTTCATTTTAAGTAGGAATTCAAATTTGAAATACATTCCTAAAACTAGATTTTTTTCCTGAAATTTTTGAATTTTTTGTATCTCAAATAATAGCAATAATAAAAAATACTACAAAATTTCCGGGAAAAAACATTTTTTTTCCATTTTTAGCCTTTTTTACACATTTGTATTTTCAATTTTCTCCAAACCATTCACTTTTTGTCCTGATGGCGTGGGGAAAAAATGGTATTTTTAAATTCCACAAAACAAAATTGGGTCAAATTGAAAAACCCTATTATATAGAGCAATAAAAATTCAAATACCTTACCTACACGTTTTTGTAGCAAGGGTCTGAAAGGGTTATACGAGTATCTTTATTCCATTGTGTTGCTTCGGGGCAACGACCAACGAGTCTCTCTAAGTCAGCTCAATCGAGTGTTCAATCAAATTTGGTGCCAGAAACGTTACTTTATAACTTACTTAGCAAAATAAATATTCACAAAATTGAGTAAATACATCGGATTTTGTTTGGATGGTCGCCAAACCTAAGAAATATTTAAGTCCATGGCTAAACCATAGACTTAAATCTTAATCTTGAAGGTCTATGGCCAAACGATGTGCTGAAGTCAGTCTCCACGTGACCCAAGATCCTCGGGCAGTTTCTTGAGAGACGTGAGATAATCACATCTTGTTGAAGAAAACATTATACCTTATTACAGAATGGATGGCAATATGTTTTGGTTTTATGAAATATTTAAAACGGCATTCAGAAAATATACCACTCCTGATAAGATGACGTGTGTGGCATGTTTGTGATTTCAATAATTAAATAAGGTAAGCCTAACATTGAAGGATGTGGATTTTTGTATGGTCGAGGGTCCTTACAAACAAAATGCATAATATTTAGAAACTCTTGATGACTCCCAGTTTAAGCTGTACTTGTACATCCATTTAATATTATAAAAATGTTATATGTTCTTTTATCAAGGTCCTCTATTCTACAATGTACACTAACAGATTATTTTTACCTTGCACCTGGGGTTCACCGAAACTCCGCTAGAAGATTTTGGTTTAAGGGTGCGTTAACCGTTAGGCCATAATGCGCCACTCTAGCCTGGGGGATGTAAAGGGAGGAAATACCAATGTTGCCAGAACCAGCCACAGGCAAGGGGAACGCTAAATCTGCACTAGCCCACCGCTCCACTCGCTCGCCAGTTTCCAGAGGTAAAGAATGCTACATGGCACACGTGTCCGTTTGGAGTTTAGTAAACCTTGCATCCGTGGTTCCCCGAAACTCCGCTAGGTGATTTAGTAGACCTTGAAATTATTGCACACAGTGAAGAGGGCCGCGACTTTCGACTGCAGCTCATTGTTGCTTCACTGCTTTCTTCTAGTGTCATTAAATTCTTCCAGTGTCAGTACAATGGATTTCAATAACACGAGAGAAAAACATAGACCACGTCCGCAGTAAGTAATAACCACAATGGTATCCACGTGTTTAGATCGCAATCATCAAGATTTGAGTCAAAACCCTTGAGCTAACTAAAGCTGGGCAGAGAAACTACGGTTGTTGACATAAATAGGTCCCGGGGTAGAACTTGGCCCAGAGCGTCCCTGCTGATCGTAAAAGGCGAGAAAAGAGGCAAAGTCTATCTCGCAAACATCAGCTAGTATAGGGGAGTATCTTACACTCCGAAACTGGAGGCGAGCTCTGGCTGTCGACGTGAAAAAATTCCCCCTTCCCGTGTCTTAGATGTCGTGTCGGGTAATTCCGACTGCACCCCCAGGCTAGAGTGGCGCATTATGACCTTAGGGTTGGCAGAAAACATGTTTTCAATTGTCAGGGGCAGGCGCGTAATTTCTATTCTGAGGGCTATTAAGGTCCAATCTGAAACCTTATTAGGGAGAAAAGCTCGGCTATGTGCATCACTTTTCTGTCCGTCCGTGTGTCACGTCTCACGATAAAAACCGAACATGACATCCGATTAGTATTATGAGTTGTTGTCATTGTGCTTCAACAAGGATGACACAGCATGATATTGGTCACCTTGCGGGTTAGCGAGACGTGGCTACCCTCCAATAAATAGTTAGAATATTTGTATATTTGGCAACTCCGCCAGTTGACGAGATTTGAAGATGGGAACAAAAATGGTTTATGCTTGTCTGTCTCTATTTTGGATACTCCCGTGCTCGTCAGTTAAATTATTAAAGGACAGCTAAAAGTCCATTACTAATTTGAATTAGCCTATGCTACCTACTATTCAAGATTTAAAAGTTCGATTCAAACCTTGGTTTCTTGGCTTCACAGCTGCTTCATACTATCATACATCACAGCTGCTTCATACCAAAGCTCCCATTGAATGAGCCAACACGTAGGGAAATTACAAAAAATTCACTCGGTGATCATCTGGACACTGGACAGAATAAAAACTTACTGGACGCTCCCCCCCCCCCCCCCCCCCCCAAGTTACCATGTAGACTCGTAGAGTATAAAATTATAAATGTAGTTTTTATAGAAATCAATCCAGAAATAAAAAAAAAATCCATCCCCCCCAAAAAAATATATATAAATGTAGTGTTGCTTCGCAGGATGGATGTAGACGACGAACCGCCCGAATCTGACGACTCCAGCCAGCAAGGGAAATCGCGACTATTGTCAATTTGTAGTCATAACAAGGCTACCAATGACTTCCTTCTCAGGCCTTTGACGATGAGTAAGTATAGACCCTACTTCACAAACAAAACCTGGATTTTATTTATTTTTTATAGGGCTAGTGGATTTTTGTTTTTACACTCGCGTACAGGAAATCATCGACTTGGCTTGTATAGGTATAATGGTGGAACCCGGCACCTCCACCATAATTAAGAGGTTCGACCCAAAATTTCAACAAAACTTCAAATTGTCTATTGTTGGCAGCCTGTTTTGAAAATAACTCAGGTCACTACAGCCCAGTGTTCTTGGACACACAGAGTTTTCTAGGAAAACGCCAGTCTTTGTTAGACGAGTGAGTGAGCCATGTGTTGAGCACCCGGTAACATTCCCTTTCCTCCCTAGCCTATCATAGGCTGGAGTGGCGCATTATGGCCCTACAGTTGACGCGCCCTTATAGGGGCCTACCAACTAAACTCAAAACCATATCGTTTATTATATCAATCAACTTAAATGCAAATGTTCCCAGGTACGGGTACTCAAACACATGACTTGCTCACTCGGCCAACAATTGCATTGGCGTTTTCCTAGTCTAGTTGGCTAAGGCGCCCTTTTATCCGAAATGCGGAAGACCTGGGTTCAAGCCCTTGGTAGGAAAAAAATCTGGATTGTACTTAAAAAATTATAGAACATGTTTTGAGATGCACACAAAACTATGAAAAACATAGTATAGTACGAAATACGTACCTATTACGATTGCAAGGCAGCGGAATTTTGGGCAACCTTGAGAGTACACAATTCGATACACCTTGGTAATTGCATTCACCGCCAAATAAAAAATATTTATTCAAGAACAAAACCATTGTCGTTAAATTAAATGTTACAAATTTTCAGCCAACTTTTAGTTTATTATTTCTTGTAGGTTTAAATCGCAATGAATGTTGCTGAAGCAGTTCTCAGTTAACTCGTACCGGATGTCTGTTTAAAATTTCAGCGCAATCAGTTCAGCGATTTGGCTGATTTTTAACGTAGGCCCTACACACAGAATCAGAGGAAGTGCCGTTTGATTTGAATTGTAAGGCAATCACTGCACACCGGTTGTCAGATACAATGTAATACAATACAATCTAACTTACTTGACCATCAGGCATTCTTGGTTCGTTGCACAGTTCTCACGTCTTCCTACTCTGCCTTCTTCACACCACACTTACCTCATTTCCTACAATGATTTTTATTTGGTCCTGCTGCAACTTATCTCTTGATCATGCAAAAATTCATATCCACGATTTTGTATCACAATAAAAATAATATTTTACTAGGGAAACGCTTAAGTCCCGCCGCGTTGTTGGATGAGCGTAATTGGTGCATTGAGCTGCCATGTGTTATGCGAATTTTCTGTTGTTCTGTGGAAAATCATAACTTAGTTGAATATTTTTAAATTTAATTAAATTAAATTAAATTAAATAAAAAATTAACTTTAATTTTTTTAATTTATTAATCGTAATTGTTAAAAAAAAAATCGTAAAATTGCGATTTTTATAAGAAATAATTTCTAGATTGCACTCAAATTTAACACTAATATATAGATTCATAAAATTAAGGTTCTGCGAAAAAAATCATCACAATCGGATAAAGCATGTAGGTGTTATAAGTCAAAGAATTGTTTAAAAAAAGAAAAAAACCCGTAAAATTTCGATTTTTATGATAAATATTTTTTCAATTGCGCTCAAATTTCACAAGAATATCTAAATTCATAAAATAAAGGTTCTGTGCAAAAATCATTAAAATCGGATAAAGCATGTAGGTGTTATAAGTCAAAGAAATTTTTAAAAAATCGAAAAAAATCGTAAAATTGCGATTTTCATGAGAAATAATTTTCCGATTGCGCTCAAAAACGTGGCAGTTCTAAGTTCAGAGATTTCGAAGGCCTCCAAAAAATTTCATCTCAATCGGAGTATCGGTTTAGCCGGAATCGTGCGGACAAACAGACAAAAATACAAAAAGAAAAAAAAGAAAAAAAAAAAAAAAAAAAACATTCCGGATTTTTTTCTCCAGTGTAGTAGAATGGAATCTTCGCTTCGCTCGCTACGCTCGCTACGCTCATCCAACAATTTGTAGGCCCAGTGTTTTTATTTTAAAAAACCGATAGGCCTATTCCCGTTGGGCTTTGATGAGTAATGAATGATGCCTCCACATATATTAATTTTACATCTGTAATATAAAATTAAAATCTATAACAAAACTTCAAACACAAGAGCTACAAAATAATACAAAGTAGAATGTGTCCCGACTATGTTTGTCAGTGTTACAGCCCAAGATGAAAATTTGTAACTTTACATACAAGATTAGGGATTAACTAATAAGAATAAGATTAGAACCTTTCTGTCCTTTTATGAGTCACAAAAAAAATCTAGCATGACCTCCAACGGACAAGCATGTTTTTGTTGACCTTGCCCTTCAACAAGGATGAATGATACATAATGTTTTTGGTGACCTTTGGGGTTGGGGTGGGCTAACCTTTTTAGAAGGGAAATTTAGTATAATTTTATTTGATACCCACACCACACCAAGTGATTTGAAAGATAGAGATTTTATTTTTTATAGTCATTCAACAATCTGTTGATTTAGTAACTTTGCTCCCTATTACGGGTTTTACCATACTTGTCTAAAGCCTAGACGGTGCAATGTTTCGTTCAATATTCATTGAATTCAAGGACAAAACACTATTATCAAAATGTGCAAAGATAATAAAATATAACAATACCTCATCCACATTGGTCATATTTTATCTTTGAATGGAAGGAATCTTGAACAAAATATTGAACCACCTAATTCAGGCTGTAGTTATCATTAAAGATGTATCATATGCATTCTGATTCTGGTGCGTGTACAATCAATAGGGTCACAAAAACAGTTATTAAATAACAAAAATTACAAATTTAAGCCATATTGATGTGCTTGATTAAAATCTCCTGTGCAGGTAACCGCGAGATGGTTTCAAGGGACGAGCATCACACTCTGCGGTCCGTCAACAGCGCCCCGATCCCCAGCCAAGGCGAAGACAAGTCCCGAGAGAGAAGACAGCGATCAGATCGCACCCAAACCTCGCCCCGGTCCCTTCTGCCCCCCGTCTCCAGCCAGAGAGTGGTCGCACACGACTGGCGGAAGAACTTGGACGACATCCAGGTGGAGAGCAAACCATCCTCCTTGCGGGGGAATCTCGACTACGCGGTCAACAAGTCCCCATGTTTCAATAAGGCTGATTACCAGTACCTGAAGCTAGCCTCACTCACAGTCGACGGGCCCAATGACTTAACTTCTTCGTTGAACGAGGTGCTAGAAACCAACGAAAATGTGACAAAGTTCACTCTACCAAATGGCTTTCCCTCACTCATGCATACACCAGATTGTGATTCCTATAAGCATGACAGAGAAATACATAGCTATATGTCGACATATTGCTCAGAAGTTAGTAATATAAACATGCAAGGTGACGGACTCAACAGCAACTACACTATCCTGCCTGTAAGTGGCGCAAATGATTTGCCAGCAAAATCACCTAGATCGAGTAAGAATCACAAGTTACACGCTAGCCAAAAGTCTAACCGAGAAAGTCCTGCGAATGAAACTAGCAACGTTTCGAGGTACGAGTCCACACATCAGAAATCTAATACGGGGCCCCGCATATCTCCTCAACGATATGGTCATGCAAGGCATGCATTATCCTCAAACAGTTTGCATAGTGTTGACAATCTACATGAAGGGCTGCATCAAGAATACAAAATGAATAAAATAAAAGGTTTAAGAGAAAATGTTCCCTCGAATTGTTCCCAGAATACAGAAATGATTCACGAGAAAAAGTCAGCAAGAGGCGACAGAAAAGGTGCTATGGAGACTCCAACAGCTACAAACAGTTGTCAAGGTACCAAATATTCTAATGTAAAAGTTAAATCGGAAAAAAAGAAAGATCAATCACATAGAGAGAGTAGAAGTATGCCGTGTACTGTAAGGAGTTTCAATGCCAGTCCAACTATGCCTAGTAGAGAAGTAGCACAACATTGTCATCCAAAACTAAAAGGGTCTGGATCAAGCTATAGATCTAGATTGGATTCTAGATCTCCTACATCGGTAGTCCCAGTGCACAAGAAGTCGCCGCAATCAAAGCACACAGAAAATAGGTTTGGCGGAAGGAAAAGTTTTCATAGTAGTAATAGTGATATAATCAAAGATCGCTCACCTAAACACCCAACATTGACCTTTAAAATTACACCCAAAGCTCAACAAAGCCAAGGGGATATTATAAAACAAGTGGATGATCTTCTTTGTAATGTGTACAATGTCAAGGAACCCATGGAAAAAAATGACAAGAGTGGATCGCTCTCACATTATTCACTAGGAAATGAAAGTTCCACTGAGACAATCACAAGTGGGAACGTGTCCAGTTGTAGCTTTACACAAAAACCTCAATGGGATGTGGACGTAGCCAACCACTCGTCATTGGTGGCTATAGATACAGAGACCAAAAGTGTTCCAAGTTCGGCAAGAAGCAGACGCAGAGCCAGGGCATCTGTGGGTAGCAATAATACATCTCCTCTCAGTGCAATGATCTCACCTACTTTTTTCAACGCTTTGCCCATGTCACAAAGGACTTTCATGTATGAACCGACTTCTCCAGCAAAAGCAGACTCTGCTAGCCCCGAACACAACGTCTCAGACAATTCATGTACAAACACAACGAAAGATGAAGATTATAAGATAGAACCACAACAAAACGTCGATGTGGACACGGACTCTGATGTGGACTTCCTTAAAGCAAATATTGCTAAGTATGCAGAGCCGTTCAAGGCAAGTCCTTCCTCGGCAAGGTTGCCAAGAGTTTTCCCGAAGGATACGTCTGTATTGGACACACAAAATCGGACAATAAGACATCGAAGTGTCTCTCCCAATCGTACACGCTTGAGCCCCCGCCAAGCGGAGAGGCGAAATGTCCAATCGGCCACACATTACGGAGACCGTTTGCAAACACTCGCCAATTTATCCCACTCGGCAAGCCGTAGTAGAATATTGCAAACGGATGGATCACAAATAACTGAACATACAGATAAACAACATGTCTCCAAACCTACCAAAGACACGAGAAATATGAAGGCACTCAACTTACACAAAACAGCAGCCATTCACAATTAAGAGTCTCGGAACACATACAAATATCAGAACAACATGCCTCATTAAGCGATGGGCACATGAGGGACATTGAGGTATCTCAATCATACACGCCCCACAGACGGGAACTTGACACTAATTGACAGTACAGAACAAGGATTGAAGCTTGCATCAACTACTCCTTCAACAGCCGGGAGTCGAGGAGAGAGCAGGGACCAAGAGGGAGACGGTACTAGCTCTACAGACGAACCACTTGATCTCTCTCTGAACCTACCTCACACACCCTTGCATTACACAGCACTTATGCCTTCCAGAAAGAAAAGCATCCACCTCAATGATACCGGACTTATTGAAGCGTTTGACTTTGCATCGGGAAAACAAATTAACTATAGTACACAACACAGTACTAGCTTTGCTTCGTCTGCAAGAGAAAGGGAAAGTAACAGATTAACACAGACCACCCCTACACCAACAAATAACACAAACCAAGAAAAGAAAACGACATTGAACTGGGAGAATCGGGGCCGAAGAAATTCTTTAGATGAACCCTATGAAAAGGTACAATATCTATACCAACCTAGCATTGTCGACGTAGCTTTAGCTCTTAGAGACCAGCGTGTCGACATGGAAATCTTCAATCTTCCTACCATCACAGTTGAAGAAACCTACAGAGAAGAATCAACGGTTAATAGCAAGAAACTTTGTGGAGATGCGGAGTGCGAAATAATTGACATAATAAAACCAAGGACTAATTTTAAGTCGCAAGTGAATGATAGGTCGGAAGAAAGTGACAATGAATCGTTAAATGTCTACAGATCTACAATAGACCCTGAGATTGAAGAGGAAAGGTGCCAATGTCTAAAAGCCTGTTGGAAAGCTACTCTTTTCTTTTTCTTTAATGTCAGAAGTTAATGTTAGTAAATATTAATAATGAATATGTACATGTATTCCAGAATTAAATTATAATCATAGTAGACCTACATACATCAACTTATCTATTTGCATGGGAAAAAGTGTTAGACAGTTAAGAGTCTTTACGGCAGCATATAGGTCACACCAAGCAGCAGGTTAAGACATGACTGTATGAGGCATGATCCCTTCAAGTTATAGTACCACGATTTCAAGTTGTGTGCTTTACAGCATGTCAATAGTGTTGATAAGAAGTTATTACCGTATGAATTAAGAATCAGTACATACAGGCACAATACGGGTGTTATCAATAAAATATAGGTCTACTATTAACTACTACTATTTACGTAAATAAATGTAAGTGGCAAAACGAAATACTTTTCGAGTCACATTTTAATGTTAGGTAGTGTGTGTGTGAAATGTTGAAAAGGAATGGCAAGACTAGATTAATGTTGTTTTAATTGAAATCATATACTACTTATTAAGTAAACTGTAATTTTGAAAATAAATAAGGTACACATAAAATAACCACAAACCTTGAAATATGCATTTACTACTTTTAAGAATATCAGTCAACGAGTTAGTGAACTAAAGTAGGAGCGTAAGTTGTATAGCGGCCGACCAAATGCTTCATGATAATATCATGAACATTGCACAACCCAATCTTGTTAGGCCTACATAGACAAACTTTTTAAACAAATACTAGGATAGCCTTGCTGAAGTACGGTGTGCACTACAAATATAATTGTTTAGACAATATAAATTAATATTTAATTGCATAGATTTAAATATTCTAGCCCTCAGGCCACTTAACCAACCACTTAACTTTTAATCAATCACCTTGACATCAAGTCTTGAGTCTTACTCATTGAAATCAAGGCTAAGAAATAGAAGTAAGCTCATCATTTTTCAAAGGTAAAATATAATTTTACAAAATTAAATTCTAGATAGTTTGGGAACTGAAATTAATTTGTACTAAATAAATTGTCTGTCTAGGTGTCATTTGAAATGAAAAAAATTATACAAGATTTTGACATTTTGAAATTCGATTTTCATAACAGATTAGCCTGGAGTGGGGTGAAAAGTTTTGTTGTCCCCAGCCCTTCAGGTTGGGCTTGTTCTCTGCTTTCCCAACCTGTCAACCCTTCTCAATCTAAATGGTAAAATATGTAGCTGTGACTCATTCTAACTTGCCCAATTTTTCAAAGATCCCACTTCAACAATTTAAACAATATTCAAGGCAATTATTATTAATTTTTGAAAATTAATGGCTGTAAGACATAGGCCTACCTATTTTAAAAATAATAAAAAAAAATCACTGAAATTCTGAAAAAGCCAGAGCCGGGCTTGACCCGGATTGAATCGCCGATCAGGAGGATTGAAGTTGAGCATTATGAATTTTATTTCCTTGTTTACCCTCAGTTTGATAAAGATTCCTAATTAATATTTAATACAATCCAGAAATTAAAAAATCCATCCCGATCGGGGTAAGTTATTCCCTTTTCAAATAATATTTAAAAACAGTGCCAAGACCAATTTTGCAAGTACTTTCAAGTTTATCACAATTAATTTTCTTGTACTCTAGTAAGGGCTGGACTGGCCCGCCGGGACACCGGGAAAAATCCCGGTGGGCCGCCGCCGCAGGCGGCCTATCGCTGCTCAATAAAATAAAAATATTTTCTATATTTATTTCAAATGAAAGTTTCCATTTCGTTACCTCCCAGGCATAATACCACCATTCATCTAGTTGTAGTTGTTGCTATGTTTGTAATATGTATCAGGCCGGGTCAGTTAGGGCCGGTATGTCAGTGCGGGATATGTCGGGGCCGCGAGAATGTAAAGAAGGGTTTATCAGGGCCGGTCACTGTCACCAAGAGTGCTAACAGTAACACAGACTGCCTGATGGAGCTTTACGTCTCATATTTATGCACTAACAAAGTCATCGGTCAATCTCTGAAGGCCTTTTCATACCATGAAGACAATAACGTCAATAGTTGTTTTACTGAGAATTTGTTTTCAATTTCATGTGCTTTCTCAACGTTCATGTAACAAAAAAAGTTCCTATTTATACAAAATACAAATTTTCATTTTTCGAGCAGTCTACATTCAACACTCAATCGTGGAAGGTCGGTCTCGCGTTCGCTATATTTTAGTGTAACTTGCGTCTTTCAAGATAGTGGAATATAAGATGGTGTTATAAGTCAGTGGCGGAACTAGGCGCCCGCATGGCCCGCCCGTTTAGGGGGCCCCGTTTAAAAAAATCGTTAAAAAAAGTATTTCACCCTGTTTGGAAAATATTGAATTTGTTTTCGTTGCTAAAATGACCGTTTTGAGAATCTAGCAGTTTGAAGGGGAAATCTAGCGGATATTTAGGAATTTTTAGCGTCTACAACACAACAACAATTTTTTTAAATTTCTGAATTGTAGTAAATAGCCTAACAACACACAAAAACTACATTATTTTGGTATTGCATTCAGCCCACAACTTTTTTCTAAAACGCATCAAACGCCCTCTAAAAACCTGATTTTCAAAATTTAAGCCTGCGGCGCTATTGTTGGGGGGCGAACACCCCACCTTCTTACTTGGTTCCTATATAATACCCCCGGGATGAAAAGCCCAAATTTAACACTGAGCCTATGTATGTGTGTATCTGTTAGGGGGGCCCCCATAGAATTTTTGCGGGTGGGCCCACGAAACGAAATTCCGCCACTGCTATAAGTGGATCTTGGCAAATCTTGCACTGTTCATGTTTAGTATTAAACCAGAGTGCTGCATGCGTGTTTTAGTACGTACTGTGATTCGATAAGAGGAATAAAGTTGCATGTTTGTGTAAACTCAAAGTTACACTTGTAAAATTAACACTATCACTATAGGAACTTAAACGATTATGGTACATGAGCTTTCTTTTGCGATGTTTTAGTAAATAAAAACGTTTATTTAAAATCACATTATCCCTTATCCACGTAATAAATGAGGATACTAAAATTTTGCCAACAAACTCGAACAATATTTACTAGCATAATAGTTGGAATTTGGGTAATATTGGAACTAACTTCGATAGAAAATGGTCAGGGGCGGATTTAACGGCCTCTATTTTATCGAGTGTTGGAAGTGACTCAAAAGAATAAAAATTGCCGTTTTATGCAGATCGAAAGTAATGTATTACACCAGTTGAGAGTGTGGTTAAATTATCGGAAGTTAATTCAGTGAACTAAGCAACCGCGCGAATTTATCTTAAAACGCATTTTAGACCATCAAAATTACTGCATTACCCAAAAAAAATCGCCTGCGGCGCAAATAGCCTCCGGCGGCTGGGGCTTCGCCCCAGACCCCAGCTGTACAACGCAACCTCGTGGGCCGCTTCTATTATGTGTCCCGGGCCGCTTACATAGTCCCAGTCCAGCCCTGACTCTAGTATTGGCCAAATAGGAATTAAAGGTAGACACAGATCAGTAGAACAGTAATCAACAATGACTGAGTAGAGATATGTTTTTTTAGCATTTAAATTTAGAATATTTAGCATTAATTTTGACAAATTTAGCATTTTGTAGCATCAATTCAACTGGTTTCTTTTCCACCAAAACCCCAAGAGTAGGGTGTTTCTTACACTTCTAATGGTAAATGATGAATTATAGGAACATTTCAATTCAATATAGTCACATAAAATGCAAGAATATATTGCTAAACTAGTTCTCAATAGGCATTAAAAACATTATTTTTAGTAAAATTAACATTTTAAATTGTCAAAATTAGCATTTTGTTGAATCAAAAACCTAAAACGCTAAAAACCCATACTATCTCTAACAATGAGTAATGTGAATACCTCAAAATATACTCGTGCAATGGTGGAAAGATGAACATTAAATGCCCTTTTCGGATGAGCGAAGCGAAGACTTCAATTTCACTGACCCCTCAAAAAATTTAGCTCCAATGTTTTTTGTTTTTTTTTCCCTGTCGGTTCGCGCTCTACCGGGCAAACGGCATACACGATCTTGATGAAAATTGGAGGGGACCTTCGAAATCTCTGAACTTAGACCTGCCACGTTTTTGGGTACAATCGAAGAAATATTTCTCATGAATATCGTACTTTTGCGAATTTTTTTCGATTTTAAGTGCGATATTTTCGTGACATTTGGGCCGATTCTGACCAAACGGGTGGGGCTACAACGTTCATATTTTACATGGACATTAAGGTAATGGTTATGTATTGCTTTCTGAAAGAAAAAGTTGAAAAATTAGCCAGAATCCATAGAATAAAGGTTTTAATATGAGTTTTTTTAGGTTTATAATAACAATTAACAAGTAACAATATAAACTTGACAACAATCACCTACAATGCATTCAAAAAGCACTTGCAAAGGAAAAGTGGTCCTACACAAACTAAAAACTTGCAAAAAAAGCTCATCCATCAACGCGGCGGGACTTAAGCGTTTTCCTAGTGAGTAAACATGTTTTATCTGGTTCTACACACGTACCGAGATGCATTTTCTTGTTGTGACAAGGAAATAGTACAGTAAGACTACATTTTTCCAAGGTTGAAATGTCGATGCTACAATAGGCCTGTATCGAGTAATCAAGCGCACAGCCTGCTAGCTTATTGCAGTACCATACCATGCCGCCGTTTCTGAATCCATTTCGACTTTTAGTTTTAAGAAAATGGTAGGTAGTAGTTTTGAATTTTGAACAACGAATCCATATTTTACAATATGACCCAATGCCATCCGCAATTTCAATGAATAATTACAAAAATGATGATATGGGTAGGTTGCATGGTTATGTTTCCGTTTATAATAATTTTAAAACAATTCCAAGTTTCCCAGACAATACTAGTATCCTATTGTGTTGCGTATTTATTTGTAAAATTTAGATACATGGTCCTTGATCTTCACCATAGATAGAAATTAGATAATAATATTAATAATGTGGCTCGTTGGTCTTGTGATTAGCGTATCTGCTTCCAATGCAGAAGGTCCAGGGTTCGATTCCCGTTAAAGTCAGAAAAAACTTCTGATTTGGACTTACCGGTAAGTCCATCAGTTCTTGTCTTAGGAGTTTGTAAACAGTGACTTTGGAGCCGTCCTAGCAACGAAGCACATAATAAATTTCAGAGTTGTTCTGAATCGGCCTTGTTGATTCTGGCGTTGATTCGCGGGTGTTCGCACTGTCCATACCACTGATTGCTATATTTCCTATTAATAATATCGATCTTTGGTTGGTTATCGCTCACTCGTCGATTGCGTCGGGGCCTGCAGGGTTGGCTTGGTCGCTTTGATTTAAAGTTCCCCACTGAAAATCAGTTATATAACTGAGTGGGTAGACTCTAAATAAAATTTATTTATTTATTTAATGTGATAATGCCAATGGCATCGCATTATGCGATCATAATGCGCAACATTTTCTATTGCCGAGCACATGTTTAATTTGGTGCATTCTCAACTTGTAGTAAGGCGTTATCTTGTTTGGATGAGCGTAGCGAAGATTCCATTTCACTACACTGGAGAAAAAAATCCGGAATGTTTTTTTCTCTTTTTTTTCTGTTTGAATTTTTGTGTGTTTGTGAACACAATTCCGGCTAAACTAATACTACAATTACGATGAAATTTTATGGAGGCCTTCGAAATCTCTGAACTTAGAACTGCTACGTTTTTGAGCGTAATCGAAAAAATATATCTCATTAAAATTGCCATTTTACTATTTTTTTTTGATTTTTTAAAAAATTTCTTCGACTTAGGCCCTATAACAACTACATTTTTTATTCGATTGTAATGATTTTTTCACAGAACCTTAATTTTATGAATTAATATATTCGTGTGAAATTTGAGCGTAATCAAAAATGTTTTATTATGAAAATCGCAATTTTACGATTTTTTTTATTTTTAAAACATTCTTCGACATAACACCAACATGCATTATCCGATTGTAATGATTTTTTCACAGAACCTTAATTTTATGAATTCATATATTGGGGTGAAATTTGAACGCAATCGAAATGTAATTTCTCGTGAAAATCACAATTTTACGCTTTTTTCATAAAAAATAATAAATTCTTCGACTAACAACACCTACTTGCTTTATTCGATTGTAATGATTTTTTTACAGAACCTTAATTTTATGAATTAATATTGGTGTGAAATTTGAGTGCAATCGAAAAATAATTTCTCATGAAAATCGCAATTTTAAGCTTTTATTGTTTAAAAAAAATTACGCTCATCCAACAACGCGTCTGAAAAAGCGTTTGCGTAGCTTCCTAGTTATAAAAAATTGCATAGGATCCAATTCTTACGACAAAACCTTACGCCTTAGAACCTAATTGTGAACGATGCTTTAAAGAAACACATGATATTCATAAAAACTAAAAAGATCAAGAATAACAAATATGATATTGGCAATACAGTAAATTTAATTGATATTTGATGTGTGTATGCATATTATTTAGGCCTGCCCTGCCAGTAATTATTATTTAATGTGAAGTAGGCATAGATCCAGAGTTAAGTAAAACTTGATAAAATAAAGTGTATTTCAAATCAAATTGAAATATGAGGCAAGTTGTACTACAATTAATATTATGCTGACGGGAAAGGCTGATTTACGATTGACAGGATAGTGTGGAAATAGGTTGTTAAAGCTGGCACAACAATGCAGTTTGTACCAGATTCAATTTATTAATTACTAATTAGTATTTTTATTTTTTACCAATCACAAATGTTTTATTTCCACTTTCTCAAATCATAAATCTGCCTCTAATCATACATTTCATATTGTAGGATAGGGTAGGCTTACTCTAACCAAAGCTGATAGTGATGGACTATTATTATGTTACATGTCAACCTTTGCTTAAAAGCATCTTTATGTTATACAGCTCACATATGCGAGTCGATTGATTTCGTGTGTTGACCACATAGTATGCAACAGGAATTCTTCTACAAGTCCCATAAGTGTCGGTAGTTGCTAGTGAAGCATAATAATATGAAAAGATTATAAGTTCCAAAATTATAAGTACATGAACACGTTTGTTGAAATTACATTAATAAACGAGTCTAAGGTCAGTCTTGTTAAGTTACATTACTTTTTGCACAATACTTTTTTCAGCTTTTTTAGTAGAAAGGCCGGTAGCATGCTTCTTTGAAAGTTTCGTATTGTAGCGAGTAGTACCTACTTTAGACAGGATTAGGAAGCAGTCGAGCAAAAATGCTAGCAAGTTTTGCAAGAATGCAATGAATGAAACAATTGATTCACCAAGGACTAAAAAATTAACGGCATTTGAATTATAGAACATTGCAAATAGAATGAGCATTTTATTCTCGAGCAACAAGTTCAATGCAATTCTTTTACTCGACGAAAAGTAACTAACTGTTAGAACCTGTTAAACCCTACTCTTCTTTTCCTTCAACCTCTTCACCTGCAGCTAAGAGCTAGCACATGTGCCAGTGCCATAGCCAAGAGCTTGCAACTTGTAAGTGTCTTACTCTTTTCCTTTCGTTTTTGGATCCCAGTCACAATTAGTAGGGCAGCCTCTCTCATTGCTAAGGATCTTGGTTCAAATCCAGGTTAAGACATGGTTGTTTTGTCGCCCAAACACGAGAGTCTAAGGAGGCAAGCCTCCTCACTGGTTGTGCTGTTTTGTGACTTTCCACCTTCCTATCTCTAACCCCTTCTCTTAGTATGAATGAAGAGGCACCCTGGCCAGCAACAACAGAAGGGGCAGCTTTTGTCTTGTTGCCAAGAGTCCTGGTTCGAATCCAAGGTAAGTCATGGATTTTTTGTCTCCCGAGCACTAGAGTTGGGAGGCAAGCCACCTTACTGGATGTGCCGACGGTGTGGCTTAGTACGAATGGTGTGTAAAGTAACCTTGCTGATAAGGATGGACAAACCTTGAATTCTGAGTTTCGAACCGAACTCAAACAATGTAATAACAAAGCTGCAAATAAATTACAAATTACAAATGTTTTGAACTTGAACCAAACTCGTGCAAATTTGTTATAAAAATGAAAACAAGTGGCCCTTGGCCCATACATTGCCGATCAATGTGAATGGAGTACTGTTACTACTTTGAAGATTGAATTGTAAATTAAATTTCATACTAACATCATAATATACTAATTACTAACCCCTTTTGATGTTGGAATTGATTTTAACATGCATATTACATAAATTATTAATTAGGGATGACATCCGATTCCAAAAACTTAAAATCGATCATTGTGACCAAAGAATCGATTCGGAATCGATTCCCAAGAAAAACTTTTTATTGTATACACAGTTATTTTGGTGGTCATTTTCCGTGAAACCCGTGATACGCAGCGATATTTCTGCGGAGCCCGTGAAGGCGTGTCTCGCGGCTCTCGTCCGCCGTACGCCACAGAACGATGTATTTCGCAACGTTGCGTCGTCATCTGTTGACCGTACTGCCTGTCTCTGTACACCCCTATATGGTGGGAGTCTGGCAGATGAGGGAAGGACAGTAGACACGTGATTCACCGCTCTGCTTCGCCCCAAAATACGACGCACGAACGTTGAAACAGTCTAATGAAGAATCGATTCTACCATGTCATCCCTAATATTAATAAAGGTATGCAAGATACTATAAAAATGGAAATCATTTCAAGTCAAAGTTTGGGTAAAGTTTGAAATTTTAATAATCCACAAACTTGAACTTTAAATTTCAAACTCAAACTGAACTTCTAAAACAGTTTTGAACTTCGAACCGTCCATCCCTACTTGCTGATGATGACAACATGCATGCAGAATTTAGTTCTTGCAAGGTTATGTATTGTGAGTTTTGTTTACATGTAGTTAGCCGAAATTAAGTGGCCACCATCCACCTGACGAGTCCCAGAAGGACAAAACGCGTAGTGGATTAAGGTAACAACTTTAAAATCTGAAGTTGCCATCAGCAGGCAAAAAGTTTTATCGCCCCCAGCCCTTCAGGCTGGGCTTCATGTTCTCTTTGCTTTCAAAACCTGTCAACCATTCTTTAATCTAGAATGAAAATAGTAGCTTAGGAAATAGCAACTCACTAGTCACTCACTAGCAATTGGTTTTTAAGGTACTAAATGAGTAGACACAACTGTAACACAGCTCTTTTTTTAATGTAGCTTTCACTGCTTAGAAGTGTGGGTTGTATTCCTATTCATGATGAGTGTCGATGACAAAATAGGAAATTAATGAACGATTGCATACATTTCGTGAACCTCAATCTATACCGAATGCCAGTATAACGAATGAAATACAATGCTAGCACCAAGTGATGAACAGGACAGGTAACTTCATACGGAACGGTGCCGTTATCAGGACCGTTACCAAGTGCAAGATGAAACGGCTACACTTGAGAATTGTACCACAGCTAAATTGACACGACTGCAATTCTGTTGATACATTGGTCAAAATTCAAAATGTTTGCATTGGTCAAGTCAACTGAAACTTAATGAAGTGTTAACATTGAAACACTTCAAATGGCCTTGAGTGGTGATTCAAGGGTTTGAGTAGCATTTCAAGTCCCAACATTATATTTATAATATAGTACACTGGATGACACCGTCCACTGCTCATATCATTTTATTACACCTTCAATTACCTAGTATATATTTTTTTTAAGTATTTCGTACATAGCATAGAATGGCTTAGTGACGGGGAAAGTATAATTTTAAGTATTGCTAGAAATCCGTGCAATATAGAACTGGCATCTAAAGATAATAATACTGAAAATAAACTTTTATTTTTGTAGGATCAGAAAAAGTAACACGTATCAATTTCATGTATGGATGGTATATAGCGTATAACTATTTACAAAACATACAGTAATAAAATAACTAATAATATAGTTCGTAATCACAAAATAGTGGAATTCCCTGAATTATTCCTAACATGTTTGCAATAAATTTCTAATTTTCAAGAAAAAAAGTAAAATAAAAACAATGCCATAAATATCAAAAGAACTAGAAAAGAAACCAAGCGCTTGGGAACTGTAGCAATTAGCACGGAATGTTACATGCGATGGACTTGCACTAGTGGTCACGAAGACTCTACGCTGGGTAATTGAAACTCTCGACGTATGTAGAACAAGATGTACGCCATGCTCTCAGCAACTTGTGTAGCATCGCTCGGCCGAACCATGCTGTCGTTGAAGTGAAACCAGCCACTTTCGTTCACAGCGTATGCAGTGTAATGTCCAGATGCCGCCCTACACAAATACAGAAAGCCTATTATTTGTCTTGTTGTTTTTGTTTCAATTAGTGATTACAATAGATTCGGGCCTGTAAAATATACATTTAATAAAAAAGAAACCTAGACTAGAAATTCAAGAATTGTATTAGGTGGGCAGAGCATTATTCAAAACCATGAACTTAATTAACGTAGCCTATGTGACAGTGCTGCCTGCAGCTTCATATCAGATTCATATTCATAAATATTATAGATATCCCATAGTATTTCCAAAACACATAAATTTATAATTCCAATTAGGGCTGCCCAACGATAAAAAACATCATATCGATATCGTGAGGGGATATATCGATATCGTGATTCGATATCGAACTTTTCAAATCGAGTATCGATATTTTTTTTTTTTTTTAATTTTTAATTTTTTTTTTTTATTTATTTTTTTTTGATTTTTTACGTGTTATTACGTTCTTCGGGCGTAACCAAGGCCCCGCCGGCAATACAGACATGCCACTGTCCGTCCCATGAAGAACAATCACAACAATACTTGCGGCGGCCCTGCGAAGAGATAGAAGCTAACTGACTTCTCTGTCTCTACCTCTTTCCCTGACTCTGTCTGGACACTACTCTAGTGTAACAACTTGAGCTGCCTCTTATGCTTTGCTGATATGAATGAGATTACACATGTGTTCTTGTTATCTTATCTGATAAGATAAACAAAACAAAGCAGCAAGAGTCTTGGCCCGAAGCCAAACTGACTTATCAATATGTAGTTGGTGGCGTGGGAGGGGGGGGGGAAGGAACAGCGCTGCAAAACCATAACTCACTGCCACACCAACCATTTCTTGATTTAAAAAAAAAAAAAAAAAAATTTTTTTTTTTAATCAAACGATATACATTTTCATATCGATATCGAATTTTTTTCTTCATATCGATATCGTATCGAATTATCGATATTGTTGGGCAGCCTTAATTCCAATGTATCTCAGAAATATCCAGAAATTTCACATTGCTAAGGCCTATTCTCTAGATATACCCACACACACAGAGTTACTTACTCTTGATACCCTTAGCCAACAAACGTCAAAACCTTGCAACATTAAGTAGTGACATTGATTGAATATGCTTGACATTAGTAATTTATTTATTTTATTTTATTATTATTATTAGGGATGTCAAACGATTAAATTATTATAATCGATAATCGAATTCACTTTCACCTCCATAATCGATTATTAATCGATTTTAATCGTTTTGTACAATGTCGGTTTAGTAGCAAGTTTCTTTCAAACTTCGGTCTGGTTTCGGTTAGTTTGAATCGCCCGCGCAAGGCATGAGTTCGCATCGGCGCCGTGGCGGGGACTTGAGCACGCACAACAATCTCGAAGAAGACAGTCGGGAGCATAATCAAGAGGAAGTGGCGGGGTAGATAAAGCATACGAGATGAAATTGGCATCAATGCTGTGATCAAATTCAATTGTTTGATGCCATGTTGTCGAAAACTCTTGGCATAGGCCGAAACACAACACCAGAGCAATCACTTTTGTCACACTCAAGACGCCATGTTACGTAAAGATGCAACTACTGCTCGGCGTTTCAGGCGCGTTGAGTGCGTTTACTGTGTTTATTGACTGCCGCGCCAACTACGCCGCGTGGAACGCTTGAACAGAATGCAGCTTTAACTCCGCCCACTCCTTCCGACCTTGCACGGCCAGCGCATGCGCACATGATGACAAGGCAAGGCTGGTACGAACGATGTATTTTGCGACGTCGCTTCAATCAAATGTGGATCGGGAACAATCTCGCGTGCTAGAAATTGATGGAAACGTATCTCACGGGCGAGCAAGACATTAAATCGGCGGTTATCACGGCGTATTTGGCGGGAAAACGTAACGTACGGGAACGTTTCTTGCGGGTAATAGGCGGCGGATCTTGAAAACTAAATTTAAAAAAACGCAAAAATTTAAAATCGATTATTTTTAAAAAAAATCGATTAATCGTTTTTAATTAATAATCGATTAATCGAATCGATTTAATCGTAATCGTTGACACCCCTAATTATTATTATTATTATTATTATTATTATTATTTATTATGGAAAACGGGATGAAGTGTGGGAGCATGTGACGGGAGGACAGGAGTGGAGTAAATTGGTGGAGAGGAAGGAGTCAGATGATGAGGAAGAAACACTGAGTCTGGCAAGCTTAGTATACAGTTTCATGCCCTAGAAAATGGTGGAAAACCACCACTCAACCCGACATAGTTGGAACTGAGTTATGATGATTAATATTATCATCTCGTTCAATTGTGCACAATTAGGTAGGGATGTGCGGGTAGTGGTTTTTGAACTCGGGTCGGGCTCGGGTCGGGTAATTGAAAGTACCCTCGGGCTCGGGTAATTGAAGTAGGCTCGGGTCGGGCTCGGGTAGTGAATTTTTTTTTTATTTGTGAATTCATTTAAAAAAAAAAATCCTAGAAAACAGTTTTGCATTGGTTGCAGGTAGCCACTCTGGGCTGTGTTGACACGAAGTACTTCCAAATCGGCGTCTTATGAACTTTTGCTTGAGTAGGCCTAGGCCTAGGCCTAGGCCTAGTACAGTGAAACCCCGCTATTATCGTTCGTTATTCTCGGAAATAATATCGTAACGATCGTTGTCTAATATTTACGACCCAAACCCCAAGAAAAACCGATGCGATCGCGTATTTTTCTCTTCCGGCCGACGAAATCATGCGTTTGTACCAGCCATGCATCTGACGAAATCGCGCGTTTGCACCAGCCTTTCGGTCTGACTCCGCCCAACGCTCTGCTGCGCGCAACGATGCGCACTAGATCGGACTTCTAGGCCTGCCGCCTAGGCATTAGACGATGTTTATTAGCGTTGTTTCTTTTTCACCATTCGCCTACGTACGTAATATTCAACTTGCTTTATGCCGTTATTAGCGTTGAATAACCAGAAGACGAGTAATGACGGTCAGTAGGGGCCTAGGGCCTATTACTCCAGCGGGGACAGCGCCGGAAGACGGGAAGAGCCAAGGACAAAGCATCATAGCATAGCCGCGCCCACGTCGTAGCGATTGGTCCGCTCCGACGTCAGCTGTTCGTTTGGCGTGTGAGCGGGAGGTTTAAAAGGAGCAGATTGGCGTGTTTCTTTATTACTTCTACCCGACCCGACTTTTTCGGGTAGGAATTGACGGCCCGACCCGAGGTCGGGTAATTTTACCTACCCGAAAATTACCCGTTTTTCGGGTACCCGCACATCCCTACAATTAGGTTAAAAACTTTATTACGGGCATATCCCAAAGCTCCTTTTCCACCTTCGTGTAGAAGTAGAACTAATTCATCAATGATTTTTTGTTCATTGGAACAATAAACAAATTGACAATTGAGTGGCTAGCTGTGACTTAGCAGACGGAAGCCTCGAATCATGTGTCCGTTTAGCCACGACGCGACGTGAAGTAATAATTGACCAATCACAGCGAGGAATGAACCTATGCACTACGGGACCAGTCACGCGATCGTAATTAAACATTTGTTTCATTTTCACCACATTGCGACTGATGGGACACATGGAAGTAAGGCTTTAAGCTTAGGTAACTAGCCAGTAGGCCTTTTCCACACTTGAAAACACAGTTAAAATCTTCTTTCAGTAGTTCAGAATTGTATTCATAGCACAAGAAGCATGGGAGTCGTGGTGGTGGACATGCTACACCGTCTTATACCGAGTCAAGTCCACAATGTTTCTCCACATTGGACGTATAACATTGATGTATCATGTGAAAGACTTCTTAAACCAAAGTTTTCCCTCACTGAAAGATATTACTAGATACCAAGATGTCTCGACTTTACAATCCACTCTAGCCTGTTGATTAAGAAACAGTGAAACCCGAGTGACTACTAACCCCGAACCATGATGCACAATCACAGCAGCCAGGTCGTACAAGTTGTTGGTCACAATAGGAGTCTCCGAGGTGTCAAGCGTGAAGCTGGTCATATCGAGTGCTCGAACGGGGAATGAAACCTTGGTGTCGATCTTGGTGCGGAATCCGCTGTACCAGCGAAACCGCTTCAGGTGGAGACACAGAACGTTGGGCAGCCGGCGGACCCAGAAGCGCTTGGTGGATCGCTGCTTACTTTGGCAAGTGTTGCACAGGTACAGCTCGGTGTCCGCTAATTCCTCCACCTCCACGAAACTACGTAGGCAGTCTGAGGCACAAATGCACAATTTCTGATGACTAACTTGTCAAAACAAAATATTGACGAGGAGAATTTAGAGTACTAAAAGGCTACAAATCCAGTGAGGCCAAATAATATATTCACTATAATATTAGGTCTACTATGTACAATTTTATTTTAAATTAAATTTTTCAACACTGTTTAGGGCTTATAAAGATATTAGGCCACCATTTATATTTTTCAGGGGAAATCACAAATGCAGAAATATCAACCATTTCACTGACTTTTCCAGATTGATTATTTCCCTAGTTATTGTTAAATTAAATTAGTTTTTTGAACAATTGTTACAAGCAAATGGAAACTAATAACATATTTATAAGTAAGACTTATCTACACTTGCAAGGTACGACAATAACAAGCAGGTGACATCACCACCGCGGGCCACTCCTAATAAACACAAGAGGTGCTAGGACATGTAAGAGTCTAAAGCAGATTACTACCATTTATTGAACTCAGGAAATGTTCTGAGATACTTTTTGTGTACCTATTAAAATGTTTGTGTAGGTAACTCTTTTCAGGTAAGCTGATTTTTGTATACATTCTCCAAACATAAGAACTAAACCTTGGTTTTATAATAAGCAGGTAAGACACTGTTTTGATGGAGGCACTTTTTTAATTTCTGTTTATAATAGGCTACCAACTACCATCATAGGCCTAACTAAGTAACTAGAATGATCAGTTCAATGTCCTTCATCAATTACCTACTGTATTTATGCGAGTATATGCCTCGGGTATATTTGAAATTGTCAAGTTCAAAAAGTGGGGTGCGGCCATTATGTGAAGCCATTTATCAATGGTATTTATATCCAAATCTTTAAAATCGGAGTGGTCAAAATAAGGGTGCGGCTTTTACTCGAGGGCGGCCTATAAGCGAGTAAATACGGTAGTTATTTGTAGACTCAAAGTCCCTCCACTCAAGGCAACTAGCAACACTCGACTACAACTATCAAACAAGTGAACTACTGTAAGAGAACAAACCAAAAAAACAAGTCATACGTAAAGTCACACGTTGAAAAGGAAATCAAACAAGGAAACATTCTTAATTCACAGAAATGAAGAAGTCATGGACATGGAAACAAAATTATTTTTCAGGATTATTTTAAGAGACACGCTTTATCTTGGGGGTATTTAGCTCAAAATATTGGTACATTAGTGTAAAACTTGTTTTAAATGTCTGTAAATAACAAAATCAGAAAATTTCTGCTCTTTCATATGACATTCTTAAAAAATATTTTAAATCTAGTTGCAACTTTGTACCAAAAGAGGCCAGGGCTATCCCATATCATCTGACAATCCTTCAAACTGAGGTTTTTAACTTTTTATACCCTAAGACAGTTCTGGAGCCCAAAGTTACCATTAATTTTATTCGTCCGGAAATGTTTCTGGAAATATTTTCAAAAATTTTCCCCCCGTAAAAAAAAAAAAAGTAATTTTACATCATTAGCCAGAACTCTACAGTAAAAATTGAACTAGGCAATTTTAATTTATATTAGGGATGTCAACGATAATCGCATATCGATATTATTATCGCGATAGGTGGCTGTATCGCGAAAATGATTGGGAATCTGGATTTTTAATAGCAAATTTAGTAGATTACATTTACACTTTTATATGGATTTCATGGAATTCCCAGCGTCTCAAAACAGGTTTTTCAGCTGGCGATCTATTTTTCTCAGTACCACTCCCCCCCAACCCCCCCCCCCCCCCCCACAGCACTCACCACTCGCGCTCTCTCTTGCACACTCACTCGTGGGAGCCCATTATAGAAGGCGGCCAATCCGCTGACCAGCTTAGAGATGGCGCGCAATTTAAAAATTAAAATTGACGCAAATGCGAGAAAAGCGAATTTTAAGACGATATATCGTAATATGATTACAAAGTGACTGACTGTATCGGCACAATATGTTTTGGGCACGATATTATTCTCATTTTGGCGCAATTATCGATATGAATTTTCATATCATTTGACATCCCTAAATTATATAAACCATTGGTTCCATGAGAGCGACGACAAGTACTGTAGTTCCATACGATGTAACATTACTAGAAATGTGCAAAAATGGTGAGAATAAAATTTGCGATTTTATAAGTCGCAATAATCCCTTCAAATTCAGTTTGCATATGAATCATCTGAATTGTAATTGAATGGTCCCAATTCGCAAAGTTTCACGATATTTTGAATGATACCACAAACTAGTAGCGAAATCAGCAATTATGTCTTTAAACGCAAATTAAGTCACAAAATTACAAACAAAAGTTATTTTTTCAAAGTTTTGGTGGAGGTGCCGGGTAGGTAGTCGAAATGAAATTAATCCTGGTTGGTACACATGGTGGTGGTGCCGGGACATACAACGCGATTGTGAGATCGTAAAAATCGTTTGTAAGCGAGTAAGCTAAAAAAACTTCATATAAAAATATCGAAATGCACAAAAATGCATAATTTCGTAATTTTGGTGGAGGTGCAGGGTAGTCGAAATTAATCCTGGTAAAAACTGTCGAACTTTTAAAAACAGAAGGCTGAAATAGGCTACAGTAAGATCTCTCTTATCCGATCTCCTCTTATCCGATGCTCCGTGTTAACCGAGCCGCCCAAAAAAAAAAAAAAAAATAAAAAAAAAAAAAAAATTTAAAGTTTTAAATACGTAAATAAAACATAAAAATAATTACAGACGCCGCGCCGCACTTTTTTAAATGTACTCGCATACATTTGTAGGCATGCCTTACGAGTGAGTGCAAAGAAGATAGATCGGCGATATATCTCGACTTTCGAGCAGTGTGCATCAGTGTACTGAGCGTATAGAGTTCAGTGGTCAGTGTGCGTCGGCGCATCGCCGGTAAGTGCCACCCACTGAGCATATAGAGGTCAGTGTGCGTCGCGCGCCTGCGCGTGCGCATACGATCCAGCCATCTCACACACAGCTGTTCAAAGATGGTCGTTGTGGAACTAGATGCAATCATGTTTCAACCGATTCACGAAATTCGTAATCACGACGCATTGAATTGTTATTCCTGGGCTTATCTTATTTCTTTCCCAGACTTATCTTGCGTCGTGAGCTTCAGCGCGGGCATAGTAGTGAGAGGTTTTCCCACATGAGAAAGAGAGCTAGGCCTAGGCCTATGTTTGCATTGTAGGCCTAGGCCTACTGCGTCGAGTTTAGGCCTAGGCCTAGACATACGTTTTTATTACGACATGTAGGCCTAATTGTGTACGTGTGTTCGTGAGCTTGAATTACAAGCTATTAAATCATTTAGTATACCCTGTATGAAGTGTATCGTGTGTATTTTATGTTCCTTTATCCATTACATGTGTCATATGTCATTTTACCACATCAGGCTATGCTACGAGAGCAAATAAACAATTGATCCGCGCCATCCGAGTTTTTCGCAAATCCGAGGTGCCCCCGGTCTCATCCAACTCGGATAAGAGAGATCTTACTGTATTTGCAGATTTTTTTTTTTTTTTTGAGTTGCTCATATGATTCTACATAAAGTTTCAAAACAAAATTTGAAGCACTTGATGTATTTTATAAAAAAATAATTTAAAACGTTGTTTCAAAAACGACGTTTAAATTCCGCGTCAAAAGTGTGACGTAATGACTAATGAGGCCCTGTATTAGCCACGGCCACGGTCTTCCAAATACTGTGCAGTATAACGCAAAAATAATATCTTTAGAATGCCAAGTGCTTTGGATCATCTCTCGACAACAATACAACAGGCTGCAGTAGCGCTGTTTTGACAAGCTCTGGGCCACGCATCATCGCCCATGTAGGGCCTAAATACGTCATAATGGAATGACCAATGACAGCACGTTTTTTCTTTTTTTTTTCTTCAAATATTGACTCTTACATCCGAATTAATTTTGTCAGCTTCCACATTTGCTCACTCTCATCCTGAACTGTTTTTAACAAATGCAATAAACCACTCTCATAAAACGCGTACTAACTCTAACATATTCATTCCTACTTTCAACCATTCACTATTTAAAAACAGTCCAAGCTACCTCTGTAGTAAAATTTACAATAAATTTCCACAATCCATCAAAAACGATACTCCAACATCATTTAGAATTAAAATTAAACCTTTTCTCATTCATAACCCTTTTTATTCCTTAGAGGAATTCCTTATTGCAAAAATTGAATTTAACTAACACATTTTGTGTCCCATCATCCTTCTTGTCCATCACATAACGTATGTATGTTTATCTTATCTATTCTTATTAATTGTTCTCTTAAATATTTTATTGTATTACTATTTATATTCTAATTATAATTACTGTGCTAGTTATTCACTCCCTCTCTCTCAGGAGAGGGTATATTTTTACTATGTACGAATCTGTGAATAAAGAATGAAATGAAATGTTCCAAAATACTATGCTTCAAGTCACAATATCTATGTCAAAACATTTTTTTAACATAAAATAAACGCGATATTTGGATTCAGGATGTTTTATATTCTCTAGAGATAAATATGTTTAACTTAAATCTAAAATTCATGCAAATAGCCTATTGGGCTAAAAATTAAAACTCATTCTCACTCTCATGTGCTTTTTTTCTTTTAAATTAATCATAAATGGTCCTGGAATTTGTAAAACGGATAATTTTAAAAGTACCTAGGCTTTTTTTTTATTATTATTTTCTAGAGTATGGCCGTAATATTACGTCCGCGCACTATGCTTTTTTTTAAATTATTAATTATTTTATTTTTTTATCACTTGAATATTGAACTCTCCATCAATGAAGTCATCTTCACAATTTAAATGTACATTCCTAGTTTTATAGGCCAAATTATTTAAAGGGGCTATAAACCTAAAAAAATTATTTTTTACCACATAATCTATAGCACAATACTACACTAAAATGACATTAAAAAATGATATCTTGTAACTGTGATTTTATATCAATTTTTCAATTTTTTTGATCCAGAAAGTTGCGAAAATTGGCGTTTTGGGAAATTTCTTAAATCGGCTTTAACCTGCATCTTTTTTTGTTCCACATAGATACTAGAGCATCATTACCAATCTAAAATGGCTCTTTGTAACACCGTGTCTTGAAACTGGGCACAAATATACTCTCAAACACGCAAAAATATGCATTCCAAAATCACACCCTTTCTTGGTAATCTGCATATTTTGACTGAACCACTAGCCCAAATTACAAAACAATATACAGAGGATTTACAGAAAAGGCTATAGAGTACGTCAATGATGACCAATATTTTTTTGGATCAAAATCCTCCAAGGTCACGGGGCATAAAAATCGTCCCCATGTTATTTCATATGGGAGATTCTTGCCGATGGGACCTAGCTAAAAAAATACCAAGTTTGACAATTTTTTGGGGGTCAATGGTGGACCCAATAATTTTTCTGTTAATTTCTAAATTCATAACTAGCTAGCCTGAATGAAATATATTTTTTGAGTTAAGCGGTTAAATACCCCTTTAAGTTGCAACTTTAAAAAACATTTTTGCATATCTCTGAACATAACTATAAATTTAAAAAAAAAATTGTAATTTGCTTCAATTTAATTTGTTGAGTTAATAGACAACCTTTGACTTGGTGTGTTGTCCTTCAGTTCAAATTTATTTGTACTCTTATTGTTGCGTAGTTAACATTAACAGCATTGTGTATGACAGGCCGAAGTTCGAAATCACAATTAATTAGCACGGGAACACCACGATTCTAGACAAAAATGTATGCTCAATGTTCATATTTTTCAAACTACATCCACATTATTTCACCGATCAAACCAATTTTGTTTTGCGGAGGCCTACTCGCCTCGGTAAGGTTATCCTAATCCTCATACATGGTTTGTTTCCCCTAATACGGTCCCGTTTGATCCAAAAAAATTGCAAACATTGACCGAAAGTGAACATTTTGTTAGGACTTCACTCACAAGGAAAAATGGGGCCTTAAATGAAAAGTGGGCCATGTCATCATCATTACCCATTGCAGTTTCCTGCTTCTGGCAGGGTTAGCTTGGGTTTAGCACCCAAATTTTTCCACTTCTTTCTATCCTACCACAATCGTATCTCTTCAACATCTTCCCAGCTCTCTCCTCTTGCCTACAAGTCTCATGCTATGATGTCCTTCCATGGGCTATGTACAGCCGGGGTCATATTTAAATCAAGAGGTCTGGACATAAAAAAATGTAGATTTTCCTACAGAAAAAAAATGTAGATTTTCCTGCTAGTAATTTGAAAAGTACTGCAGTCGAAACACTCGGGAGTGGTGTTTAAGCCGCGCCCAAGCTTCCCAAGTGTTGCTAGAAACCCATGCCTATACTGTAAGCTACATGCATATGCTATGAGTATGACATCAAAATTGCAAGCACATGAATTAAGTGGATTAAGGTAACAAACAACTTTAAATTAGCTGCAGTTGTCATCAGCAGGTGAAAAGTTTTGTCGCCCCCAGCCCTTCAGGCTGGTCTTTATGTTCTCTATGCTTTCCCAACCTGTCAACCCTTCTCCAATCTATACCAAGCACATGAATAAGAAAGGTTACAATAACTAAAAGAGAAAACACACTAAGCCTACACTTAAAGTACCTACATAAGTTACATAACATACCAGTCACATCACATGCTGGTGCACCATTGCTTTTTTCAGTCTTGTTGAGAAATTGATCCGGAATATCCAAGGAGAGGTCCAAGAACGGGTCGTGTTTCTTTGACTCGCCGTTGCAGTTGAGGCATCGCACCTCGCTCTGCAGCGTCCCCCCGAAGATGCTGGTGACTATGGACGCTCGTCCCTTGACAGTCTGTCCGAGCGCTACGTACGAGCTGTCCTTCTGCGTTGCGTCGGGCAACGTGAGGAGCAACTCCGTGTGGAGGCGGTCTAGCATGTACCGCAGGAACTCGTGGGCGTCTTGCTGCTGGTAGCCTCTGCAACCCAAACAACACACAATCAACATTCAACAACCTGGTCACAACAATATTATAGGGCAAGCTAAAGGATTTTCATTACCGGTAATTTGCAGAAAAAATTTACATATTAGAATAACACTTTTCACAACTACAAAAGATTATTGTTCTGCAAATAGGCACCATTATTCCAAATTTCCATAAAGAATAACACAACACTAACATTTTTATCTAGGTAATTCTCCTAGAATCAATCTTTAGTTTAGGCTATCTTACCTGGCTTCTGATTTTCATGGAGTTTCATAGATTCCCACACCCCTAGCCACTGCACAAATATTTTACAATGAGAATAAGCCATACTCTGATAGGGTAGGTAACCTCTACCCTAGGTTACTATATTGTTTTGTTTTGAGGAAGATGTTAGTTGACGAGTTGAGAAAATGAAATGAGCATCTAGTGAGTACCTACGTACCTAAAACGAGGCACCACCTTCCAAATGACTAAGAATAAGGACTCTGGAGAGATCGCACTCTTCGATCCATCATCCTGAGTTAGATTGATGAGGACCTTCCTCAACTCCTCGGCCATGACGGCTTGATTCACTTCTTTGTAGCTCCGGGAGTGGTAGGTTCTTCCGTTCTTCTCCGACTCGAGGGAGGGCAATTGTTTGAAATAATAACAAAATGCCTGGATATTGCTGAAAATAATATGAACATGTAGTAGGCCTACTAGTTACTAGTTAGTTAGTATTGAGCTTCATGAAAAGACAATGCCGGGAAAAAGCTTTATAGCAAAGTGTTCTAAACCAGTTTTTGCAAAGTCTAGTAGTATGCCCCACCAATTTAATATAATTTTTAAGAGGTAGACATAGTGCACCTTTTTGGAGATATATTGTCTAGAGTATGTAGTAGGCCTACTGGTACCGGTAGCAGTACATACAGTAGTATTTAGAAACACATATCTGTTCCAACCTTTGTTTGGACAAATAATTTTAAACAATACAAAAGCCTTTGGCTTAGGTACTGAAAATAAAATAACATCAGGTTTCGTTCGCACACACTTTTGCAAAATGAGCCACTTTGGCCCATTCATTCGCCTTTGGCCTTAGTGTTAAAAACTCGCTCTCATAACACTAACCCAAAAGCTAGTGTAATGTGTAGACACTGGCTTTCCGGGTGATAAGACTAGGTCCGCAAGGAACAAACCTAATATATGAATCCAAATCATTAATAGTCTACCCTACCAGAGTTACTAAAAATTGGCATAAATATAAATCACTTCAATTTTAGCTATATAAAAAAAAGATCAATAGGTAGGGCTACTACTAGTTACTAGTTAGTTAGTAGTTAGTTAGCTAGTTATATTATCATCCTGTAGCCTAGGACCACAGATAATAGAGTACACTACGTGGGCAGATACGTAACCTCCATGTTTAAAAGTGCTTCGCGGGTTTTTTGTACTTGTTTGCAACAACCGCATTGCCGCGCTAGTGTAGCGCGCCTGTGCGAGTTAACTGAACCCCTTTTAGTTTGTGTTTGAAACTGCTGGTACAAGCCTCTTTTGTTCAGTGGATAAGGTCGGGTAAGCAGGTACCTGCTTCGCAGACCTACAGTGTTGCATGCATGCATTCTCTCCTCGAAAGTCGAGAGGAGGTCCAGGCCAGCCAAACCGCATTCCGATGGAACAAAGACCACTACCCCAAATACCGGGTCGTAAAAAAGTGCTTGCACATTGGACAGATACCTTCACTCACAGAATCGAAGTGAAAAGATGAGAATACTCATCATCATGATGTGCATCTTTGCACAATAATAAACATTTATTTAATATATTTTTTTAAAGACAAATACACGATTTTAAAAAAAATAAAAACAATCATAATTATAATCATCATGATTTGAAGATCAGTTTGAGACCAGCCACTGTCTCTTATCAGTTCTATCCATCTCCCTTTGCGCACAGGAAGTCAAAGTCAGGGTGTATGTTCTTGTCAGTTTGAAGATAATGACAAGGCCGTGCGAGGTTACTCATCAGTTGGGAATTGGTGCGCGGTCTGCAGCAGCTTGAGTTTTTAATTGGGCAGTGAACCTATTTAACATCAATCCATTAATCAATAGCATTTATAGAGACGCAATGCAAAATAATCTTGGATTGGATCATCAATACATCACCAATGTCAGAAGTTAACCAAAACGAATTTTTAACTATTTAACCTAGGACGCCTGAGGGTGACCCTTATTTTTTTTAAACCAAAATAATGTACCCCAACTGCATTATATTTTATTATCGACCGAGGTCCCCCCCCCCCCCCCCCCCCCCCCCCCCCCCACCGCCAAACCACGGCATCCACGAGCATCGCCATATAAACTCATAAAGCACAGATAAAAAGAGTACACTATGTGCATAAAGCCCGTGTGGCCTTGACCCCTCAGCTGTTTCTGTGCACTGGTTTCCAGAGAATGCATTCATCTGTATCTAGTTTTTAATCTCTGTATTCCCTTCGCCTATTTTTCTTAAAATAGATAAGCGGAAGTTCCCACAAGCCAAGTTCAGGCAATATACGCCCCTCTCACTACTCTTTTATTATCACAAATTAGTAAAAAGTACTAAGATTACAAGTGTTCAATTATGCGTCAGCGTAAGGTTGTTTCTTCATGATGTCGGCATTCCATGCACGCACTGTGACAGCTGTGGCAACCCACCCATTACCATTCCATTATCGTTTCGCAAGCGCCAATAACCAAAAAACCTACAAACTGGAATTAGCTCGGGCACAGAGCATTTCTTACCCCTTGGAAAGAAGTACTACATGATGGTAACTCACACTTATAGAATTGTTTTATCTTGGAGGCGCGATTAAATCTCTAAAACTACTAATATTCATATTATTGTAAATAAGGAACATAATTGCCGCCCTAATAAGTTTTCAATAGTTACCACCGAGTTTCCTTGCAACCTTACATTGTTATTTGACACAAGAAACCGAACTCCCGGTTTACCATTTTTGGCAAGTGGCTCGGTTCCAAAGTTACGTCATTGTTTGATATTACATTTATAATGTATATTTTCTCGCCACTGGGCGAGGAGGCCGTTGTAGGCTCATTTCCCTACTTAGCCTAAATCCACAAAACATTCAGTAATTTTCTACTATCGACTTCATCAAACTTCATACAAAATAGCAATGTTTAATTTTTTGAACCACTATCAAAGCTTCTCAAAAAAAGATTGTTTTGATACTATCAATTATTTAATTGACAAAAATTGTAGGATATAGTTTATTAAAATTCATTTTTTATTTATTAAACATTAAAATGTCACACCGTTTTATGCACAATTTTAAACGACTTGCTTGACTGAAAGAGTATTTCTGAGTTTCCCTTTATCGCCACACAATCAGTGCAATTACAATACATTACAACCTATTACAATACATATTACAACTCCAATGTTCCTACTTAATCGCTGGTAGTGACTGATGACAAAACCGCCCAAACGCATATTATTAGTTACGTATTACGCAGTGGCGTATACAAGGGGTGGGGAGGGGGGAAAACCCCCCCCCTTTGAAAAAAAAGTGTCAAAGGAGAAAATAAATTAACTTACAAATTGCCAAAATTACCATCTGACTAAAATAGGAGTTAGTGGATACAAGGTGGACATATACATTGTGATGTTTAAAACGCACAATTTTCACCCAAAATGACCTTGAAGAAGAAAATTAAAAAAAAGGCCTTCGGCACATCTATGAAAAAAATGACTGAACCCCCCCCCCCCCTCCCCCCTTTATTGAATTCCTGGATCACGCCACTGCGTATTCGTGTGGTACCTCACATAACTATCAACGATTACACATTCCGAACATTTGTAATTTTGTTGTAGGCGTACGTTGATATCATATATGATAATAATAATATATTGTTGATATGCGGGTGTGGTGTGGAACTACCAAATTTCATAACAATCAATAACTGCGCGCCTAAAACACACCAACAGCGGTCCCAACTAAATTCCGAATAACTATACTTGTTAGTTACACAGGGGCTACTACTGTAATCCACAGATAAACATAATATCAATGCTTCTGTCTGTGCTATAACTGTATTGATGTGCATCATACCACAGATAACAGATACACTACGATACAATAGTACGATACGGAGTTATTATACAGTAATAAAACGACGAACGCGTTATTAACTTTTGTTTACAGTTGAGAACGTGAATCACCAGCTCAGTCTAAATTAGCTACTATTATGTTTAGTACAAGCGATAGTAAAAACAATGGACAGGCTCTCAAGTTCTATTCAACATGATTGCTTGGTCTCCCCTTCCGTCCGCCGGCCGAGGTTTGATGATGGTGGCACGTGGGGGGGGGGGGGGGGGGGGTAACTGGGTGCAGACTCTAGGAACTCGAGTTCGGGCACATAAAAATAACACGGAATAAAATATTAATTATTACTTAATCACATTATATACATACATACCCATCCCTGATTCTTACTACAAATCAAGGCTACTATAATACACATCCTATATCCATGCATATTCCCTATCTTTCAAAGGGGTACACAAATAACTTTGTACAATTAGTTCATTGCGAAGCGCGTAACTCGATTCGGGTATCGAACGGTCCCCGCCGCCGGCAATCCTGACCGAAAGTTTCTTCAAGATACCTTCACTCGGGAATGCTAATGCAAGGGAGTAAGTGTAACTTCGTTATTCGGAATTAAACCTACTGTCTGAAACCAGCCCTGGATATGCCCTTTACAAGTACCACAACTCCCATAATAGTTTCAACGGTCGTTATGTAAGTCATTAATGTTGGTTAATGGTATAGTTTAATAAAACAGGGCAAAGCAAGTGTAATTATTTATGAAGGATAACAATAAACGTCTTCAATAAGAAGAAATATCGTCGCCGTAGACACAGATTAACTAAAGTGATGACCTTGGATGAAGTTGTGAATGGCGATAAATACGCTACGCCCAGGGCGGCACTTACGCAGTGAATTTACATGGACCATAGCTGTATGATCCACCAACTTTATTTATGTATAAACCTTTAATAAAATTTTTGGTGGTGTTGGGGGGGGGGGGGGCTAGCAGAAGTCAGTAAACACCCACTACACTAAACACATCTAACCAAACAAATGGAAGTGAATAGTTGTCTGCAATCTAACATCAAGTACTGTGTATGAATCGTAATTATAATTATAACAATAGCTTGAAATTACACCATTGCCATTGTATATTTAATAAGAAGTAAAAAAAGTTGCTTGTATCACGTTTGCACAAACTTACAGTGCAAAGTCAGCAGTCAGAAAAATGTAAAACGCAGCGGCATGAGTGTAAGAAACATCGTCATGAACCAATGTGGTAGGTAAGGGTTGGGATGCTATGAGGTTACTTGTTGCTCCCTATTTGTAAGGTAGCGTTTGGTCATCAGATAACAGAGTACCAAGCACAAGTGTAACAAGCACAAGTGCTACCTCTATTATCTGTGGTTTGGTATTTGGTTCTTCTATAAAGAAGGGCTTAGCCCTTTGTACACACGTGTCGTTGTGCATTTTGCAATGGCAATGGTTACATCGCTGAGAGGAGAGAGGGTGTTGGTGTGCGACGGGGGGGGGGGGGGGGGGGCACCGAGTTTAGTCGTAACCAACATGGTGTTTAGTTTCAATTATGCAGGTAAAGACCTTTTTTCCAGTCATATGTAATAGAGTAACAAAATAACCTTCAACTGTCTCCTCCTCCCCCCCACCCCACTACCGTGGTCGGTGAGGATACTGCCCGGTGTTAACTTAACACTTTTCCTTTACCCAAATCAATGCGGCACCAACGGACATTTTTATTGGTCATTTTTACTTTTGTTACAACTTGATGGATGAAACCACGGACGAAACTATCAACGGCTTGACGGGAGGGACGATATGCATTAATTACGCCCCTGATTGGTGGAGGCTATTGTAAGAACGCAATTGAATTGAATCCAGAGAGTGGGTATCGGAGATGCGTCTTTTATACTCACTTCCACCAAACTAGAGTATTTAACCGTATAATTAAAATCGATAAATCTTTACTATTCTAAACAAATTGCCTAAGCACCCTCACATCACGATTTCCCATTTTCTGGAAATCGACAAGAAAGTAAAACATGGGGGCTACGATACCCCACCAAGATGAGATTTTGTAATTTCGTAGTGTTTTGCCATATAACTTAATTCACGATTTTCTATTCAGATTTTAAAAAATCATACAAAATTAGTCGACGTAAACAACGAAACGACCTTACTGTCAGTGGACAAAAATTCATAAAGTCATAAAGTGATATTGATCTTTTGTTAGTTATCATTCACTCGTCGATTGCGTCAGGGCCTGCAGGGTTGGCTTGGTCACTTAGGTTTACTGTCCGCTGTCCCCCACTGAAAAATCAGTTGTGTGAGTGTGACCGAGTGAGTCGACTCTAAATACGGATTTATTTATTTATCAGCTGTTCTAAATAAAGTAAGAACCACTAGGAAACAAAAGCAAAACGATTTGCCTTCAACAAACACTGTGCTGGTTCGATGTATTGGTGAGTAAAGAAAGAGACATTATTATTTGAAAAATAAATGGTTGAGTTTACTTTTTTGATTACTTCTATGAATTGCCTTGTTTGGTCAATGACATCGAAGAATGTTGCTTTTTCCACTGATCAGACCTATTTCTCACCCCCTCCGGTATCGCGTTTGTTCGTAGTGTAGGCCTACTTAGCCTCTTGTCAAGTGCCGGCGCCTGTCGAGAGGAGTGAGCCGCGTGGTTTTGTTTCTGTGGTAGACTCGATGACGCCTTTGTGTCTGTATGCTATTTGGATGTCGGAAATACTCCCCGAAAATTGAAAGTGACGCCAAAACATCGCGAATTCATTCAAAACCAAATTTACCATTTTTATTGTCCACTTGAAGTTAATTCATAAAAAAAGACATTATCTGTGGTTGCCAAACCAATTAAAGTAAATTTGAAATTTGAAACGGGATAAAGTTGTTTGGGTGAACGAAAAGTGACCTGGCCAACGATGTCATTATATTATAGCCTCCTGCCCCCATCCTTAGGGCTCGTCACGTCATCCATGGTCACTATGTGTTTATTAAATAAATAATTATAAATAAATAAGAACCATAATAAACCATAATCACAAGTTCACAACAGAATGCCATCGCGTCACAGACGTGAGGGTTTATTGCTCGTATCAAGTTGTGCTACGCATATCTGTGTTGTGAGGGAAGGACTGATGACCGTCGCCTGACAGATAGACAGATAGACAGACGGACACCTAGTCGCTTCTGATCTCGTTTTGATCCCGTCTGCCAAGCAAGCAAGGGATGGGCCCCGAGCCCCGAGGCGGTCATTCAAGGTCGCACAAGCTCTGGCAACACAGCCGCGTGAAGCGAGTTAGCCACCGAACAGACGAGGTCGGAAAAGGGTTCGTCCTTGTGTTGTTAATGTTAGCTCCCAGGTAGGGGCACATTCGCTCTCAACCTCTCACAGTCGAGCCTAGTGTTTGTGGTTCACACTTCAGAATAATTCGGCCATATTGCGCAGCATCTCGCCCTATCCCGTCACGTATCTGCCCACGTAGTGTAGTCTATTATCTGTGCTAGGACTTTACAAAAGTACAGGATTTGTCAGATAGTATTACATGATTGTAGTCCTACATGTTGCATGAGAAAAAAAATAATAATACATACTATATAGATACTAGTATAGTTTGACATTTCAACTTACACCCTACATAGTCCATACATAGATTAAATAATATCAGTATAATTTTGACATTAGTAAAAAAGAGGGGTCGCTGAGCTTGGCTGAACTCAATTGCGCGCGCTCAGGTGATAACGATTGCAGCTGAACGGTTGGATATAAATAATCATTACCAAATTTTGCATGAATGTTAAAGGGGTATTCAGTATTCACCCACTAAAAAAAAAACAGGCTAACTAGTTATGAAGCTAGATAGAAACAGAAAAATTCCGCAATGTCCCCCCAAAAAATTGTCAAAGTTGGAAATTTTCTAGCTAGGTCCCACCTGCAAAAATCTCCCATAAAAAATATTAATAACATGGGGAATTTCTTAATGCCAATTTCCGACAATTTCAGGATCAAAAAACAAAATTTTGTGTTTAAAATCACAGTTAAGCATACAGATATACTTTTCTAAATGGTCATTTTAGTATAGGCTAGTATTATGCAATAGATTGCGGTAAAAAAATCAAATTTGGGGGTAATAGGCTAATAGATTCTTTAATAGAGTTCCTTTATAGTTTATATTGATATCCACATTTAATTGCCAAGAATTAGCCTGAAAAATCAATGCAAAAGGCAAGTCCAAAAAGTGAAAAAATAAAAAAATCAAGAACATGGATTTCAAATACGGAAATTCCCACCAAACCGTTTATCTTACGATAAAACCAAATTACAGTAATTAATTAATTAGCGTTCACATTGATTTAAATGTTGATATCCAGTATGGAAATTTACGTTAAAAAATAATTACAAAATCTGTACGCTTGGAATAGAATGGAAATAGAATTAGTATATGAAATTAAATACCTAGGATGTCTTATTGATCACAATTTGACATTCAATAGTCATACTAACTATATGATGAATAAAATCAGTAAAAAAATAGGATTTATGTCTAGGATAAGTGAACACTTATCAAGTTGGTCGTTAAAATTGATCTATAATACAATAATCCGTCCAAATTTTGAATATTGTAGTATTATAATGTTAAATTTTAATGAAAGAGAAAAAAGATGCATTGCAATGTTTGCAGAATAAAGCTATGAGAGTAATATTAAAGTGTAATAGGTATACAAGTATAAAAACTATGCTAAGAACATTGAATTGGATGTGTGTCAGACAGAAGCTTCATTACGAATAGTCATACTAACTATATGATGAATAAAATCAGTAAAAAAATAGGATTTATGTCTAGGATAAGTGAACACTTATCAAGTTGGTCGTTAAAATTGATCTATAATACAATAATCCGTCCAAATTTTGAATATTGTAGTATTATAATGTTAAATTTTAATGAAAGAGAAAAAAGATGCATTGCAATGTTTGCAGAATAAAGCTATGAGAGTAATATTAAAGTGTAATAGGTATACAAGTATAAAAACTATGCTAAGAACATTGAATTGGATGTGTGTCAGACAGAAGCTTCATTACGATGTTCTGGTATTTATATTTAAACTAAAAAATGATTGTTTGCCAGCATATTTTAACGAATTCAAATCATATAATAATAATGTACATGAACATAAAACAAGGTCAATAAATAATTTTAATGTTAAATATGTGAACAAAGTTGCAACTCAAAAATCAATATTTTATGCTGGATTAAGAATGTTTGATAAATTGCCTAAAAGTATAAAAAATATAACAAAACAAAACTTGTCAAAATTTAAATCTGAATGTATAACATATGTATTTGTTTACCAACTGTACAATTAGAAAGAGTTACTAGAAATAAATGTAATGTATGAAATGTATTGTATTGTAATGTATGTAATAGCTGATGAAGCTAAATAAATGAATTGAATAATGAATTGAATAAATTCCAGAAGTTCAACAAAATTAAGTAAAGTATGGTGGTATCACGATTTTTCTTTCAAAACTGATGATTTATTCTAAAAAGTCGCGTACTGGATCTCATAGATTGATCCTTTACTAACGTTGTTGTGAAATATGATACCGATGTTGTTAACCGTTTACCCGGAAAAAAAAACTGAAAGCCGAGTGTCGAAACTAGTCTCCGCGCCAGCCTCAGCGAACCCTCTTTTAAGATTCCAGGTACATTTTTCTAGCTCTACTCTAAGAATGCATATAGACATTTTACACAAATAATTTGATTGGATATTGCTTAACGTCTCATATTTGTGCAACTTGGCTAATCGAGACGAAGGGAGGGACATAAGGGATGACGCGGGGGGACAAAGAGTGGACAGGCTTGTGCTGGTCAGAACAAGCCACAAGCGTATGGGGAGGGCAAGGGTTCCCCCACGTCGTGGTCGTCTCCGTCTGTGTCATCATCCGTCCGTGTTGTCATTGTCGTCGCCGTTGGGGAGGTAGTCAAAGGGAAGGGGAAGTTCCCCGACGACGACCCAGAGCTCGCCATTAGTTTCAGGGAGAAAAACTCCCCTAATCACGGGCCAAACCACGAGAAGGGCGAGTTGGAATTTGATGGAATAATGCAATTTAAAATATCATTAGTTAAAATATAATAAATCATGGTAGGCCTACAGCAAAAAAATCAGAATGTATTTATAAAATAAGTAGGCCTTAATCAATTTTGCTTATATGTAGGCCTAATATGTTTTAAATGTAGCCTACAGCTTATGATGACCGAGTACAAAGTAGGGCCTACACCGAACAATATTTTTACGAACCGGATAATTGTTTAAGAAACCGGTTAAAAACCGGTTTTCGCTCCGCAAGATTTTGTGTGAATATTCCCCCCCGCCAATGCACTAAACAGCTCTCAAGACAAGCGCTCATCAATTATCGTAACATCCCAAGACGTAATGCTGTCCCATAAACAATGACGTGTTGATGAAGTAGTATTTCATAATCACGAAAGAGGAACAGCCTCAGGCCATTAAGATAACACTCGAGATTCCTTGCATCTGCTTTTTATCTTGTCACGGGGGAGGGGGGGGGGGGGGGGGTGGGGAAAACATTAGAATTGTTATGGTTGGTTATAAGATTGCGAGTGGTTAGACAGAAGGGTTGGGAGGGGGGAGGGGCATACTCAACACACTGCCATAAGCCGGCGGCATGAACAAAGGACATTATAATTCAAAAGAAAATTGCCGCCAAGCACAAAAGAAATGAGAAAGTGCATGTTTACATGACCCTTCAGCCAACAATGTGACACCTGTGTTGCACGGGAAAGCGCGGCAAATTGAAAAAAAACTTTATTTTTGAATTTTTGAAAAACCGGTTTACAAAATGAAAACCGGTTTCCTACGTAACCGGTTTCCGATTATTCTATGTAGGCCCTAGTACAAAGTAATAATTTCAGAAAGATTAATAGCTTTTAGGAGTAGTGCACCTGCCTGTCTAATTAAGAGCGCTTCAACAAGGTTGGTTATCATATTGCGTCGCCTGTGACACTAGAAGTTACGAATTGAAAACTTGGTTTAAAAACTGTTTTACAAGTTGTTTGTATGGAAATCATTAAAGTGCCCTCTTGTCAAAGTTTTTTTTTTTGGTTTATTTGGATTAAGGACGCGTCAACCGTTAGGTCACAATGCAACACTCTAGCCTATGGGGGGTGGGGTGGAGGAGCCCATGCTGGTCAGAACCAGCCACGGCCCACGGTAAGGGGAGGAAGGGGGGTTTCTCACGTCGCGATCGTCATCGTCTTTGTCATCGTTCGTTGTGTCATTGTCATCGTCGCCGGGGGGTCGTCAAGGGAAGGGGGCAAGGTCCCCGACGACGATTGCCAGAGCTCGCCTCTAGTTTGGGGAGTAAGATACTCCGCTCTTACTAGCTGATGTTTGCGAGGTGGACTTTTCTCTTGAATCACCTTGAACGATTAGCAGAGCCATGCTCTGGGCCTATTCTACAAAGAGTCCCACTAAGGGCACAGAATACATCAATAGATTGTGTATAGCAAGCTTACCTTAAAGACTGAAGAACAGCATTCATAAAACAGGTGTTTCCCAGGTTCCTCAGCCCGACCACCTTCTTCGACTTGGACATGGGCGCAATGCTCAGCACGTCAAGGTTCTGTCTCTTGTTGGCCTCGTCAGAGCTCTCACTGTCCATACAATTAGATCTGTATAGTAATTGCAGATTATTATCACCGTCTGCATTATCTTGTCAGATCCACACATTTTAACGCAATAAGAATAAATTTAGCTACACAATCTTCTGTGCTTTGCAGCCATCATGACCATACTAACTATGGTAGGCCCTACTCTTTGAATGACCTAATGAGTTATTTATTTAATACTAGTGCATATCCTTTAACTTGTCTAGTACAAACTATGTAGCGAAAATGAATAATGGCAGCACTGTCGTCAAGGATAGTTGACAGTCGCACTATGACCATCAATTTGGGTCTATAGGGCCTATCGGTTTCAAAAAAATAAATAGCTATCACATCTTGTGGTTTGTCAAAGGAATATATTATATTAAAAGAGGTGGTATGTTAAACCAGATAAACAATATTTGAATTTATAATACAATAATAGACCTAAGCCTTGCGGCATACGTGCTCTTTCCGTTTCTGCTACACTTCTAAACTGGTGTTGCCTATGAGGGTAGGCCTACACTATCCAGTAAAAATATCATCAAAATATATCAAAGAAGGTGCCTATCAAATGCAGTTCATTTTACAACTGAAAATAATTAAAATTGAAACCATGTAATTTATGTAATAGGCCCTACTAGTAGGCCTACAATTCTTTAAATTCAAGAATATTGATAACTTTTCTCTACATGATAAAGAAAAAAGAGAATAGCCCTTGGCTATGCCTATGATGCATGCATGGACACTGGTAAAATAACTCAAGAATAATTTTAGACGGTCTCTGGAATTTTTAATGTGTGGATCTGACCTAGGAACTCATAATCATAGTAGGCCTATACCAATTGCAATCAGGAATGTAGGGGGGTAATGAAACAAATTCTGAAAAGTTTTAATTGTGTAGGCTACTAGTTTCCAACATATCTCAAGGAGACAAGGAATACACATTTTTTTGTAGGCCTAATAATTATTACCGTAATCATAGTATATAGGGGGCCTAGTATGCCAATTAGGCCTATATAGTCTTCCATATAATGAAAGCAGCATTAAAAAATCAAAATAATACAAAATTGACAAATTCTTAACCAAAATAGAAAATAGGTTTCGTAGGCCTCCACCTACCCACTACGTAGCCGTAGCTTACCCATTGCAGATGTCATGAAAATAATTATTCAGTGGTTTTATAGTGACAGTGAGTAGTGACCAAAAATAACCAGAACTCAGCAAAACATAGACTAGAACACTGTAACTTGGCTAATGCCTGAATGGGTTTAAGCCACTAGTGACTAGGTTGTTACCAAGGAGCCAAAAAGCAAGAAGCCTACACTACTACAGAATACAATATATTCATACACACAACTGATAATAAATACATCCTAAACAAAGCTATTTATTATTTAACCATAAAGTAAGATTCACTATAGAAGAGCCTACTACTATACAGAAAGAAGCCGACTCTTAATAGGGTTACTTTTCACAGATACATAAATATATTATAGAAGAGCCTACTACCCAATGCAGACACAAATTTAATTCAAGAGGTTTAGTTTAAATAAGCAGGATACATAACGATCACTATTCATAATGATGGCTACATTTTCAGATTGCAAACAGTGGGGAGTTCCCGAAACTGACGGTAGAAATGGTGAGCGAACAAGTAGGCTAGCATGCTAACCATATCACAAAGGCAAGGGTATAGTATAGTATACTACAAAATCAATGTTATATATTTTAAATTGGTGGTGCATCGGTTTTAAATTTAGGGATGCGCACGATAATTGATATCATTACTTTAGGCCTAATCGATTTAGGAAATATTATCGAAATTTATGTTTATTGTGAAAAATTAACTTTTTCCAAAACGCGTCATATCACACGTCCAGAGCAGATTAAAGGCAGACCGCCAAACTACCACTATTCAATTGATGCCTTAGTGTGAATCATATCATTTGATATTTTTGCAATCTAAAGTGGCTCAAATATTGACACTTCTGACCGAAAAAATTACTGTTGACCGTTTAAGACATTAAATCTTGATCATATCTTGATAACTTAGTAAAATTGTGAACAGTTCTAGTATTGACATTATTTCAATGTTATCAATCAACAATGCAGCCACCTTTTCGATTATCGATTGTATATTATATTTATATATTGTTGTGCATGCCTAGTTTCAAATAACTTAGTAACTGATCTGATACTGATAGCAAACTCTACTAGTAGCCTAGTTTGTAAGCCTAACTTACAAAGGATTCGTGGTGGACGTTGACGGAAAAAGAGAGTCTTCGAATCGTTGCGGAGAAACGATACTAGAGAGAAACAATGGACATACTATAGTTTACTAACTACACACAATAACAACATAGTTTTAAAACTTAAAAGACAGCATGTTCTGTAGGCTAAGTAATTTTTCAACATAGGGTCTATAGTATATTGTAGCAATTGTTTTAAATTATTAACCAAAATGCACTGTGACTTTTTGATCTGGAATGTTAAGCTAACATCTTAGGTATGTAGGCTAGTAAAGATGGGCAAATGAGTGTAGGCCTACCCTATTTCCTAAACGTGTTGGCTATCAGCACGTGTCATCCATGTACACTCTACATTTGTCGGCCTGTTTTTACTTTTTTTTAGTAAACGTAGTAGTGTTAGTAATAGTAACATTTGTAATTTTGAATATTATGTTCAGTGTTGTCTACTGTCCAACCTAGGAAGATTGCCTAGTGTGCAACAGCAACCACAGTAAAAACAAGGGGTAGGTAATTTAGATTTAGACTAATAATTGATAACTTTGAAACAGTCATACAATAGGCCTATCTCATTACATTTTTGGACTGCCGTACTTGGTAGGCCCTACAGTATGAAGATAGCCTAGACATGTAGGCCTATACTAGGGTTGCCATTTTGATAATCGCTAAATCGATCGATACGATTATTTCCCGAACCATCAATAATTGATTCAGTCTTCCCGAAGCTCGCCCTTCCGAAATTTTGTAATTAACTGCTTGCTCTGCAGAACTTTGTGAAAATATTTCCAGTCAAGACATTAATCGCTTTTTCCACGAGAAATTCGTGCACTGCGAGATCTACAACACGCATAAAGCGCAAAGTCTGTAGTGCAACACATCGCCCCTGCCCTGCTGCAGTGTAGGCAACTTGCATGGCATGCGTGTGTTAGAGGTCTGCACGGGCCCGGCCTGGCCCGCGGGCCGGGCTCGGGCCTTGTTGTGCATTTTAAGCCGGGCCCGGGCCTGCTTTTCACTGAATGAGACGGGCTTTTTTCGGGCTTTATGATATAATTTGAAATCGGTATTTGCGATTGCGATCATAGAAATGTTCTTCGACCAAAATTTCAAAACGTTTTGTTTCTCGTAATAGAACTTTTCATCCCCACCGTGACGTTCATTCATATCCCATGGTAAAATCTAAAAAAATCCACATGCTGTTGCTTTGAGTTTAACCTCTGAACGGGCTGTAACGGGCCTACTTACACTTATGGCGGGCCCGGGCCGGGCCTGGGCTTTGATAAGCTAGTTTAATACGGGCCCGGGCCTGAAATTCCGGGCCGGGCTTCTAGAAGTAGGCCCGTGCAGACCTCTAGCGTGTGTTGCCGGGCAGCTTCACTCGCCTGCTCAACCTTGCTTAGTCACAACCGATATTGTAGTATGCCACTCAAGGTCAACACAAGCATTCCTCACCACCCCGCACCAACTCAGTATCACTTTACTTCATTCTGTGTGCTAAGATAATATAATCTCATCAGTTCTCTCAGACCAATAATACGTCGTCTTCCAAAGTGATGTTGAATATTATTCACCTCGTCACATAATTGTAAATATCGGAGTATTTTAGTTAAAAACGGCACTAAAAAATATCCCCTGACCTCTATGACATTTCACCATGTAACAAGGGAGGAAGATTGGCTTGATCATGGAAAAGGTCTTCAAAAACACTCACAGAATAGGCTGCAATCTTGGTGGGATGAGAATGAGATCAAAAAAGGGCCAGACACAAACTGGTCTTGTAAAACTGCAACAGACCAGTTCCGACTTGCGATTGGCCATGACGTTCTGCAACATCTTCTGGACAGATTCAACATCACCAAACCGGCCACTTGTAAATTATGCAACTTCGAATCTTAAGACAGAGCACACCTTTTCTGGTGTGTTGCACTTCAGAATGACTCCCTGCCCAATGATATGAGCAGGGCAGAGAAAGAAGCCATTTTATACTGGATAGCAAGAAAGAAGAATGTCTGAAAAAACCTGTTTTGAGCAAACAGCAGTGTTGTAAACGCTACTAAAGTAGCATGCTACCGCTACTCTATCTTTAAAAATAGCGCACTACTTTCCGAAAAAACACAACTTTGATCGCACAAAGCCACATACAAAAATTACGAGCCTTCAAGACTTGGGCTACACTCCAGGGACGACTTTTTACGAGGCGGGTATGGCCTACCCGATCACAATACGGTACCCTCGGGTGACTCGGGTAGTTACAAAAAGAAATCAATCGGGATTTCTTACAACTGATTAAAAAACAATCTCGTAAATTATCGTAATAGTGTATTTGCAATGTAGTCTGTCGTCCTAGCAATCAATAGTGATGTGTGAATGACCTTCACAATCATGTCGCAGTGTATGAGCAAGATACAGACAGAGACAGTGCTATTTATAGCCCAGAGTGGGTGGGTGTCCCATAAAGATAACGCTTGCAGAGGAACCAAGAGAATACGTCATCTGCTTCTTGTCACTTGAAGTGTTCGTCAGGGGAGGGGAGGGGGCATAGTCCTCATCACGGAGTCCCTGGTGACTGGTGTTCTAATAGCTAATGAAGCAGATATATTATGACTGGCTTTTGTTAGCAAGATAAAAAACTTGACAGCCTCTGCGCTATCTCTATTCTCTAGGTTTTAATAAAACTGTCAACAAATAACAATGGAATTTACTGATGTTTTGTTTGAATTGACTACGAGAACACTTGATGTTAAATGGTCAATGTCTCGATGACCTATTGACGTCAAACAGTTACTTAGGCGGAGGCCTACCACGCTGAAAGATCACGAGAGGCATCACAGCAATTGCTAGTAGGCCTACCTGTCTGTTCCTTAGTTGTCTGTTTTATCAATAAACATGATCTTTTCATTTCAAACGCAGGCCACGGAAGCCCATTCATGGATTCTCTCCCGTCATTATAATTTTTTCGTCACACCAGTCATTGCGAACCTTTAAACTTTTTTGTTAACCACGTGACAAAAACAAGGCCGTAGGCGTGAAATTGGGATTTTGAGAGATGGGTTTGGAAAGTTTTTGCAAAGATTTGTATGTGAAGTATGCGGCAGCAGGCGGGAAGGGATGTTTACTATACGACTGAGGCGACTGACCTTCGAAGATATTTACGACCTTGTCTGGTTGGGATGTGTGTTATAAATGTTCAATGGTTGGTAGTTACTAGGAGCGTCACTAGAGATTGAACATTGGGGTGGCGCAAGTACTTGCGTGGGAATAAGCACGGGCGGTATGGGGGGCACCATCCCCCATAAATAGCGCCGCAGACGAAAATTTTGAAAATCAGTTTTTTTGAGTGCATTTGGTGCGTTTTAGAAAAAAGCGTTAGGCTGAATGCAATACCGAAACATTAGTTTATGTGCGTCGCAATTTGTTTTGTCTTCATGTTGAGCTTATAATTCACAGCATAGGCCTACATGGCAACATAATAATGTTTGATCTTATTTTCAATTTAACAATTAACAATCAAATTTTGTTTGTTACTTATGATTTCGGACAATACAAAGGAAAGATTCAAACGATCGAATTACCGGCGGGGCTCTGAGAGGCTTGTCCGGTTGTCCCTATATATTTATTTCAATTACATGGTAATTTTGATGCAAATCAGTGCATATAAGAGCAGTTTTGAAAATTTCAAGACTGCTCTAAAACGCAGTTGAAAACTATTTAATTATTGTTCTATAAATAAATTCAACATTTTTATTAGGCTCAGACAAAAGAAGGAAATGAAACACTTCACAATTAGACAATTTAACTGCCGTATGAATTGCATGCGCAACAGCAACACGGCCGTGAGATCGGAAGATAGGACTCCGCCGCTCTACACCCCCTGCCTTGAGAATCAGAGAGCTACAATACACGCGTGTAGGCAGAGGCAGTCTCGTCCATTCAAGTAGTCTACACTTGGCGCAAGAAGTTTTACGTAACCTTGGACTTTAGCCTCCTCCATTTCGGCAAGAGAAATTATTTTAAGTAGTGATAATTCGCTTAAAGTACAGCTGTGACTGTGGGTTTTTAATTGGAAAAAGAAAAGGAAAATAAGGAAATTATTGGGGGGGCCCAGGTTACGATTGGGGAGGCGCACGCCCCCCCTAAACCCCCCTAGTGACGCCACTGGTAGGCCTAGTTACCCTACGTGATGAAAAAAATGGGGACTGAAAAGAAATAGAGCAGCATTTTTCGCTACTGCTACTTAAAGCCATACTCTCACATTGACTTGTTGCTTACTTATGTTAAACCTAAATTAATTTTAGGAATTTAGAAAAAAAAATGAAAGAAATCGGTCAATATTTAAACATGGTACGACCAATATTGTGGAAATTGTATAGTGCGTGACGTCACCATTCGTGACGTAGCTGGATGGGTACAGAGCTTCGCTACCGATCAACTCGAGTGAATGCGGCCGCTCACTACCCGCCCATTCAATACCATCGGGCACGGGACGGGTCAGTTGAAAAGTGTATGTTCTATGTACACGATGTTAGGATTAGCTCCCTTCATTTTCGAGACTTCATACACAGAAAGTGAACAGAGGGAAAATCTCAAGAAAAATTAATAAAAAAAAAACCTGGATAAAACAGTTTAGTGGCAGGAAAGGTTATCTTAACCCATTGGCGCTGACTTACGGAACCGTTCCGTATTCCACGAGTATGGCCCAAAAATTTACATACGGAACAGTTCCGTGTCCGTTCAGTTCGTCTTTCAATTCGCGCCAAACTGGCGTAGTTCAGTCAATCTCACACAGATAGCAGCACTATATGGAGGCTGACTCTTTTACCGACGTGGTCGAGTCTTTCCCCAATAAATTCTCGAACACGGCCATTTCACAGACGACTACAAATAATATGAAGGCCTACAAATTGTCAAGGCGGTGCGCCGTAACAGAAATAGGCTTCTCAGCTGTTGTTTACTTCGTAAAACTGACGTAAAGCTCCTGAATGTTACGAGATGGCGAATCTGAAGGCGATTGTGCTGAATTTCCAATGAGCGTGATATATTGTGAGATTCAGGAAGTGTTGTTGATTAGCTTGCAAATGATGCAAGCGATAATAATGATGTGGATGAAGACTATAGAGTACTTCTAACCAAGATAAAATAAGACGATGCCACAAGTAGGGTTAGGCCTAGGGCTGGCGGGAATATACACTAGAAAGCAAAGCATATGAACTAAAAACAATAGGCCTAGGGGCCCCAGGCCTTCAATTTTGTGCATTCATGCGATTTCGGCCAGTAGGCAGGGTGCGGCGGGGTGCCGTCCCCCGTAATACGGATTTAACTGGATCCGTACGGGCAAAATAAGCAAAATCAACTGGTGGCTCAATGGGTTAAAAGGTGTAGTTGTAATGAATGTACATCAACATCAATGCATACCGACACAGAGTGCTTATATTGTCACGAATCGGGAAAAATCAAAAATTTGAGTGCTAATTTCAGATTGTATTACTAATAATGACGGGTTCGAACATATTATTAACATACATCCTCTCAACACTGCTAGGCAACAGTTTGTGTTACTCTCCAACATGTAAAGACCAACGATATATAGGATTTAAAGTCGCATACGGGAGTACTGTGGACTACTTTGACTAAAAGTGATTCGACTTTAATGATTTCTTTATCATTGTAAGGATTAGAACAATGTATACATTTGTAACGCGATTTTAACCCACGGATTAATATGAAAACCACATTTCTGTATCAAAAACCTGATTTTGATTTTGTTGTTCAATATATCCAGTATCCACATTAAAACACTTACGCGACACACATTAATTATTTATAAAACTAAGAATTATTCGGTATGTTTGCCGTCTCTTTGTATGACTCACTTATCACGAACTTAAAAAACAACGGGCTTTATGTTCTCTATGCTTTCCCAACCTGTCAACCCTTCTCCAATCTAAACTAACCTAGAACCTAAAAGTAGACAAAATCCACACTTCAACTATGTTTGTTAAATGTTAACTGTAGTCTGTAATTATTTTAAAACAAGAATTATTCGGTATGTTTGCCGTCTCTTTGTATGACACACGTATCACTAACTTTAAAAACTACTAGAACCTAAAAGAAGACAAAATCCACATTTCAACTATGTATGTTTGTTAACTGTAGTCACTGAGCCATCCATACTCTTCACATATCTGGACAAACCTTGTAATGCTATTCACTATCACATTAATTAAATTAGTACATAAAACACTTGTAGAGCTGTCACTGTGCTAGAACAAATCTGCGAACACTTCATCCACACAGAATGCCAACCCCTTACTAAATACAACACGTGTTCTAACCGAGTGTCTACCCTCGCCCGGCCGGCTTTGTCAGCTCAGCAGGTCCCCATCCACCTGCGTCACATGCCCCCAGGCGCGCGTCAAAACAAACCGTTGTATAGGGTAGCCTATAGGCCTCATCCAAGGTTGCCAAAATGTCCGGCATTCTTATTTTTTGTACACCTTCTTGCATTAAAAAAATACTTCGTCCATTGTGATTTAATGCCTTTAAAAAATGTAGCATGATACTCGCTATGCTACCATGTTTTAAAAAGTAGCACGCTACCGTCGCGCTACCGAACCAAAATAGCGCGCTACTTTTAGCACGCTACTTTACAACACTGGCAAACAGTAGGAACAAAAGGATGCACTCGCAAAAGGTCCACAGTCCACGTCGGTATGCAAGAAAGTATAGGTATAGGTATAGGGTTTAGGCCTAATTATTATTCGATTACCAATTATTGATTAACGGAAAAATATCAATAGGCCTATTTATCAATCGATAATCGATTGCACATGCGCCATTATCGACAGTCAAATTCATATCGAACGGCAACCCTAATGTAGCCTATACCGTACTAAATTAGGCCTAAGCTTAGTCTTTTAGGCCTGGACTATTTTTGAACTGGATGCAGTTAGAGCACTTAATTTTCAGCATAGGCCCATAGAAGACTATTTTGTAGCCTGTATTGGCCGTCATTTTTTTTAAATTTAAATTAGACACAACCAGCCACAAAGGCCTACCATTTTGTGCAGAATAGAACATTAAACAAGGCTCAACTATAAGCCTAGAGCATGGTGCCAGGAAAAATTAAACTGTTTGACGTGTTGGTTAATACTAATAGAAATAGGCCTAGGTAGGCTAGGCCTACTAAAAGTATGAAATTAAAATAATAAAGAGTTTGAGGCTAGGTCAACTTGTTGGTAGACTAGGGGTAGGCCTGGCCTGGTAATTGAAACTAGTTTAAGGCTACCTTTTGCGTGATCGAGGTCTCAGACAGCGGGCATTTTCTTGCATTTCTTTTGAGACGACATCAGACTTCCATGATCCTTCATCCTCATCTCTGCTTGAGCTGTCTTCATTGAGCTCTCCTTCAACACTGTTAGTCGGTGTACTTAACTGCTGGCGAAGACTCTGCAGATGACCACACGTTGTATCATTTCCGACATAGTCGTCACAGCTGTAGCTAAAACACAAAAAGGTCAATTTGCAAAGGTGCAAGAGAACTACGGAAAATAAAACACCATTAGGGTATAGCCTATATAGAATTTCTATAATGTTAACCAAGAGTTAGGCCTACCAATACTATTAAATATATCTCTTGTCTATGCAGTATGGTATAAGTATCTATCTAGCCTAGATAGGCCTACCGCCTACCTAAGCCTACCTAATACCTATCACTACGTATACCACAGCAGTCAATCCGAATTGACTGAATTCGGTTTGAGTTCAATTCGGTTTGACTTGAAGTGTATATCACGGACATTCGAAACGACTTCCTCAATTCTATTTCGATTCGAATTGAAGTTGTTGTTGTGGCAGTTTAAATTGATGCTACAAGATTCTATGAATAACACTTGAAAATACTATGTACTTGTATCTCTACCTACAGCTACGTAAATATAAAGCCTAATGTCTTCATTAAAGCCTCCAAGACGCCATTTTATTGTAAACATGTAATAAACACCGCCTGCCTACTAATGGTATTTACTGAAATCTATATCTCCAAGGCAGTTTTGAATCCGCATTGAATGCGTATTGAACTGTATATCAAGCAATTTACTCATGTCAGTCCACTTTGGAAAGTGGATTGACTTCAATGCGAATCGAGTGTGTATATCAAGAGACTCAAACCGAATTGAACTCGAACCGACTTGAGTCAATTCGGATTGAGGGCTGTGAGATATACGTAGTGTATGATAGGCTACATCTTAGTAGGTCTGCTACTGTAGGCCTAGCCCTAGTTTACTTCAAAGACAAACTTAGCTAACTTACCAGAACACTGAGAGCATTTTGCAATCCATGCAAATTTGATGACCATGACTTTCCGAATGGTCTTTAGCATGACCGTTAATGTACCTTCCACAATTGACAACACCACATTGGAGACAAATCCATGGATTATTAGAAGTTGAGCATACTAGAAAGAAAAGGATGTAAAATTAGAGACGAGCCAATTTAAGATTTTAACAATTTCCATTCTGCTTAACTACAACTGTGTGCAATACCGTAGGCCTACCGAGTCCTAGGCGGCACTTCTTCGGTTTCTTAGGCTAGGTACCAACCAAGCTTAGGCATAGGCCTAATGGCCTAACCCATTATCACCGGCAGAGGAAGGTTGGTTACCAGAATAATTAAATTAATTTTAGAATTAATTCATCCCTTGCTTTGCTAAACAAAGGGCCTAGGAATCTAGTATTACCCTAGCTTATCATATGTAGGCCTATGTATATTTTCTCTTCTTTAAAGTAGGTAGAGGTCTTAGGTATTTAAGAATTACTAAATAATGCAAGGCATCAGGACCTAATTTTAATCTAACATTTTTTCATCTAGGGACCTAACTAATTAATTGAATTTGTCCCAATTGAATCCTAGGGGTAGGGACAAAGGAAAACAAATTAAGCAATAACATTTTAAGTAGGCATACCCACAAAAGTACCCAAGTAGGCTACATAAGTTCTGTAGGCCTACTACCATTAATGCATTTTGTTTTATTGAAAAGTACAAATGGTAGGCCTAGCTTCAATTAAAAAATACAAAAATGCAGGAACTTGCAAAAAGCAGCCAAGTCCATTTTTTGGATAAGCGTAGCGAGTAAAGCGAAGATTCCATTCTACTACACTGGAGAAAAAAATTCGGACTGTTTTTTTTTTTTTGTTATTTTTGTGTGTTTGTTAACACGATTCTGGCTAAACCGATACTCCAATTGCGATGAAATTTTCTGGAGACGTTTGAAATCTCTGAACTTAGAACTGCACGGTTCGAAAAATCGATCAAAAAATTATTTCTCATGAAAATCGCAATTTTACGATTTTTTTCGTTTTTCTTTTTTGTTTCTGTTTGTATTTTTGTGTGTTTGTTAACACGATTCCGGCTAAACCGATACTCCAATTGCGATGAAATTTTCTGGAGACATTTGAAATCTCTGAACTTAGAACTGCACGGTTCAAAAAATCGATCGAAAAATTATTTCTCATGAAAATAGCAATTTTACGATTTTTTTGTTTTTCTTTTTTGTTTCTGTTTGTATTTTTGTGTGTTTGTTAACACGATTCCGGATAAACGAACCTCCAATTGCGATGAAATTTTCTGGAGTTCTTTGAACTCTCTTAACTTAGAACTGCCATGTTTTTGAGCACAATCAAAAAAATTACTCTCATGAAAATTGCAATTTAACGATTTTTTTTGTTTTTCTTTTTTGTTTCCGTTTGTATTTTTGTGCGTTTGTTAACACGATTCCGGCTAAGCCGATACTCCAACTGCGATGAAATTTCTGAAGGCCTTTGAAATCGCTGAACTTAACTGCCACGTTTTTGAGCGCAATTGAAAAATTATTTTTCATGAAAATCGCAATTTTACGATTTTTTTTCATTTTTTTAATTGGGTACGATTTTTTCGCTTAAAAAAATCTTCGACTAAGTAATAATTTTTTCACAGCTCAATGCACCAATTACGCTCATCCAACAACGCGTCTGAAAAAGCGTTTGGGCGAAGCTTCCTAGTTAATAAATAAACTTGCCAAAACATTTTGAGGTGAAAAAACAAATTAATGAACACACTTTATTAATAATTAAAAGCATGGATAATGAATTTGCATTCAGCATTAATCAAGAAACTTGCCTACAAGTACAAACAAAGAAGCAAACCAAGACCAAGCTTTTAAAGTCGATCCAGTAAGTGCACCAGCGGACTCAAAAGAGTATTTTTATTTACAAGCTACAATTATGAAATAGGGCCTGCTTGGACCTTTTTATATTTATTGCTATATTTCCTACCTATTAAAAATGTTTTAATTTTAATTTTTTTATTTATTAAGGACAACAAATAACAATACAAAGTTAGGCTACAGTTTAACAGTTTTCACCATGTAGGGCCTAATCCTTTTTCGGTTTACACACTAGTTCTTACTTAAAAGTATTTAGCATACCGTAATATATTTTACAATATAGTATATAGCCTCTAGTATATAATACCTACTAATAATAAAATGCCATCCATCATGGTCATGTCAGTAATTTTTCATCACATTGTCTCTCATATTAATACGTACATAGGCGAGGCCCACTGCCAAAATCCAATGATACGGTACCACTTAAAATTATTACATTATTAGGTACAGTAACTTGGATAAAAATGAATTAAGAGGAAGGAGGACTGTTGATTTTGTAGTGGTAAAGTAAATTGTATATACCTAACTATTAGACCAATAGATCAATACCGATGATTTTTTTTTCTCGTACAGAGAACTTCTGTCAAATGAGTGCGTTTTGTTCAGATTTCTTAAAATTTCGTTGGCTTATCAGCAAATAATTTTTAAAGACAACTTTTTAATGGGACCAAATACTAACAAAAAATTCAAAGGGCATCTATTCGGGGGTTCTAATTAGAAAGAATTAGGAATTTCGTAGCCGTAACTTAATTAGACAAGCGATAATCTTAAATGTAAAATTGGATAAAATTTGGTGCGAAAGTTGTGCCCTCTATACGCGTTTCCAAGCAAAGATAGATGGCAGCACTAAAACGCAACATGTCGGACCGATCAGTGATAGAGGCGAGCTGCTTACGGCGGGCGCTGTATATTCAGTTGGCTTCAACTTGATTTTTGTTACATTTCTGACCATTTGCGAAAACATTGTTGATTATGTCACATCGTTCGCGTATTTTTTTAGTAAAATTCGTAAGTTTTGGGGATCGGCTTTGTTAATAACGGGAAAATAATGGCATTTTAAATTACAACAAATAATTGAGATTATTTGATGATATGAGCTCGAAAAGAACAAACCACACTGTTAAACTATTAAATACAGAAACAAGTGTTTAAAAAATGTTGAATGATGAAGATCGATGATATTTTGCCAAGAAAATGTTGCCCAATACTAATAATTTAAATAATTTACTTGATATCTAAAAATCAAAAGAGATTCTAGCAAATTATAGCCCTACACTTGTTTTGCACTTTTTCTACTTCGTTTTACAATGTAAACGAAATCGGAGTAGGCCTATATATATTTATCTAGTATACACTTAGGACTTCCGGTTTTTTAAATATACATTTTATTAAAAGTAGGCCTATTGAATAGCTGATGGCCTATTTTTATTATTGTTTTGTATGTCAATAATGGCATGACGCGTCATTCTGCAGACAGCTTTTAAATCTTGTAGGTCATATCATTATACTTATTCTATAGTAATAATATAAATCGTATTTATTATGATATTATGTAAATATTATGTATTAAATATTGGTAATGAACAATGACGGTAAATGGTATATGTAGGCCTACATTAATTATATAAGGTAGAAAAGGAGTTGGGACTTGTGCATAAGCGCTAATACAATTAATATTATATTTGTTATTGTTTTGTTATTGTTATTATGAGTATGACTTTATTTATATCAAATTATCATAACAAAACGAAAGAAGTATATCTCAATTAAAAGTGCCATAAGAAGCGAGCGATACTGTATGTGTGTGTTTACTATGAGTTGTGAACATTCTTGACTGTTTGAATTTGATTTAGTATTTATATCGTACCCTGTTAGCTTATATTTGGTATATAGCCTATAAATACCAATGATTTATTATGATATTATAATTAGAGAATTGTGATATGGATACAAATGCCATTTTTGGTGTCTCATGGGTGCATTGGGCGCAGGTCTGAATATAGTAATATTATTCTGGTAAACATGGTCTCGAATCCCGCATATTGGAGAGCGATTTTATTATTTTGGTGCACCCCCATGCTTTTGATAATCATCAATTAACAACATTTTGGGAAAGCAACGACAATGTACCTGTGATTGTACATATTTATAAGTGACAAACACGGAATGACATGTATTCTTCAGGTAAGCACATAGCGCGCTCCTCCGACTATCACTGATCGGACAGTTGCATTTTTCGCCACCAGGTAGCAACCCCTTTGCTTGGAAACGCGTATAGCAAAGTCTCTGAACTACCACAACAGACTGCATGTTTCTTGGGCGCGCGAGCGAGAAGCACGGACAGAGAGAGAGAGAGAGAGAGAGAGAGACCATTCATTCCACAAGAAAGGGTGGCTGGCTAGCTGCAGATTTGTAAACATTATACCTGCTATTCAACAATCATGCAGGACTTGAAACTTCAAAGAAAAAAAAACTTGTCCTGAAGCACGCCTGAAGTCTTGAACCAAGTTCACAAGTCGACAACCCTTGAAAATCCCACTCGCACGCTCGCATTTTGCGAGTGACAATTTGGCTCTTGCGAGTAACTTTTATGGACGTGCTTCAAAATATCGTTTTTGCGAGAATTTGAATCGAGCGCCGATTCATGCCGCCGACTGTGGCAGTGTGCTGAGTATGCCCCCCCACCCCCTCCTGCCTAACCACTTGTGCGATCTTCCAGAGATTATACCGCGGTGCGATCTTCCAGAGATTATACCGCGTAAATAATTACCACAACATCACTTATGTTTTTAATCTGCTAGAAGTCAAAACTTAAAAGCTATCACTAATGGTGATAAATCTTTCCTTATCTTGTTTACTCTCGTTCGGGCTCCAGTCCCCCCCTTCCCGCGCCCCGAGCCAACGCATCGTGAGTCGTGACCTTGACTTGACTGTGACAAGTTAAACCGAACAGTGAGTGTTATCTTAACGGCCCGCTGCTGTTCTTCTTTCGTGATTATGAAATACTACTTCATCGGCACGTCATTGTTTATAGAACAGCATTACGTCTGAGATATTACGATAATTGATCAGCGCGCTTCTTCACGGTTCATTAGACACCCCACACGATTTTTTTGTTTTACTACCCGGGTAACCCGCGGGTAATGTGGACGGGTACCCGGGTCGTAAAAAAGTCGGGTTTCGTCATCCCTTGTTAACAGCCAGACACATTATTGTAAGACGCGATCGCGAACATAAGTCATTGGGCATTTTGTTGATGCGGCGCATATGATTTGTACCATCAGTGTTCCTATCTTATCTTATCTGCAAGTGGTTTACGAGTTTTCACGGTATAAATACTGAAGTTTTTCAGTACTGAATTAAGCCCGCTATGTTATCCTAAAACGCACCAAACGCTCTTTAATAAAACCTGACCTCAAAATTTTTCGCCTGCGGCGCTATTGTTGGGGGGCTCCGCCCCCCAAACCCCCCTTGCCTTCCCGCCAAAAAGTACCTTCCGCTAGGAGCGAGTACTAAAGATGGGGGGCGAGTTGATTTGTTCACAATTTTCAAGGGTTGCAAGTCGATGAGCGTGTATGGATATGTGTGGGGGTCTGGGGTATCGGGGTGGGGTGGAGTTGATTTGGTACCCAACAAAATTTATATCGTAAATAAAAATTTTATATATACAAGGCCGCTTCGCGAACGCTTTTTCAGCGCGTTGATGGATGAGCTTTTTGGAATATTTTCTGTCCAATGATTACGTTTTATGTGGAATCTCTTACTTTTTCTATAGTTTTCTTGATATTTTTTTATTTTATTTATTTGATATTAAATTTATTTATTACTTGTTCCCTTATACACCTGTAAAAGACTTATATTAAAACCTTTATTTCTTGAATTTTGACCAACTTTTTCAACTTTTTTTCAAAATGTACTACATAACCATAATCTTTATGTAAATGTAAAATATGAAAGTTGTACCCCGGACCCGTTTTGGGCAAAATCGGCCCAAAAAATCCGAAAATATAGTAAAATTGATTATTACTTGTTCATTTCATTATACACCTGTAAAAGACTTATATTAAAACCTTTATTTCTATGAATTTTGACCAACTTTTTCAACTTTTTCTTCAAGAGGCACTAAATCACCATAATATTTATGTCAATTTAAAATTGAACGTTGTAGCCCCACCCGTTTGGTCAAAATCGGCCAAATATCACGATAATATTGTTTTAAAAACCGGAAGAAAAAATCGTAAAAGTACGATTTCTATAGAAATATTTTTTTATAATGTCTCTAAAATCATAACATATGATTTCGTGATTTTAAACGTTCCTAAAAAGTTTCATCAATATCGGAGTAGCCGTTTGCCAATATCACGAAAATACGCACTAAAAATCGGAAAAAAACGTAAAAGTACGATATTTATGAGAAATATTTCTTCGATTGTACCCAAAAACAAAACAGCTCTAAGTTCAGAGATTTCGAAGGTCCCCCTTTAATTTTCATCAAGACGCATATGCCGTTTGCCCGGTAGAGAGCGAACAAACAAAAAACAAAAAAAAAAAAAAAAAAAAACAAAAAACACCCGAGCTATTTTTTTTGGGGGTAACGAAAGAAAAAAACAAACAAACACAAAGTAAAATTAAAGGGGTCTTCGTTTCGCTATCCAATAAAATATACCGATAGTAGGCCTAACAATTATATTTTCCCCGGAGTTTACGCATTGCATATGGCGTATTTACATTAAAAAAAATTGTTGAATTTGTTCTAATTTTGTAGTCAATCACAAAATTTAAATCCCCTGATTTTTTGTTTTTTATAATTTTACAAAAAAGTATGGTCAAGATCATGGTAAAAGGGAGGGTCACAGATAAGGAATTAAAAAAATTTGATTGTAATGAATTTCATTAAAATCCTTTTTTCCAAACCCATTCCTCTTTGTGAGATTTTGAAATATTTCGGCGTTGGTCTCATTTTTGGGGGCAACGGTGCAAATCAGACGTGAGGGTGATGCATGGGAAAAAACATACTAAACACTCTCTGTGTGTTTTTTCCTTCCTCAATTTTCCCCCCCCCCCACTCTACTGTAAATGCATATAAGGGTGGCGCGTGTAGTCGTAAAATAGACCATCCTAAAGCTAGGGTTTTTATACCTATTGTATTCTTTCCCTTTTAAAATTGTTCTATTATTTTTTGATATTTTTTTTTTAATTGCAAAATCAAATAATTTTAAAAAATTTAACCCGAGAGTAGTCGCTGTGTCTTTTAGACCGATTTTTTTTTTCAACAATGGTTTTTGTCAGCGCGCATGGTGGCTTGCTAGTTCCGCCTCCCTTCCCAAAATAGATTTGTAGTCTGTGAATACGCGTTCAGTGTTCGCAGAACTTCATCTAAGATAAGAGGTCCTGTTCGGTTGCTTGGGCTTTTTGACCGCTGCGCGACTACAAGGGAGGCAAAAATATCATACTCAATCACTATTATGAGACATTTTATTTTGTTAAATTTAGGTTTATTATTCTTCCAAAATACATTTTGGCATAAATTCTGTCTTGGTTTACTAATAAATTTTGAATACAGGGTGTTTTTAAAACATATTTTATACAACTTTTTTTTTAAAGGGTTTGCAACTTCTGGTTTGATTGTTATTTATTGATTTTTTTTATTGATTTTTTGATTTATGATTGATTAATATAACCATGTTGCTTCACATATATGATAAATTATCTTATATTGCTAAACAAACGTCATCCTAACGTTATTTGCCCCTAATAAATAAACGGTCTAAAGGACCCCGGGGGCCGACTCAACTTACAAACGGGGCCGACTATCTCGGGTTTAAGCGCGTGTCTTGAATTTCATTTTTTGGACAAATTCTATGATAAAAAACTGATTTGATTACGGGTAATGATTTATAATATTTTTTTTTAATAAAAAAGTAATCTTTATATATTTCAGTCAGTTTTGATCGTAGACACTAGGGAAAAGAACGCATTTCAAAACTCAAGCTACTCATTTGAACCACGTTATTAAATATTGGCAATTATAAAAAAATATTTCGCTGCATAAATTATTTTCATCACAATAGATTTGAAATGGGTGAAGATGCTCCCGAAGCAGATCAGGTACATTGAGGCTATTGTGCTCATAATAGGCCAAGAGTGAGACTAGGAGTTCCACAAAATTGGTTGTAAACCCTCCGCTAACGGTCCAGCTAGCTGAATAGCTCACTGCTTGTCAATAAATATTTGAAATAACAAAAGACTACTGCACAGAAACTAGAAACCTACCCATGATTGGCCCAAAACTTGCTGACGTAGGAGCAAAAGTACGGTCCTACTTTCACACCCCCTGTCAATCAAAATCCCAGCGACGAAACGAGTTCTCTGGGATCTTCATTCTTAAGAAGAAGAACCTTAATTTACAAATTTCAAATATTGTACCATAAACAATAAACTGATCTTTGTCATTACGGTAGGTCAGTTTCTGTAATAAAGTCATAAACTGTACACTGTAGTAAGCTTTTTGTAGTAACAATTTTGTCAGCTCAGATTTGAATTAATATATTGAGGTATATATTTGATTTCTTTTTTGGAACAAGGTTGTAATTTTTTTTATTTATATAAAAACAGAGTTTTTCTGGTGATCAATGTGAGTTGACATTCCTCAAAATTCTGTTCCATACCTCAGATGTGATTCAAATTAGAGAAAAATAGCATAATTTAGCAATGCTTATGAGTTTGATGCTTTTAATTGCAAAACAAGCAGAGCTGAGTTTTTTAATTTAGGTAGTTTTGTCTGTCATAAAGTCTTTTATACTGTAGTATGCCTTTTGTGTTAAAAATTTGGTTAGTTCATTCTGGAATTTGATGTGTTCTGTTATGTTTTTTTTTATTGATTTGGGGAGTTTATTGAATAGTTTTATTTAAATAATCAGAGGTTTTTTGACCTAGATTTGTACAATATTGGTTAAGATGGAGGTCATTTTTGTGCCTTGTGTTGTGGGTGTGTGTGTACGCCACTGTTGATTGTGAGAGTGTGGATGTTTTTTCATATTAAAAAAATTGACTTGAGAATGTACAGGCATGTAACCGTAAGAATGTTTAGTGTAATAAAGTAGGGTTTGCAATGCTCTGTCGGCTTAAGGGTACATAATGCTCTGATTGCTCGTTTTTGCGTGATGAATACCTTGTCGATATGAGTCGATATTTCCCAAAATTCGATTCCGTATCTCAAGTGCGATTCAAATAGAAAAAAGTAACATATTTTAGCAGTTGATATGTTGCTTATTTGTTTGAAGCTCTTAATTGCAAAACAAACTGAGCTTAGTTTTGGTATTAGGGTGTTGATGTGGGCATGCCAGGTTAAGTTGTTATCTATTGTTATTCCTAGTAATTTTGCTTGTGTAGATGATTCTACTGTGGATTTATCATGTGAATTTGTAATGCAAGGTATTTGGTTGAGTGATTTGTTTTTTGGATTGAATGGAATTGAATAAATTTGGTTTTTGTTGAGTTTAGCAGTTGTTTGTTCACCGTAAACCATTTGGTGGATTCGGTAATTCTTTTATCTGCCTGCTCGTGAAGTTGTATTGTCTCAGTAGCGGTAATACTTGTAGTGAAGTCATCTGCAAAAAGCTCGGCATCCTCTATGTGATCAGGTAGATCATTAACAAAGATGATAAAAAAGAGTGGGCCAAGGATTGATCCTTGTGGAATGCCGCAAATTACTTTTTCATAGTCAGATCTAGTCTTTGTAAGTTTGTTGCCCTTTAGTTCAGTCATTTCGACGCATTGCAGTCGGTCAGTCAGGTAAGAAGTTATAAGCTTTAGACCATTTCCACGTATGCCATAGTACTCTAGTTTGGCTAGTAGTATTGTATGGTCAACACAATCGAACGCTTTTGTGAGGTCGCAGTCGCAGAATATACCCAATGTGGGTAAATTTAGTTCTACTGTCCGACAACAGTTTTAAGAAATCTACTGATTGTGTCGCTTGTTGATTTGCCTCGTCTAAATCCATTTTGCTTCTCTGTTATGGTATTAAACTTGTCAAAAAATGAGACCGTTTGTGTGTATATATTGTGGTTTCTAATATTTTTGAAGCCGCCGTTAGAATAGATATTGGTCTGTAGTTACTGGTAATGTAATATGTTTACTTTTGTTTTTGAATACCTATAGGGATAATTTTTTATATTTTCAATGCTTGGGGAAATACACCGTCCTCCAGGCATCTTTGGTTGGTTATCGCTCACTCATCGATTGCGTTGGGGCCTACAGGGTTGGCTTGGTTGCTTTGGTTTACTGTCCCCCACTGAAAATCAGTTAGCCTGACTGAATGGGTAGACTCTAAATAAATTTATTTAGGCCTATTATTATTTATAAAAGAAAAAATTAAAATAATAAAAAATAAAAAACTTTAAACAGTTGAAATTCTTTTTCTTTTTACTTTTTGAACTTCCTAGTGAAACACCCCTTAAGGCCTAGGCCCTATGCATTTCAAAACATGTTCTATAATTTTTCTAATACAATCGAGAAATTATCAAATCTAGCCTGACATAGATTTGAACCCAGGTCTCCCACATTCTGGGTATAAAGGCGCCTTAGCCAACTAGACTAGGAAAATGCAAAATACTTTGATAGACAAGTGAGCGAGCCATGTGCTGAGTACCCGGTAACATTTGCATTTGAGGTCATTCTTCATTGATACCTTACTATTAGGGCCTACACCGACTAGTATTTTTACGAACCGGATAATCGTTAAGAAACCAGTTAAAACCCGGTTTTTGCTCCGCAAGATTTTGTGTATATGCCCCCGCCCCCCCGAACTAAACAGCTCTCACGACAAACGCACATAATGATGACCGTGCTGTATTCAAGAAGTTGAGTACCTACCGGCCGAGCGGGTTGCGCTGATGGCGGTGGGGGTGGGGGGGGGACGCGGCTGCCGACAAGCTGACTGGTGAGTGAAAAGGGTAGTGTGACTTGTGACTACCGAGTGCTGACTGCCTGGGGCGCCATGCGACCTCAAGGCCAAGCGCACAGTGGCAAGGAACACAAGAATGCGTGTTGTGTTGCACAGGAAAGTGCGGCAAATTTAAAAAAAATATAATTTTTTAATTTTCAAAAAAACTGTTTACAAAATAAAAACCGATTATTCCATGTAGGCCCTAATACCTATAGAAAGTACAAATGATAGGGTTTTGAGTTTAGATGGTAGCAGGGTGCGTCGTCAACTGTAAGACCATAATGCACCACTCTAGCCTAGGGGATATGGGAAGGAAAATACTATGCTGGACAGAACTAGCCACAGGGGCGTAGGAACGGGGGGGAGGATGGGGGGGAAACTCCCCCCCCCACTTGTTGGCTTGACCCCCCAATGGGGGGGTAAAGCCAGGTATGGGTGTCATTTTCTAACTTATAGCTTGTTGGGTGATTTTTAGGATTTTTATTGCAGTCGGGCTTGCAAACAAAAAGGAAGGTTTTTGTTCACATTTTTTTAGAAAGATTCAGTAAGAGACGTGATTTGCGAGACTAGACTAGCCATCTGATTTTAGACTAATATTCATTATATTTTGTGTGCAATGTTTTCACTCCCAAGCAGACTGTCGACCGATTTTAGTCAGGTAATCAATCTTCAATGCAATATTAGCTTCAAAATGTAACCCTTATTCATAATTAAAATTCGCCTGAAAACGTGTTTTAGGCCATCTATCAAGGGCACCTTTTAAAAAAAATCTCGCCTACGGCGAAAAAGCCTCCGGCGGCTGGGGCTTTGCCCCAGACCCCGGTTTGCCCACCCAACCTCGTAGTCAACTTGAGTGTGACCCCCCCACTAAAAAATAGTTCCTACGCCACTGACTAGCCACGAGTAGGGGAAGAAAGGGGAGTTCTCATGTTGTGGTCGTCATTGTCTTCAATGTTCCGTGTATAGTGCTGGACGGCCATTTGAGTGAACTGGTTTTTACTCAAAGAAACTAAATTTACAAACAGGCCTACCAATTTTACCTTCGTCAAACGACGTGGGTCCTACCACCAGACACGGACCCCAAAATGATCTCAGCTTCCGGTCATCTAATTAGATTCCTTTTTGTAAAATACAGGGGATAGCCCGGGAAATGACAGACATTGGTGCAAAATTTGGTTTCTCAAAATTAATTAATTTGGGCCCCACAAAACGGCATAATTAGCTACCAGCCACCATCCCAACTGAAGAAGACGCATCATCAGATTGAAATTGTAACTTGAAATGGGTCATCTTCTTATGGTAAAAGCTAAAAGCCCATCAATTAATTAAAGCAAGTTGCAGGTTCGCATCTCTTATGGTTTCGCGTCGGCAACATCGTACCAAGTGTCCAAACCCTGTACCTAGAGGGTTGTGCAGTACCCAGTAATGTGTGTGTACCGGTAGTGAAAGTGCCCACGTGGTTGGGCTTGGTGCGCCCAAGTAAGCCTACAGGGGAGTCCCGGGACTTGGATAACGACAGAGAAGAGGTCTTAATCTAAAATATAAGCTACAAGCAATTATATGGAACAGATGCAAATTTGTCTACGAGGGTCAGGAAAGCTGCCATTTAAAAGTTTCAGAAGCAAAATGGTTATTTGTAGCAGCTTTTAAAGTTTGTTTGCTATTTTCTCTCTCAAATAGCCTATGTTTTTACGTTTTAGATATTTTGCAGCATTAGGCGCCTAGCCAGTGTTGGGGAAGGAACTTTTAAAAAGAACGCGTTCTAACGCGTTCTTTTTTTGTGAACTTTTCAGTGAACTTACTCTTTTTTTAAATGAATGAACTCGAACTTTTAAAAGCTCTTTTTGAGAACGAACTTTTCAGTTTTAGAAAGTTCTTTCCGTGCGTCGAGCAGCCGTCGACTCACCGCCGTCGACGCTTAAAAACAATAACAAATCGTTGTTCCATCGTAGGCCTACGTTGACGCACGTTCAGCTGTTTACGACAAGGTCAAGTACGATTCACGAAGTTAAAACGATGCACGCCAACTAATTCGGAAAAAAATCTTGGAAGCCTAAAATGCCAAGTAGGTATCTGCCATAATTTTACAAGCTGGTCGACAAGAATGTAGTACAAATTATCAACACGATCAAAGACAGCTGAACACTTTTGTAAGACTCAAACTCGCGAGTAGTTTGGCACTCGAACACCCCTTCTGTTTTTCCTCGTGTTTTTCTTCATTTTACGCCAGCCTTCAATAATTTATTAATTTATTTTTTTTTTACAAAAGAACTTTTAAAAGAACATAGTTCATATTTTAGACAAACTTGAACTTTTCAAAATTTTAGGTTTTAAAAAATCTTGAACTTTTTAAAAGTTCATTATTTGAGCTGTGAACTGAACTTTTAAAAAAGAACTGACCCAACACTGCCTAGCCTATAACCCTAGAGCTTCTACAGTTTGTGTGAATGGATTAGGGCATGCAACCATCTGTTCCTCTGGCCCACTGCAAAACCAGCAAAACCCACATGACAGCAGCAAGGAACAGCTAAAACGTGAATAGCTCACCAACCTCTTTAGACTACAATAATATCGATTATGACAATTGTTTTTTTGAAATGCCTTTAAAGTGAACAAGACATTAGATGTTCTCTTCCGAGTTAACTAGGGTACGCTCTAAAACAGCCCGGGAAGGAGGCCCGGTAACGGGGTTTAACATTACCCTGTAACTGAAACGATAACGGGAAGCTATCGCCGGGGTGTTGTAGAGAGTTCTTTTTAAAGGTTGTTCTAGCCTCCAACGACACTCGGCAATAATATTGATGGCAATTGCAGGTGGTAGGCCTAGCTAGGTAGGCCCAACTGTAACAGCAATGGGAAGCTAGGCTAGGCCTACCTAGGCCCTATTGGCGGGTAGGGCCTAAGCCTAGGACTCGAGAGTGGGGTGTATGCCCCTACCCATAGGCCCCTAGGAGTTTTCAATAACGTAGGCCGGCTTGGCCTAGTCCTAGAACTAAAGTAGATTGTGAATGCTGCAAAGTAAGGAACATACCCCTACCCTAGTGAAGAGGCCTAAGGCCTAGGCCCCTAGTGGCTGTGGGAGGCCAAACCTGCAAACCAGGGATTCGAAGATGAAGTCTTCAATCTAGGGCTAGGTCTAGGCACAGTGTGGTGCAGGGACTAGGCGTACCGGCCTAGGCCTAGCATAGGCCAGGCTAGCCCTATTAAAGTGAAGTAGGCCTAGCCCTAGCCCTATTATTGGCCTGTAGATTGGTACAAAATACAACAGGGCCTTGGCATCCTAGAGCAGGTCTTGGCATAGGGCCTACGCCTGTATTGCATAGTAAACTAGAATTGCATAAATATCGACACTGATTTTAGCTAAACTATTTACTTTGAGTTACGTTAACTTGAAATCAAACCCAGGGTCATTGTGGTTTAGAGCCCAGCCTTCCCTAATTACCATTTTTCTTGGGACTATTCTTACCAGCGCATTGCCATTCCTTTGTGGCATCAGTCTTCTCAGGAATTATAATTTCTAAATCTGCAGTATTCACATTTTCCAGAAGATGTGGACACTCCATTCTACTTTGTTCGCGCTAGGCCTGTTGATACTGTGAATTTTCTAGTCTCAAAAGAGGCCTAACTGACAAACACGTTTTAAAGCTAGGCTAGCTAGAGAGAGAGGAGATAATCGATCGCCACCCTACTCGTAGCTACTCCAATCCGGCCATCTCCATGACTGCGTGAAGAAAATGAAGAACTTGTTTAGTGTATCCTTACGCGAGTCAAAAATTGAGAAATTGCAAGTGCAAACCGCGGTGCAAGGCCACGAGAAACAGAGAAAATAGTTGGTCACAAAATACTTTTATGTTAGCTAGACTAGTTCTGCAACAGCCATATGACCATTAAAAATCAAGATACACACACATATGGCTATATAAAGATACGTATTTGCGAGAATTTGCAACAAATACGTAAGAAATAATTAATCATCGAATTAACAGTCGTCTCAGCCCTCGGGTCACTGAACTTGTTAATACGTTTTTGACCGGATAAAGAAACATGCAGTTTATGGCATGTAACACATTTTTATGGACGTATTAAATCTAACCTAGCCATGAATACGTGATGAAGGGTACGGGCATTACCCACCCCCTTCCCACCCTAAAAAAAACTTGAATTGGTACGACTGTGATGGGAACCTCGGCGGGGGGAGGGGGAGCCGGCGGAAATCACTAATTTTTCAAACCTATATTTTCCAAGGATCACGCAGTCATGTCGCACATTTTATTTTTTCATTGTTGTAATATTGATCAACATGTAGATGTAGATGTGCCATGCATGGCAACAAATAGGTTTTCAATTAATTTTCTCCCGGTCACCCACGCACCCTTATTTGATTTCTTCATATTTTGTAGAAAAAGGTGACATTCTTGATTTAAAAAAGTGTTTTCCTACAGAAATAAAATGTGTACGCAAACTCGCCTACACGTCCGAGTGAACAAGGCACATTTGGCTAGAACAAAAATATTTTTGTTTAGTCATGTAGGCTGTGCATTTAACAATCAACATCTCAACTGAACCGGCAGGTAAGCTGTAGTCGACTGTTGAGCACAATATCTACACCCATATTTTACTAAAAAAAAAACAAAAAAAAAACACCCATAAGTCCAAAATAACTACTCAATTTTGAATTAATTCGGATGACCTCCTAGAAGAAGTAAATCATGATTTACCGGCACGTACCAACAACACCTTGGCTGGAGTCCGATGTTACACGTACACACATTGACCAATAGATAGCTGATGATAGATTTTGTAATTTCTGGATTGTATTAAAAATGAACACATTGACCACTTTATATCCAGGTTTAATATGGTAGGCCTATATTTGTATCTAGGTACTTCTGTACTTGGCGGGTCCCAACTGTTATAGGTACACTAATGGAAAGGATTTCGGGTGCGCTCTTTTCGAAAATATCCTAGAACTAGCGCGGCGCACTGTAGCCAGCGGAAAGTTCGGGCTAACCTAACGAAAGTAGTTTTGTAACGGAAAAGATTTTGGGTGCATATGTTTTCATTGAAAAAAAAATGTTGGGACCCGCCAAGTACAGAAGTGCCTGTATCTATACATTAACCCTTTCCACTTGAATTATTTTGTTTATTACTATTTAGAAGGCTGCGGAACTGTTTGCAAAAGAAAGTACATTAGAACTAAAAGAAATTAATGTTGGAAAAATTTTCACTTAAAAAAAGTTTTCGAAATAAGGGTGAACCCGAACTTAATGCGCAATTAGTAGCAATTGGTTTTCTGCTGCAAACAACAGTTTGAATATTTTTGAGCGAGCGTCTCCACTTTACTCTTATGGCTCGAATGTCTGTTTGTTTTTTTTTTTCTGTTACTGCTTCGGTACAGGTCGCACTGTTTCTCTGATCGACCTGAAATTTTGCACACATGTACATACCACCTATGCGGGTTGCTGTATAGTTTTTGAACAAAATCCGATCGTTGGTTATAAAAAATAAAATAAAAAAATAAAAATGTTCCAATCATGATGAAATTTTGCAGGGTCAATAAGTACAACATTCTCTCCTATTTTACAAATTTTCAGCTAAATCGGTCAAGACCTTAAAAGACTTATTGGTATGTAACATTATAGGAATGTCGTACTCTGGTCGTGTTGCACGTACGGGTGCTCGATCACCAACGCGACGGGACTTTAGCGTTTTCCTAGTTATCACTATTGGCAAAGATAAATAATTATTAAAATTACCTCAATTGCATTTATATATGATGTCATATATATATATATATGACATATATAGGAATCGGGATTTTAATGCAAGAATAGGAAATGATAGAACAGGATTTGAAGAGGTTATGGGCAGACATGGGATAGATGTAAGAAACAGAGATGGAGAGAAATTGTTAGAAATGTGTGCCAGGAACTCGTTAGTCGTTAGTTATAGGAAATAGTTGGTTCAAGAAACGTAGAACCCAACAAATAACGAGACATGGCTATGGTGAAGACAGATCAGAGACAGTACTGTATTTATGCGAGATTGGCCTCGGGTATATTTGAAATTGTCAAGTTCAAAAAGTGGGGTGCGGCCATTATGTGAAGCCATTTATCAATAGTATTTATATCCAAATCTTTAAAATCTGAGTGGTCAAAATAAGGGTGCGGCCTTTACTCGAGGGCGGCCTATAAGCGAGTAAATACGGTAATTGACTATCTATGTATAGGAAAAGAAGTACCGGTAATGAGAAACTTTGAGGATGTGAGGGTAATGCCATCAATATCATTGGATGGAGATCACAGGCTGGTGTTGGGTAAGTTTATAATGATGGTACAGACCCAAAAGAGAATAAAGAACAGGCACAAACGATTAAAAGTGTGGAAACTGCAATCTCAGATAGTGCAAAAGGAGTTTATGACAAGAATTAGTGACCAAACACCTACAAATTAAGTGGGACAAATAGAAGAAGAATGGCAAAACTTTAAGAAGGTTTTTGTGTCAAGTGCAGAAGAGTTGTGTGGAAGAGTCAGTGGAAGGAGGAAAGAGAAAGAAACACGATGGTGGAACGAGAGGGTACGAGATGCAGTTCGGGAGAAGAAACTAGCTTGGAAAAAGAATGAAAAGTGCAAATCTGCAGAAAATGAGTACGAGTACCGTAGGTGAAAAACCGACGTGAAACAAATTGTGAGGGAGGAGAAAGACAAAGCAATGGAAGAATTTGCTGGTAAATTAAAAGATGACTTCCAGGGAAATAAGAAAATTATATACGGACTAGTAAAGACAAAAAGACAAGAAAGGGAGTAACAAAAGCTCATGGTAAATGAAAATGGCCAGTTACAAACAACCCACAGGAAATACAAGAAATGTGGAGGAAATATTTCAAAGATCTGCTAAATGTACAAGTTAGAGAAAATTTAAATGCAGAGAAAGAGGAAGAGGCAAGTGGAGAAGATGAAGAAGACGAGGTAACGGAACAAGAGGTGGCACGGGCGTTAGGAGCCATGAAGAATGGTAGAGCTTCGGGAGTGGATGACATTTCTGTGGAAATGATCAAAGCATCAGGTGCGGAAGGAAGATGGTTATTTCGAGTAATAAGTGCTGCGTGGAAACAAAAGAAGGTACCGGAAGATTGGAAAAGAGGTATAATTGTACCGTTGTTTAAGAAAGGTGACCGTAAGAAATGTGAAAATTATAGAGGGGTGACATTATGTGTCAGTGTGCAAAAGTTTATGAAAAATTATAGAACTAAGACTGAAGGAGGTATATGACACAGATCTAAGAGAAGAACAATATGGGTTCAGAAGTGGACGGTCTACTATTGATCCCATATTTGCTATAAGACAGACAATGGAGGGGAGATGGCAAAATGGGAAAGAAATGCACATTGTGTTTTTGGATCTGGAGAAGGCATACGATCGCCTGCCTAGAGAGAAAGTATGGGAGTGTCTAGAGATAAAATGATTGGGAAGAGGTTTAACAGACAGTAGTCGCGTGTGGTCTTTTAGACCGACTTTTTTTTTCAACAGTTGGTATTTGTACAGCCCGCATGCGTGGCTTGTCTAGTTCCGCCTACCTTCCCAAAATAGATTTTTGAAACCAGTGTGCAATACGCGATTCAGTGTTCTGCAGAACTTCAACTAAGATAAGAGGTCCTGTTTGGTTGCTTGGTCTTTTCGACCGCTGCGCGACTACTAAGGGAGGCAAAAATATACATACTCAATCACTATGATGAGACATGTATTTTGTTATTGTAGGTTGATTATTCTTCAACATACAGTGTTAGCATAATATTACTGTCTTGGTTTACTAATAATTCAAACTACAGGGTGTTTCAAAACATATTTTATACCTTTTTGTAGGTTTGCAACATTTTGTGTTTGATTGATTATTGATTGATTATTGATTGATAATTGATTAATATAACCATGTATGCTGTCACATATATGATAAATTATCTTGTATTGGTAATCAAAACGTCATCCTAACGTTATTAGCCCATGACTAAATAATGCGGTCTAAAGGCCCGGGCGCGACTACTAACGTTACAAACAGGGGCGCGACTACTCTCGGGTTAACAGACAGGATACAAACTACATATCAAAGGAGTGAAAGTTGCGTACAGACAGATATGGGTAGGTCAGAATAGTTCCAAGTAAATGAGGGCTTGCGACAAGGTAGTGTGTTATCTCCAACACTCTTTACTGTTGTAATAGATGAAATTATAAGAAGAGTGGAACCAAATACAGATGGAAGAGACACAAGAACCTTAGTGTTTGCGGACGATGTGTTGATTTGGGGTGAGAGTGCCAGAGAAGTGCAGGAGAAGGTGGACAGATGGAATGAAGTTACTACAGAGTTTGCTCTAAAAATCAATCAGAAAAAGAGTGAATGTTTGCGTATGCAAAAGACAAAGGGCAGGCCTAGAAACCGGGAAAATATTGTACTACATGGAAAAGTCTTGGAAGAAAAAGAAGAATTTAAATATTTGGGAAGTATATTGACAAAAGTTGCAAGTGTGTAGGGAAGTGTCATCTAGAGTGCAAAAAGCAGAAGGGTTTTACCAATTGGTGAGAAAGTTACTATGGAATGAGTTGTTTCCACAAAAATGTAAAATTTTGCTGTGGAATATTTTGTACCTATACTAACGTATGGGGCAGTAACATGGGCAGTGGGAACAAAAGAAGAGTCAGCTGGAAGCAGCAGAAATGAAGTTTTTAAGAAGTAATGAATAAGGAAAGAACTGGACTGGAGAGATTGAAGTTTAAGCTAGGAAGAGAACGTCTAAGATGGTTTGGACATATGAAAAGGATGGGCAGAGAGAGGATTCCAAGACGAGAATTTGAAGCGGCAGAGGAGGGGAAAAGAAGAGTAGGAAGACCAAGAGAGAAATGGGAAAGATTAATTCAAGAAGACGTTGGAAAACTGGATGAAGTGTGGGAGCATGTGGCAAGAGTAAAGCTGTGTGAGGACAGAAGAGAGTGGAGTAAATTGGTGGAGAGGAAGGAGTTAGATGATGTGGAAGAAACACTTGAGTCTGGCAAGCTTAGTATTTACAGTTTCATGCCCTAGATAATGGTGGAAAACCACCACTCAACCCGACATAGTTGGAACTGAGTTATGATGATTATTATAATTATATATTATTATTAATCATTTTATTTTTGGATGAGCGTAGCGAAGATTCCATTTCACTACACTGGAGAAAAAAATCCGGAATGTTTTTTGTTTTTTTTTTTCTGTATTTTTGTCTGTTTGTCCACACGATTCCGGCTAGACCGATACTCCGATTGCGATGAAATTTTATGGAGGCCTTCGAAATCTCTGAACTTAGAACTGCCACGTTTTTGAGCGCAATCGGAAAATTATTTTCTTATAAAAAACGCAATTTTTAGATTTTTTAAAACTTTCTTTGACTTATTACACCTACATGCTTAATCCGATTTTAATGATTTTTTACAGAACCTTAATTTTATGAATTAAGATATTCGTGTGAAATTTGAGAACAATCGAAAAAATATTTCTCATGAAAATCGAAATTTTACGGGTTTTTCTTTTTTTTAACAATTCTTTCACTTATAACACCTACATGCTTTATCCTATTGTAATGATTTTTTTACAGAACCTTAATTTTATGAATTATTATATTCGTGTAAAATTTGAGCGCAATCGAATAATAATTATTCGATTACACACAAATAATTATTATTTGTTATGAAAATAGCAATTTTACGATTTTTTTCTTTTTTAAAATTACGATTAAGAAAAAATAAAAGAATAAAGTTAATTTTTTATTTAATTTAATTTAATTTTAAAAAAATCGACTTAGTAATAATTTTTCACAAAACAACAGAAAATCTGCATAACACATGGCAGGTCAATGCACCAATTACGCTCATCCAACAACACGGCGGGACTTAACCCGAGAGTAGTCGCGTGTGGTCTTTTAGACCGACTTTTTTTTCAACAGTTGGTATTTGTACAGCGCGCATGCGTGGCTTGTCTAGTTCCGCCTACCTTCCCAAAATAGATTTGTGAAGCCAGTGTGCAATACGCGATTCAGTGTTCTGCAGAACTTCATCTAAGATAAGAGGTCCTGTTCGGTTGCTTGGTCTTTTCGACCGCTGCGCGACTACTAAGGGAGGCAAAAATATGCATACTCATCACTATTATGAGACATGTATTTTGTTATTGTAGGTTGATTATTCTTCAACATACAGTGTTGGCATAATATTACTGTCTTGGTTTACTAATAATTCGAACTACAGGGTGTTTCAAAACATTTTTTATACCTTTTTGTAGGTTTGCAACATTCTGTGTTTGATTGATTATTGATTGATAATTGATTAATATAACCATGTATGCTGTCACATATATGATACATTATCTTATATTGGTAATCAAAACGTCATCCTAACGTTATTAGCCCATAATAAATAATGCGGTCTAAAGGACCGGGCGCGACTACTAACGTTACAAACAGGGGCGCGACTACTCTCGGGTTAAGCGTTTTCCTAGTAATTTAACCCATCTGCACCCGTAAGCGGACTAGTCCGCGAATCATAGCCTGGCCACGGAAGCCATAAGCGGACTGGTCCGCATTTACGCGCGCTTCCATTCAAACTGCAGTAGTATCAGCTCCTATCGGCCAATTGTTGTACTTTTTGTTGCATTTCCCGCGTCAAGCATGTAGTGACATCTAGTGGTGTTCTTTGGTACTCTTACGGCAAAAACGTGAACCTACAACCGACTTTGTCATCGACGTGAAACTTACGCGCCTGTAGTAGTCAATAATGGCAGATTCGGATCAATCAAAGCGTCGTTCTCGGCAAAAACAATCTTAAATCAGTCAATTTTTGGATGTTCTTCGATCAGATTTCAGTGATAGTGATGGTGAAGGTTGTGATTTTAATTGTATGCGTAGAACCTTGTGATTAGTAATAAGTGACAGCGAAGAAGAAATGTGCGTTGGTGTGCGTGGGAGTAACATTGAGGTTAGGAATGGGCGTGATCACGATCACGAGGGTCGTACTCGTAGCCCTACAAATTCGTGTATTGTTAGTTGTGAACAGGCCTAGGCCTAGAAATAATGCTACAGTAATAATAAGTGATAGTGACAGTAATGATGTTGATTACGTTCTTACTATACTATGCTGCAACTTTGATGTGCAGAGGGCAAAAGTGCGCGGTTTCCGTGGGCGCGCTAGCGTTTTGGGGCGCTGGTGCGAATGGGTTAAATAATAGGTGATATTCAAAATGAATGAAATGAATGATGAATGAATGAAAAATGAATATCACCTTTTGTAATTTGTATAGGTACTAGAATTACAATAAAGATTATTATTTTATTATTATTATTATTATTATTATTATTATTATTATTATTATTTAACATTTAAGACTTTTGCGGCCCGAATATAATAACAAAGGTGTGAAAACTCGTCGAAATGACCCATTTCACACCTTTTTTAATTATTATTATTATTATTATTATTATTATTAGTTATTAGACAAGGGAGGATCAAACAAGACCTGTTATTTTGTCGGCGAATGAGGAAGTTTGCCCCAGAACGGCCAAAACGACCAGATTGAGCTGAAATTTTAAACAGACATCCGGTAACATTTTGAGCAAAATCCGTTACGGTTTAAACTCACGAGAAATAATAAATTGTAAATAGGCTGAAGTCACATTTCATTTAACGACTAGGTATTTTGTTCATGAACAAATCATTTTTTATTTTACCCAATCATGTTTCGAATGTTTGAAGTTTAAATGGTAGGGTTTTGAGTTTGACGGTATAAGGGCACGTCAACTGTAATACCATTCAGCCTTAGGTAGGGGGAGGAAAGGTAATGTTCCCGGTTATGCCTCGCCTACTCAACACATGGCTCGCTCACTCCTCTAACGACTTTGGCATTTTCTTAATGTAGATAACACAATTATTCAGGGGTTTCTGTTAAAGATGTGCCAACCCCTGTTCCAGTCCTTATCCGCAGAGTAGGGTGTCTTTTTGATTAATCTGCTAATTGATAGGCGAGACTGTGGATATATAATACATGTCTAGCTTTCATTTTAGTTCATAATTTAGGTAAGAAAAGTACATAACGACTACACAATTCAATTACAATTCAACTCAAACGGCGCTTATTCTGTGTTCGTCGAAAATCAGCCGAATCACTGAACAGATTGAGCTGAAATTTAAACAGACATCCGGTACGAGTTAACTGAGAACTGCTAACAAAATCAGCTAGAACCATTGCGATTTAAACCTACTAGAAATAATAAATTGAAAAATAGCCTGCAAATGTGTAGAAATTATTTTAACGACAATGGTTTTGTTTTTGACAAAATTCTTTTTGTTTGTTATTTGTGAAAATGCAGTGATCAAGGTATATCGAATCTTGCACGCTCAAGGTATCCCCAAATTCCGCTTGGCGATTGAGTAAACCTTGCAATCTTTACACGTATTTTGTACTGGCTGTTTTCCATAGTATTGTCACAGATGATAAAGATTACAATGCATTATATGCATTTCAAAACATGTTTATTGTTTAATAATTTTTAAAATACAATCCAGAAATAACAAAATCTTTCCCGACTAGTGGATTGAACCCAGGTCTCCCAAATTTCGGGTATAAGGGCGTCTTAGCCAATTAAAACTAGGAAAATGCCAAAGTCGTTGATAGATGAGTGAGCGAGTCATGTGTTGAGTACCGGGGAACATTTGCATTTTAGTTTGATAATTATATTGGTATAAATAAATAATAATAGGGTTTTTAAGTTTAGTTGGTACCCATACCTGCCAAGTTTTGAATTCCAAAATTCGTAAAAGTCCCCAAACAGACTTTTAAGGGGCAAACGAGGTGGCGCGGGCAACCGGGGGGTCTGGGGGGCGAGCCCCCCGGTAAAGTGGGGGATCCGTGGGGCTTGCCCCCCGGATTTTTTTTTACAATCTTGGTGCAATTTGGTGCGTTTTAGTGAGTTTTGGGGACACTTTAATCATTCTTTTTTTTCTCGGCATGTTCGATAGGGGTAGGGCGGGCGGGCCGATAGGGGGAGGGGGTTGCACATACCAAGGAAGGCAAGAAACGTGAAATTCACACGGCGCGCCAGTTTTAAATATAAAATAACGATTTTTTGTAAAAAAAAAAAATAAATAAATAAAAAAAATTGAAAATTGAAAAATTCGTAAAATTGACAGGGCAATCGTAAAATCGTAAATGACTACCGTTTTTCGTAAATTTAACGAATAATTCGTAAAACTGGGCAGGTATGGGTACCGTATAAGGGCAGGTCAACTGTAAGGCCATAATGCGCCACTCTAGCCTATGATAGGCTAGGGAGGCCTTAGGTAGGGGGAAGAAAGGGAATGTTACCGGGTACTCAACACATGGCTCACTCACTCGTCTACCAACGACTTGGCGTTTTCCTAGTCTTACTGATCTTTTGGTTTCTTCTATGTGCAAATAAACAACAGTTTGAGTAGAATTGAAAGGAAACTGCCTAACAGAAGTTTTGACTAAATAACTGAAAATACTACCGTTAACGCACGTGCAGCAGCGTGACAGGACATAAATCGAAATATTACTTGCAAAGGAAAACGGGTGGATAATTAGTGCAGCGCCATACAACTGCGAAACTGATCGCCTGCTGTCTCAACCTAGCTCTAGGCAGCTTGTGCACAAGCATAGTCATAGCATGCCAGCTACAAGATAAAGAAAACTCTCAACAAACATTGATTGCAGTTCACCATTTAAGTTTATATATGTACACATTTTTTAAATAAGATCTAGAGGGGCAATGAGGATAGCCAAAGCATGTCCACAATCCTTTTTGTCAAGACCTTTCTACTTGTGGAGAACAATCCAAAATTTCAACAAATACTATTTTTCTTGAAAATTTCATATTTTTATTTTTTGTTGTAAACCAAACATTTTATTGACAACCATTATCACTATGTGCACTACATGCAATTCATATGTAGTTTTGATCAGGAAAATTTCCAAAATATGAATAAATTTCTGTTCACATGAGCTCTTTGCTAGTGTTGCAGTAATGGCTACCAGTGGTATACGTCCGCGTGATATTTTGGTGATAATATACGATAGTGAAAACATGTCATATTGCCGGCTTTATTACATAATGTACTCTGGTTAGACAAGTGAGCGCAGCGGTTGAGCCTTACAACGCAAGTCAAACGAATCTTGGCCGTGATTAATTTGTCTGTCCAAAGCCATAAGACGAACTAGATAGAGATGAAATTTTGAAAAGACATCCGTGACCAGTCTACCGCTAACAAAAATGAGCAAAATCCGTTGCGATTTAACCTACAAGAAATAATAAATTAAAAATAGGCTTAAAATGTGTTTGAGTTAGTTTAACGAGAATGGTTGTTCTTGCATGCATGCATGCATGCAGTGACCAAGGTGTATCAAATCTTGCTCGCTCAAGGTTAACCAAAATTCCGCTGAGAGATTGAGTAAACTTTGCAATCTTTAAACATACTTCGTACTGGCTATGTTTTCCATAGTATCGTATGTGTTTCAAAACATGTTCTATAATTTTCCAGAAATAATCATTTTAAAAGCTATCCAGACTGTTGTTTGAACCCGGGTCCCCCACATTCCAGGTACAAAGTAGGGATGAAATGGAAGAATTGATTAATCGATTCCGGAGCGATGAACCACGTGTCTACTGTCCCTCCCTCTCCCGCCAGATGCTGATCATTACACAAAGGCAGGCAGTACGGTCAACAGGCGACGACGAAACATTGCGAAATACATAGTTTCATGACGTACGGCGGGCTAGACACGCCCACAGGCCCGCGGAAAACAACTGCGTAAACATCGCCGCGTATCACGGGTTCCATTTGCATTGTTCCGCGGGAAATGACCATCAAAATATCTGTGAATACAATTAAAAAGCTTTTTCTTGGGAATCGATTCTTAGGTCACGGTTTTTGGAATCTTATGTCATCCCTAGTACAAAGGCGCCTTCTAGATAAGGAAAACACCAAAGTCGTTGTTAGATGAGTGAGCAAGTCATGTATTGAGTACCCGGGAACATTTGTATTTAGTTGATTGATAATTGATATAAGGCAGTATAGATGACACACATGACTCGCTCACTCATCCATCATCGACTTTGGTGTTTTCCAAGTATTATGATACAATGCGCGGTGTGCCTTGAATAATTCCCATCATCAGTCAGTACCACTTAGCACCCATAAACATCCAGTTAAAAGTTTAAGATATCATTTAGAATACCAGGACATCAAAGTCAACACATTAGGCCTAGCAAATGGAAACAGGAAAACAAACTTTTCAAAATTACCGACAGATACATGGTTATGATCATGCAAGCTGGCAGGAACCATAGGCTATATATTAGTACCGTATTGTTAAAAGTTAAAACTTAAGTGTCACATCTGAATTACATACTGGTACTATAATGTTACATGATTCACACTTATAAGCAATTGAACAAACTAAGAATTGGCAAGACTAGTGGAAGCAAAGAACAATAACTAATTACAATTAGGTACTTCGATTTTTGTTGGATAGGAATATTAGGACGGCATAATCAGGGGAATATGGTGCATAGGCTACAAGACGACACGTCAAATTTGATTGGGGTAGGATCGTTCCTTCTGGCTGAAAAAATGGGTAGAAACATGCTCAAAAATCAAAATCACTCTAAGAATGTTAGTTACTACTAGTAGTAGCAATTCTGACCAAATTGGTGTGTCTACAATGTTCATATTATATAGTAATTAATTATACCATGGATGGTACATTACTTGAAAAGCTTGGCAAAATAGAATTTTTTGGAGCTATTAATTGAATCGTAATATATATGCATAGTCTATTGTTCCAAGCTTTTCAAGGATGTAGTAAAAGGCAGGGCAGTGTACGTTTATGAATAATTAAGAATGCACAAATGTAAAAGGGTACATGAGCTTGGCCCTTCTTTTAGATCTCATTGCTTTTGAATGTCTAAGGTTTGGCTGTATTTTTATTTTTTATTTTACAAATTTTTTGTATGCGTGGGTATGGGTTACATTTAGGCCTACGGCAAGATTTGTCCGCATTTCGCATTTTATACTTAACGTGCGATAAGTTGCAAAACCGGCAACGCGCAAAACTAGTGTAACAATGATTTATTTAACCAGTAAACAGATTGTAAAATTGGGTTTTCAAAAATCTTGTACGTATTGCATTAGGTACGTGCGCTCTTGCAGGGTACAGCAATAGAACTTGACATGTTAGATTCCTCCACCGCTGGTGCCTCACTGGCTCAACAGTTCATGCTTGGTTGAAAGACCACAGCAGTCAGTATCTTGGAAACGAAAATCAACTCCACGCACAGACAAAGAAGCAAAGAAGAGTTAAATCCTAGGACGAGTTCATGAAAAGTTGAACACTAACTGGATTGATCACAGTGAAAATTATTGTTCACTTTGAAGCAAACCAAAATGGCATAAACAAATACATACTAATAATATTACTTGCAAATTCTTTGTGCTGGAATACCAAGATGAGTGCAAGTGTTCACAATGATATTACGCAAACTATAGAGGGCCTAGGCCATCATCTGTGATGTGAAATGATACAAAAAAAATAAACGCATGTATGCCGATGCGACACATAAATTCCAAGATAAATACAGAATACAGGCGGATTATAGGCCGCCATCGGGTAATGGTCACACCCCTATTTTGACCACTCAACTTTGGAGGAGGCTTGAGCGACGTGTCGGCAACAAAAATTGAAGACGGCAGCAGAGTGCTAAAACACAAGAAGACTCGGTAGGCTATAATTTTTTCCCATCTCGTTAGAGGAGAATTAGCTGCCGAGCCCTCTTCCCAACCCTTTAAGCGAAGCGACTTGTGACCCAGTGTGCAGGTATGGGAACGAACACAGCAAATGTAAACAATACAATATGGCTTCATATTTTCGTACGGTAACGTAAATAATCGATTATTGTTCGTGCAACCAGATATAAAATTGAACTGGTGAACGATTAAAAGTCAATAATCATATCCCTACTTTAAAAACCTCACCAAATTAACCTACATTTAAATAAGGGCTATAATTGATACCTATGCACCATGCCCCAAGTTAGCAAGTAGGCCTAGGGATAGGTTATATTTTGGAGGTGGGTAGGCCAACTGAAGTCCCATATCCAAATTTATATTAATGTCTAATGGCTTTAAAATAAAGACTTTGCTACATTGTAAGACAGTTACCCTTTAATTGAGAAACTGACAATACAGTACATTTGTAATGTTGAAATGTTTATAAAGTTTTTTTATGGCCGTCTGCCGAAAGGTTGAGTAGTGGGCTGCGTCAGTTGGAGGCCACTGATGTTGTGGAAGTCCATCTGCTTCAACATCTCCTTGGTCTCGGGATCGACCTCGATGATGTCGTGTTCAAGTGCACTCACTTCTGGTACGTAGTTGTCACGACGCTCACGCTCCTCCTCCTGGAGTTTGATCGAAATACCTCGCACCTGGCTGTGACGGAGGCGTTTCATCAGATGAGTAACAAAACTGGAAAAAAATGTTGAAATAATTTTCAAGTTAAAGAGTTGTGGGCGGAAGTTTGGTGGTTACATGGTAATTCTACCTAGATGCGAATGTTCTGGTGAATGCTCAATAAGTAGAACCAAGATTAGGCCTAGGCCCTATGGTTTCATGGTTTCGTATGAATTGCTAAATTTGTGCATTTTTTTCAATATGTGGACGAATCATGACGTTAGAAAAAATAATACAAATATAATTTATATACCATTTTTAAAACGTGATACCTATAAAACAAAATATGGTCATAACACCGTTATTTATGCATAAACACGAAATGCACGCAAAATAGCTCACTTTACCAAAAGTGCCAAAAGCGGAGTAGGCCTACCCTACTTTTTTAAAGTGTATGAAACTATAAATACCTACTATTTTATATTTTGTAAGTGCTGGCTACATCAACACCGGCTGGTCTGTTTGACAATGGAAGTGCAGGCCGCTTAGCTGCTTCCGCTCTTCCGTTCACCCCGTCCATTCGTCGCCACCCTCAAACCTTATGCTGTGCTTTGCTTAGTTTTAGTACTACTTAGTTGTGACTCACTTGCATAGCCGACGTGCATCAGAATTACACAGCAAACATAGTGAAACCAGTCCCTACAGTATGCACCTGAAATATCAGTTTTTGATAAAACCGCCAAAAAGCAATATTATTTTTGTATATATAACGAATAAAAAACAAAATTCTTGCCTTTAAAAACGAAATTTCAGAAAACATAAAACCATATAATCTTGGCTAGCAATAAGCTAATCTACTAGGGATGTACTCCCCACGTAGCGTGCACTCGTTTACCGATTATCCTTGATCTATGATCATTGATCAGAAAACAATTTTCATTTTTACGTTCTGCTAATTGTTGGCCATCCTGTGTGCGACCAACCTGCCGAACTGTGTTTTCTCAAGAGCCAATTTGCAGTCATTTATTGTTCATTCATTCACGTGAGCGACGTAGTAGTCTCCAATATCAACCCCCTTCCGATCTTCATCTCAGTAGCGTTGAGTAACGCCCCCACCCCCGCCATACTTCTGTACTATTCATTCAGCAATGCTCCCACCCATTACTTATTAATGTTCTACTATCCCTAAACAGTAAACACCAATAATTCAAGTTGTAGGTAGAGGCATGAAAAAATCGTTATTGCGATATGCGCGATAAAAATAAAAATCGTTTTTTTCAACTTTTTTTTCCATTTCTTTACGTTTCATGATGTTTGGAAGCCAAAAGTGCAATAATAATTTTCGCGAATTAATGCGATATCGGCATTTTGAAGCGATAAATGCTTATATGCGCGATATAGGCGCGATAAATGATATTATTCGCAAAATACGCGCGATTTATGGGAAGGCCGCGGCATCAATTATCAATTTCCTACATCGCCTCTCCAGTCATCGGCTCCTTGCTGGCGGCGGACGGGAGACGGGCAAAAATGTGTGGAATGCGTACGAGTTTGTTGTTGTAAACCTCGGTACACATGCACTCGAGGTCGGTGCACAAGCACTCAAGGCTTGGGTTTCTCCGTGCATCTACCCCCACCGCCATACTAGCACACCGCCCAGGCTGTCATGTGACCGCCGCACAGCCAATCACAAGCGCGCGCATCACCAGTCGGCCACACCCAGACCACGGACTGCCGATCCCGCCGGGCATTCACTCATCACGTGCTCCTACGTAAACAAGGTTATTGTCAAGTTCGATCCTCGCCTCGTGTTCGGTCTCTTGTGTTTCGTTTTGGTGAATATTTATTATCACGAGTATTAACAATGGGTCGTACCCAAAGTGTTACAATAGAGAAACGTGCGAATTCTTACAAAGAACATACATTTTATGTTAGTGATTCTAGCATTTTAATGTGCGGGTATTGCAACTTGCGACTCGAGTGGGAGAAAAAAGATACTCTTGATAAACATATCAAGACAATGTCGCACGTAAAAAACAAGCTGAAAGGCGAAAAGGAAGCGGATCAAGGGCGTGCACAAAAACGGCAAGCGACAATTCCGTTAATGGGAGAAATTCACAAGAAAGCGAAAACTGAAAGACGTGCTTACATCGATGAAACCGTGAGAATGTGTTTGAAAGCGAACATTCCCATGCACAAGCTAGATCATCCTGCAGTTCGGGAGTATTTTAAAAAGTAAGTACATCTAACCTAAGCTGATTTTCCATTGTCTGTTCCCCCCCCAGCTGCAAAAGTACCAATAATTTTTTATTATATTCAATTCGAATAGTAACCTAGGCCCTATTCGAAAATCGAACTTATTTGGCTTTTGAGTTTCGAGAGCCCGCGGTCTGCTCGCAGTTATGAACGCACATTAGTTTGAATTTCGCCGCAAGAGAGCAAAGCAAGAAGTTTACATTTTCATCGACAGAGCGCGCTAGTGACAAATCGAAAAATTTCTTCGACTTTCGTGTGGATTAGGGGATTGGGTTACAAACTGCCGCTGCGTGAACCATTTCCGCCCACTTTAATGTTTTGATGATCGCATTTTCCTGCTATTTTAATAATAATAAACTAAGTAATGGAAGACAGTGATTCTGAAGACGACGCTTCCGCAAGGCGCAGCTAGGCTAATCTGAAGACTCCCAACAGGTGGTCTAGGCCCTAGGGCCTAAGCAATATTCTAATGACTAGCCTAGCTATTGACTAAGTTTTTAACTTGACTAGGCCTACCTAGCCTAGGGCTAAGACAAGCCTCAATTCTACTGAAGTTAGGGCCTAGGGCTTGTTATCAAATCAGCCTTGTCTTGATTTATTGTAGGGGCTAGGCCGGTAGGGTTCTTTTGCAGTTGGGATGTGCCAACTCTGTTAGGCCTAGGCCTACAAGGGGAAAAGCATAGGTTGGCACATCCCAACTGCAATTGTACCCTTAGGCCTAGCCTAGGTGGAGGCCCTATGTCTAGGTTAGGCTATGTATGCAGTAGGCCTGCCTAGGTGGAGGCCCTAGGGCTAGCTTAAGCTATGAAGTAGGCTAGCCCTAGGTCTAGGCTTCGGTAGGCCTAGGCACACTCCTAGGGCCTAGTCTTTACTGTAATTTTAATTTGTCCACTGATCATGCCAGTGATGCTAATGCATTTTATTTAGCTACTTTTTTGTCTAGCTAGTTTTGGGGCAAGATTACCTTACAAATTGGCATGCATTTCACAAAATGTTGGTTTTAGCCTGCATCAAATTTTGGAGTGTAAATAAAAATCTGATAACGTCACCTGGCTTGCAAGTTATTTACGAGAATCTTAGCCTATCCAATTAAGATTAACGTTTTGTACCTAACTATTTGTGAATGGCTGATTTGCCTTCGTATTCGTGGCCATGCTAAGAATTTCTCGTAAATTTCTTCCTATATAAATTTGTGTACATTGCTTTAAATTCCCGCTTTCCGACTTCCTGGGGAGTCGGTGCCGCCAGTCGGCCCGCTGCGATCCGTCTTGCGGTCCTCGTCGACGCTGTCGGCAAGGGGCTACCGAGCCGGTGAACGAACTCGAGAATTAATGCTATAAATGCTATTTTTGGAAAAATTAATGCTACAAAGCCAAAAAATTAATGCTATAATTTCACAGCTCTAGTTGTAGGTAACGTAATAAATATCGGGCAATTCAGTAACGCTGTCTGTAAATGAACAAAAATCAGCTTGACTATCTTAACATCTGCTGAAATCAAACTTCACACAAACTTTCGGAAGTAGTACAACCTTCCTAAAGAAAATGCCAAAGAGACTGTCGCGACTTGCTACAATCACCGCGGCCGGCCACGCACGGGAGTGGTACAAGTGGAGGGAGCTGCGAGCATAGGCGCCGACTTCTTAAAATCTCAGGGGGGGGGGGCTCAAAAATCACTCATTGAATAAAGAACTGAGGACATGAAGTTTGGTTTTGATTAAAGCCTTTTTGGCCCCAAGCAATCCAAAGTCAGATAAACTACCCTAGTGCCTAGTGCCTAATTACCACACCATTTTTTTAAAGATGGTGTTTTTAAGAGTAAAAATTTTCCGATTAGACACATCCTAATTGCTGCATTATTAGGCTAATTTGAAAGATTTGATTTTCCCCACTTTGGATATATAACCTTGAGGCTCAAAATTACTGCTCGATTTTGCTATTGTTCTAGTCTTTACATACAGTAATTGTATAATATATAGGCCTATCACAATTTTTTTTAAACCTATAGGATGCTATAGGCCTACCCCTGACAGCCCATGTGGTCCAAAGTTACAATCAGATTCTTTTGAAATAGTGTTTTTATGAAAGAATAGACAATTTTTCATCTATCCAAGTTCCAATTTGCATCTTAATTGACGACTAGAATTTTACCCGCCTCCTGACGTCACGAGGCAACATGGCGGAATGAGTTGGGATAAATCCTCATTTCCCAAGTTTACGTCTGTTGAACGGCGCAGCACTAATCACGCTCTAGCTCTTATTCTATTCATTATTTGAACAAAACTTAAGAGGAATATTATTTAGCAATCATATCATTGCTTATAATAGCGATAATTGCGAATTTTTTGACTCAGCCGTTGGCTCGTTGGTCTTGTGGTTAGCGTATCTGCTTCCAATGCAGAAGGTCCAGGGTTCGATTCCCGCTAAAGTCAGAAGTTTTTTAACTTCTGATTTGGACTTAAGTCCATCAGTTCTTGTCTTAGGAGTTTGTAAACGGTGACTTTGGAGCCGTCCTAGCAACAAAGCACAGCAGCAATTTTATAGCATAGGTTCATATGCAGTGTATTGTTTTTGGATGAGCGTAGCGAGCGAAGCGAAGATTCCATTTCACTACACTGGAGAAAAAAATCCGGAATGTTTTTTTTTTTTTTTTTTTTTTTTTTTTGTATTTTTGTCTGTTTGTCCACACGATTCCGGCTAAACCGATAATCCGATTGCGATGAAATTTTATGGAGGCCTTCGAAATCTCTGAACTTAGAACTGCCACGTTTTTGAGCGCAATCGGAAAAATTTTTCTCATGAAAATCGCAATTTTACGATTTTTTTCAATTTTTAAAAAATTTCTTCGACTTATAACACCTACATGCTTTATCCGATTTTAATGATTTTTGCACAGAACCTTTATTTTATGAATTTAGATATTTTTGTGAAATTTGAGCGCAATTGAAAAAATATTTATCATAAAAATCTAAATTTTACGGGTTTTTTCTTTTTAAACAACTCTTTGACTTATAACACCTACATGCTTTATCCGATCGTAATCATTTTTTCGCAGAACCTTTATTTTATGAATTAATATATTAGTGTAAAATTTGAGCGCAATCGAGAAATTATTTCTTATGAAAATCGCAATTTTACGATTTTTTTAACAATTACGATGAATTAATAAAAAATAAAAATAATAAAGTTAATTTTAATTTAATTTAATTTAATTTAAAAAAATTTCAACTTAGTAATGATTTTTCCACAGAACAACAGAAAATTCGCATAACACATGGCAGCTCAATGCACCAATTACGCTCATCCAACAACGCGGCGGGACTTAAGCGTTTTCCTAGTTTTTTTAGTAATACCCTGCTCAAAAACTAGTGTTGTAAGCCTTGAAAATATTTCAAGCATCCGTAAAATATTTCACAAGTGATGAAATATAAATAAATATAAAAATAGGTAGGCTATTAACAATATTACCTAGTTTATAAATTAAGTAGAAAAAAAATGATTTTTATGATTTTAATCGAAAATATGTCAACACATAAATATTTAATAAAGGCACAATTTTACACAATAAAGGAAATAGGCCTACAAAGAGTTTATTGTCATTGTTTAATATTTTCATATTTTTTATTCTTTAACTAACTACCCTAGTGTACTGCTGTACTGTACTACAGATAGAATGATTCCTCGCCACGTCGTCATACCTTACCGTACCGTAGTTGGAGAAAAGAATGCTTGCCATAGCAATAAAATTCTCATCTCGTCAATGTTGCATGTGAAGCTTACGTGATGTGAAATATGGTTACATTACCATCAGGAGGTATATTTTAAAGGCAGTGAAATTTAAATTTAAATATTTCATGAAATATACAACACTTATCAAAAACTCAAATTAGGCGACGCCATGCGGCATAGCCAACCTGAATTGGTAACTTTTAAACCGTTGGATGTAGTTTTTTTTTAATTAAGTTTTTTATTGGCAATTTAATATACATATAGTATATGTAGGCCTAGGTAGGCCTATTTGAATGCATTCCCGATTGTGAAACCATGTAAAAAATCTAAATTTCTTTTTGAACCCAAACTACAAGAAAAAGTATTTTAAAAAAACAAAAAAACGTGTTATTGTAGGCCTAGAACGCGCGTAGGCTACCGCAAGCGATCGACGGAGAAAACTGAAGGTGCTGGGGCGGCGAGGTCATATCGCTCCCAACGTAAGGAGATGAGTTCCTCACGGGTCACGGGCCCCACGGCTGCCGGCTAGAACTGAGCTGTACGGCGCCCGTGTCTACGAAGCTCCCCTTAAACCGAGAATGAACTTGGACCGGAGGCGCGAGCATGTAATGGCGCGCACTGACATCAAACTTCACAAAGACAATGCTGAAGACAAGAGGGTACCACAGCATTGTTTACGCAACCACTACAATCACAGCTACCGTCACGCGCGGGGGAGGGAGGGGTTTTATGACGCCGTGTATTGCCTGTAGGCTTACTGTGTCATAGCTCGCGATCGGAAAAAAACGTTTTGAGCGGTTAGGAATTCCATCAAATCCAGGATTTGGGAGAAAATTTGTGTTGTCACATCGTTGATTAGTAACGTAAACGAGTGCACGTTTTTGTGACCAGGGTGTAAACGTTTAGTGAAATACACGCTTTCTGACACCCTACCTGTAATAATTAAGAGAGCAATAAATTACAACTAGTGGTACTACCCAACCCTACTTTTTATTAGGAAGCTGAGCTGAGCCCAATGATTCTTTTCATGAAAAGACCACCAGAACTTGTTAAAAGCTATTCACTACTCTCAGCAAGTGCCAAGGGTGCAGTAAGCCTTCACCTAAGAATGATAAAATTAAAATGGTGAATAATCGAAAAGATGCCTGCAATAACAAGCAATAATGACAACAACCAAACATGGTTTAAAGGCCTAGCCTACTACACAATCTCGGACATAGACCTCTACAGCCTACATTTTGAGAATAAAAACCTAAGCGTCAACTTACCCAGCGATTTTGTTCCTCAAGGGCTTGCTCGGAATGATTGCAATCTCCTCGCATATCCTTTTATTTGTGTGGAAGTCCAACGTTAGGCGGGTATAGTACTTCTCAATTATGACACGCGCCGCTTTCTTCACGGTCTTTGTTCTCACACGACCCTAAAAACAATAAATTGCCATTAGGTAGAGTCGTAATATGCCGTGTTGATAAGATGAAGCAAGGAAAGGAACAATTAGGCCTACAAAGAACAAACCATGTTTTAATATTATTCGGTACACAAAACACAGGCTAGCATAGCATCCACTGACACTTCATAAGCAAGATGCAAACTAGGCCTAGGCTAGGCCCTACTTGTTTTAAACTGTAATTAATGACAATAGGCACAAAAACAAATTATGGATAGCCTAGCCTAATTTCTTCGGTTGAGGGGAGGGGGGAGACAAACTGTATTTTAAATTTTTCTTACGAAATCAACCACAAACCTACCCATGAGTAGAGTAATTTTTATTCGCTTGACCAATACATAATTGATTGATTGAATATTGCTTAACGTCTCATATTTATGCACTTTGGCTAATCGAGACGATGAGTGGTGATAGATGAGGATGAAGTATGAACAGAAGGGAGGAGGGGAAACCCGGTACAGGCACGTAGCCTACTCCTTTCGAAAAGTACCAAGGGGACCAACGGCTTAACGTCCCATCCGAAAGGACGGTGTAACTTTGACAGTCATATAGGTTCCTCTACTAACCCGGACTGCCGAGTAGACGTCGAGGAGAACAAAGCCGTTACACTAGCTTTCAAACCCTGCATCTGCTCTAACCAGCGATATACGTGAGTTTCAGGACAGAGCGGTCACCCACTCTACCCATTACCACGCCCGATTCTGCTTAACTTCGGTGTTCGAGTGGGAACCGGTTGAACGAGCTCGGCTAAACCGCTGACTGACCAATACATAAGTATACACACATTATCCTCTTATGAGAGAGATAGTAGAGTGAAGTGAATAATTCTTAACATTAACATAGGTTAATAATAATATTAATATCTATGATGAACGTACGAAAAATGAAATTTAACTGAGCTAGGCCTCACACTCTGTAATATAATGATTGATTGATGAATAGATAGGTAGGTATTTCTATTTATGTTACATTACATTTCATGCAGAAAGATATTCATTGAGTGAGTAGAAACTTTTGGATTTTAAAAATGATTTCATGCTGGACTTAAAAGTTGAAATGGAGGAATCATGACAATGTTAGCCTATGTTAAACATTTAATTTTTTTTCCAAGTATTGTCAGTGAAGGTTGTTACGAAATAAGGTGGCGTTGCCCACCAACTTCGGTAATTATGCCGAACACGGTTGCCCGAGAAAAAATGCATAAAATGTTTCCAGCTTTTCACAGTATGTGTAATTGATAGTCCCTAATTCATTTTCAGCTACCGCATTACGATCTTTTCACTGTTACTAATGTTTTTCGTCTTTTTACCTGTGTAAATTGTGCTGTCACTGTACGTACTGTACGTAGGCCGCCATACTGGTTTGGAAAGCGCTATCTCCTCCGCTACGTTGCTCCCGCGGCGTTACGCAGCGTAAGAGAGTATTTTTGTTTAAAATAGCGACGTTAAAGGTTAAAAAAGGTATTTTTGTTTAAAATAGCGACGTTAAAGGTTAAAAAAGGTATTTTTAGAAATTGTGCTGTCACTGTTTTTTCCGTTGTGTTTTACTAATAAAACAAACCTTCAAACCTTTAACGTCGCTATTTTAAACAAAATACCTTTTTTAACCTTTAACGTCGCTATTTTAAACAAAATACCTTTTTTAACCTTTAACGTCGCGATTTGAAACAAAAATACTTTTTTACGCTGCGTACGCAGCGGTAGAGGACGTGTCAGAGGAGATCACGCTTTCCAAATCAACATGGCGATGTAGTATGTGGACGCACAATGACGGCTCAATTTCCACTAGTGAAAAGATGAAAAACATGTTTACAAAATTAAAAACCATAATGCGGTACCTGAAAATGAATTAAGGAACATTAATTACACACACTGGAATATGGTAAGTAAATTTTTCATCTTTTTTCTCGGGCAACCGTGTTCGGCATAATTACCCCAACTTCCACCGGTGCTCCACCCTGGATTCCTAGGAGACTAATTCTATACATTAGGCACACTTTAATCACATGTGAAGGCTTAGGCCTAAGGCAGATGTTATTAGCCCTGGTTTAAATAAATCATAGTTATGTGTAGAAGCATGCCCAGTTAAGACTAAATTATTCCGGAACTTGGTAAATTTTAGGTACTTCTGTACTAGGCGGGTCCCAACTTTTATCACTAGGCCCTAACGAGACCGATCCAACGAGAAATTTGGGTTTTAAAACTAGCGGGCGCACTGAGCCAGCGGAAAGTTCGGCTAACCTAACGAAAGTAGTTTTGTAACGGAAAGGATTTCGGGTGCGTATGTTTTCATTGAAAAAAAATGTTGGGACCCGCTAAGTACAGAAGTGCTAAATTTAAAGAGTGTGGTAGGGCCTGGGCCTACTTGTCAACTTTTTCAAACCAATTGCAAGATCATATTTTAGACCCACCCGATTAGGCCTCTAGGCCCTATTACGGGTCCATGTGTAAAGCACCATTGGGTGGAATTTGCCACTGAGCCGATTGCAGAAATTTTTAGGCCCTAGGTCCAGGTGCTAGGCTAGTATACAATCGCACATTGGATCCTATAGGGGATTAAAGGTAGCTGCCTAGGGCAGGGCCTAGGTATAGGGTATTGTGCTAAGAGCCCCTACAAACCCTAGGCCTAGGCCTAGGTTCAAATGGTAGGCCTAGGCCCAGGGCCTAGATATCAACACACTAATATAGGCTAGGGCCTAGGCCTAGGCCCTCTAGACCTAGCTACGCCAACATAGACAGGGCTACAAATATCCTCAGTGAGCAATAAATGTAGGCCTAGCTCTCGTTTATTGTCGATTGAAATTCATCAAGTAGGCCTAGGCCTAGGCCTAGGCCTAGGGCCTAGCTAGGTCGAAGCAGTCAAGTCACAAGATTATCCTGTGGGTTCAGCCCTTGGCTTTACGACAGGGCAGGGGCCTAGGCCTAGGCCTAGCTAGCCTAGGCCCTACATTAAGAACAAAGATAAAAATTAAGCACTATTAATAGGCGTAGGCCTATGTACTAGGGTTTAGTCTAGGACTAACAAATAGCGAAATATTGTGCGGGGGCTATTACAAGACTTTACAAAATTATCCATCTCCCGTCATCAGCGAGCTAGGTTAGAATGTCATAAAAATGATTCATCACATTCCTAGATAAACCCATCAACTCAAATTCATTGCTAAAAAATAGGTGAAGATATATTAAGTAAAGAACGAGATCTATTACGGATTACTGAGATACTTTTAGATGAATGTTCTAATAAATATCAAAACTTACCATGTGACGGAGTGTTACCCCCCCCCCCTGTGCACCTTAAGAAAATCTTA